>CM023484.1:129509678-130010741 GCA_013339685.2 Hyalomma asiaticum
GTTTTTTTTGTTGTTAAAACTCTTAATCATTAGAATTGTTGATATCTCAGCAAGTGTGCAGTTTCAATGAAGATGTATTTTTTTAACTTCGACCTCCCCCCCCCCTTTGTTTTCTGTAATGCCTCTTCCAAAGCGTGGTATGTATGAATAACCAAAAATAGATGGGAGGTAAAACATTAAGGTGAGAAAAACGGGAACACCAACAAATAATTTGGTTGGTGTTCCCCCTTTTTTTTCACCTTTAATTTCGTCCCAACCAGACAGATCCCTGTCAATTCTCACTTTGAGTAAAGAAACTTGTCTGAATCGAAATGCTAGCGATAGTCTTTGTTCTTTCCTCCTTTTTTTCGGGGCGGGCGCGATGAGGTCCGATGGTGTCCGTCAATATATTTTTTCAAGCTTCCTTTTGTCTGTTTAACTATAGTTATGGACTCGTGTTTAACCGAAAGTCCGCCCCTATATCGTGATCGTTTGCCATACAAAGTGGTATTATTAAGCCAAACATGCATTCACATGAACAATTTCCGCAACATGATATTTGTTAAGTTGGCACGGCCCTCTCGCTGGAAGTACCGAACGTGTCTGATGAATAGCAGAGAGTACCTAGCTCGAAAAGCGGTCTTCAAAGCTACCTCAAAGCAGTATTGATTAAAACATTTACGAACTTATTATTCCACATGAATATTTTAATGGCATTTGCACCTAAATTAACTTTAGTAAAGCTTTCATTCACATGAGCATACATTGCCGAGTTCAATCGCCTGCTACTCCTACCCGCATATACAAAGTGTGTGTATACCACCGTTTTTTACTTATTTATTTATTGTTAATTATTGCTGATTAAAAACTCCGTTTATTTCTATTCTTATACAGATCATTGCTGATAAAAGCTAGGTCCTTAGCGATAAAACGCTACTGCAGCTGACGGTAACATGGAAAGTTATATGCGAAGGATTTCTTGGCGAACTTGCGCAACTTTGACCGTAGCTGCCTATCCTTCTATCCATCTAGCCGCTTACGTCTCGGTGCTCTCCTTGTCGTTTTGTTCACCCGATATGCACTCATGCTTGGATGGAAGGGCACGAATGTATCACGAACATGCGTGGTTGATCTTTACATTACTTACGTGATCTACTCGTCATGTAAATCAAGGCTAACGATGCCGCCATTGCGTGTTGCTAGTTGTTCTTGGACTATGACGTTGGGGTGTGGGCCACAGGTGTTTCAGTTTTATACAGCCCACGTCAATCTCGGCCCAACTAAAATAGACATGTGACATATCATTTCAACAGACTTAAAAACCACGAAGGCGTGCCGTTAATTGTGTCGTAGGATTGAAACGCGGACATAGCACTACGACCCTTCCATTCAAAATTCGTTCTATATGCGGTGAACAAAACGACCAGGAGAGCACAGCGACGTAAGCGGCTCGACGCACAAACGAACTCTATGATCTTCGAAGGCAGCCTGGAGAAATTTGAGAAATTTCGGCATACTGTTTTAGGTGGTTTAAGTTTGGTTATTTAAGAGGGCAAGACTTCGTTCTTGTGTTGTCGTCGACTTCTCGTAGCACAGTGAGCTCCACTGGCCTTTCGCAACTGCAAGTGCTGCGCTTTCTTCACCTGATAGCACCGTCAGAAGAGATAGCCTTCCAGCCTCTCCTAGTGCTGGCGCTAGCAGACGATTCCGCGGCTGCGCCCCGAAGAACATGGCTGACTCGCCCAGAGCACAATGCGTTAGGAATATGCCCTGTTAGTATGAAATGTCCGGTTGAAAAATTCCGGAGGTGAGACTCGAGAGCAAGGAAGGCAAGGAGAGAGACTTCTACACGTTTCTCATTGGTAAGCAACCGTTTAAAATTACAATTGCCGCAGTGTGAATAATAACCAAAGAGAGTTACATTTACAGCCACAAGAAGTTACCGAAGAAGTAAACTAGAGAAATCGATGGGTCCCCGCACTTCTTTCCATGCATTTCTTTATTAGTGTTTCACGTATGTGCATATATTGCATAAACACTGAGACCACTCGTAATTGGAATCGAAAAATCGACACATGTACGCACAAATCCGCGATTTTCGGCAAAGATATTATGGATGCGAGCTAGCTGTCTAACTTGAAGACGTGCTTTCGTATTGGTCAGAAAATTGCAGGTGTGTGCGTGCAGGTACAAATTTTTGCGACTCAGTTTCTTTCGCTATTTATGGAGCGCTATATGCAATCAATATATGTCCCGCATTTAATATCTGTCGTCCTCTACGTCCTGTTCAATTCCGGTGGCACTCGTCTCCTCTAGGAGTGTGCATCCGCTACTTTTCAGTTTCCTCGTGAAGTCGCTCACTGCAACGCTGAGGACCTACTCCACGGACGCACCAGGAAGAAGTGCGACGTTCTACCGTGCATACACTTTGCGCCCTGATCGATCTTTGCGCAGCGCTTCGATGTATGCCTTCAACTCGTTCAGGAAGCAAAGTGCCTAATTGCTATTGACTCTGGAAGAAGGCAGTTTGTGATACACTATGTAACACTTTTCTTGTATGGTTACGTAAGACAGCGGAAAGCCAGATGGTTAGTGGAGATAGAAAAGATAGGGAGTAGTAGAAGAGATGCTACAGTGAGGACAAAAAAAAATAAGAAACCGCCTAGAGGGATTCTAACTCTGGACCCTTTGATACCCGACAAAATCACGGTCTATTTGTCTGGGTCGCCGAGTCTCAGAGGTGTTTACGAAGAAATCTCTGCTTCCTATAAGGCGAATTGTGACGCGAGCACAGTTGAAGCGTCCGCGATGCAGAACTTTTTCTGAATACCACGATGGTATACCTAGCCGTTTCGAATGAGACGCGGCGCTTTCCGCCGTTTTTGCAGGGCACGTGCTCCCTGACTGACTCTGTCTGGCGTCTCCTCCCTCCCTCCCCTTTTCTCCTTCATCTCGGAAAGGTAGCTTGGGTGGGGTGGGGGTCGGCAAGCTGGAAGTGCTGCACGTTTTGAAGGTTGATAGAACACAGCTATCGTTCGCATAAGTGCGGTAATCACATAATTTCATGACCGTTGGTCGGAGTAGCTGCTAACGTCGTAATGTGTTGAAAGAGGATTCCGATTTCGCGGGAGCGCTGCTTCCTGGATACTCAATACTTATTAAGCTGTTGGCCCTTGCGCGCAGGTTGCCCAACTAGAAAACCAGTGCGAATAGCTGAGCACCGGCAATTGGGGATCATGTATGTTAGATCAACGTAACAATATTGGCAAGCTGATATTAACGTCACCACTGCTGATAAAGGTCAGGACGGAAGGTTCAATATCTTGTTATTGAGTTAACCTTGGAAGGGGTCGCTTCACAGTATAATGATACTAATAATATTAACAAAAATACTAATAAAAGCAAAAAAAAGGAACTCTGGGCAGAACATTGATTCTTGGTAAGCTAATTCGTGGGCCTTCAGCCATTATAATTGGTTATCAACTGGTAAGTTCAAGATGCACATCACTATCGGCAATCGTTGTCATATCTAATAACAGCAAAGCTTTCCAGTGTCGTAACCATACAACATAACACCTTTGAAAGAACCCTAGCCCGGGGGAGGATCTGGACATGAGATGCATGGGGCTTCGGCCACCACCATGCCTCATCTGCGTAACTCACCGAAGCACCAGATCAGGAATTGGCTTCCCTGGTACAACACCACGGCCAATACCTCCCAAATGACTCAACCAAGCAAACCCTGTACCTACGACGACGACATCAACTGAACCTCCAGACAAGGGTCCAACCAAACTGGCATGGCAACAGCAAACTCAGAAAGCCTCTGGACTCGGACAGGCAGCCATTGGAAATTAAACGTAGGATTCTCTACACGCGAACGCTATCAACTGAAGCCAGACTAGCTGAACTACTAGAAGAAATAAATGGTATTAATTAGGGATATCATTGGCCTTACGAGGTTAGGAAACCAAGGGAAGAATACTAGTTGTTTAGTGATGGGCATGTTCTCTGCTGCAGAGGACTGCCAGAGAAGTGCGAATACAGCGTGGGATTCCTTATCCCCAAAGACATTGCAAGCAATATTGAAGAATCCTATAGCATCAATGAAAGGATAGCAGGAGTCGTGATAAAATTAAGCAAGAGATACAAACTAAAACCGATACAATGTTATGCCCCAACGACCAGCCATAACGACGGGGATGTAGAACATTTTCACGAGGATGTGGAAAGAGCAATTAACAAAGTACGCACCGAATATACGTTATTTGTGAGGGAATTTAACGTGAAAATAGGTAAGAAACTAAAAGGAGAAGAGGCAGTTGGGAGCTACGGTGTAGGCGATAGAATAGCAGGGGGGAGATGGTAGTGGAATTCGCAGAAAGAAGTCAACTCCGTGTTATAAACATTTCTATAAGAAACTTAAGAATAGGAAGTGGACATGGAAAAGCCCTAACGGGGAAACAACAAACGAAATAGACTTCATACTAAGCAGTGATTCAGGTACAGTACATAACAAGGAAGTGGTTAATAAGGTCAAAATTAGTGATCATAGACTAATAAGGGCAAAGATAACTCTCAGTCTTTAGGGGGACAAGAACAAAGTTATTTGTAGAAACGGGCCAACCACGATGTCGTCAGTCAAGAACAGAATTTAGAATTGCACTTAAGAATAAGTATGAGGCTGCAGGACAGGAAGGAAATGAGAACATAGAGAAGATGAACGAAAACATTACTAGGCTGATCACCTAAGCAGCAATAAATGTAGGAGGCCAGGCACTGAGACAAGATGTGAATAAGCTCTCGCAACCTACTGAAAATTTAATTAAACATCAACAAATGAGAATAACTACCTCAAGCGAAAAGATAGAATTCACCGAGTTGTCTAAGCTCATCTACAAAAGTAGAGTGAATGCAATACGGAACCATAACGGGAAAGAAATATAAGCAGCCATCCGAAAATGAGTCATCATCAAAACAACTAAAAGGAAGCTTTGTGCGGGAAAGAACATAATGCATGCAGCGAAAGATAGGCAGGGCAACGTCGTTATTAACTTCAATGGTATTGTCACGCGGTCGTGACGCACGCTGCACTCAATGCGAAGCACGCAGAACTCGAGCGATGTTAGGTTAACTGTTTATTTGGCCCAGCAAAACAAAGCCAATGACAATGCACAGCAATGGCGGAGCGAACAGTCGTCGGTCGACGGAAAGACTGATTAGCGGCGCAATGCGTCGGCGTTTATGCACACGTCATAACGCGTCCTCGCATTATCTCTGGAATTCTAGAAGTCACTCAAATGTGCGCGTCAGGCATGAAAAGTTTCAAAAATGATCGACGCGGTTCCTGAAGTGACATGCAAGATAAACGCGGCCTGCGTTGTGCGTAACAGAGAGTAAAAGCGGCGCTCCCGCAAACAATCACACAAGCGCACGATTCACGGGAAGGTGACAACGGCATTCTCTTTTAAACAAACGAAAACGACCGCGCGCGTCAATATAGCCAAGTGGCCGAGGACTTCTATTCGGAACTCTACAACTCAAACACGAGATACACCATCAAGTGTTTAATAAGTGCTGAGCAGGACAGAGAACTTCCATGCGTCACTGCAGACGAGGTTAGGCAAGCAATTCAAGGCATGTTTCGCGGGAAAGCAGCTGGAGAAGACGCCATAACCGCCAACTTAATCAAAGATGGAGGAGACTTCCTAACTAGAAAGCTCTCGACACGGTACACAGAATACCGGAAAGCTTAAAATGTACCAGTAAGTTGGAAAATGCAAAAGTTATATTATTACACAAGAACGGAGATGTAAAAAACCTGAAGAACTACAGGCCGATGAGTCTACTCTCAGCACTATGCAAAACATTCACAAAGGTTCTCTCAGATTGCAAAAGAGCAACACTCGAATTTAATCAACCAAGAGAACAAGTAGCGTTCAGACAAGGATACTCCACAATAGACCATCTTCATGTGATCAATTAAGCAATCGATAAATCCGCTGAATACCGCTGACCCTTCTATATGGCTTTCATAGACTACGAAAAGGCTTTTGACTCGGTAGAGATAAGAGCAGCTCCGGAGGCATGCGTCGTCAAGGAATATGTGATAGCTACGTAAATCTAATACCTAACATCTACAGAGACTCTACAGCCACCCTGCTTCTGCGTAACAAAAGCACCAAATACCGATACAGAAAGGTGTCAGACAAGGTGATACAATCTCTGCAATATTATTCACTGCATGCTTGGAAGAAATCTTCAAAAGACTAGACTGGGACGAAAGAGGGCTAAGGATTAATTGCGAATATTTTAGCAACTTACGCTTCGCCGACGACATAGTACTCTTCAGAAATGATGGCGACGAATGGCTGGGACAATGGCTGGGAAAGCGCTAAGGTAGGATAAAAAGCTGAACAGGCAGAAAAGTAATGATAGGTGGCACACCGAAAAAACGTGCCTTCACAATTTAAAACCAGAGAATAAAAGTTGTACAAGAATACACGTATCTAGGACAGCTACTGACAGGAGAACCTGCTCATGTAAAAGAAATATGCCGAAGAATAAGCATGGGATGGCGCGCATACGGGAGACACTCCCAACTCATGAACAGAAACTTACCATTATCACTGAAGCGGAAGTTATATAATTACTGTATTTTGCCAGTACTGTCGTACGAGGCAGAAACTTGGAGAATTACAAAGAAGCTACAAAGGAAGTTAAGAACCACACAGGTGTCTATGGAATGAAAAATGGTACGCCTTGTGAACTGCTGAACGCATATACCTAACAGCAGTTCGCAAGGAGAAAGATAAAATTTTTCGGCGATGCCCTTCAGGAACCTTTAATCAATAATACAAAGAAAATTCTGGCAGGTGATAAATCCTCTAGATAGGCACAGTGTAACACTTACCGATGAAGAAGGTAAAACGGTCGACGATGTAGAGTGCGCGAACCTTTTTAAGGCAGCTTTTGTGTCTGTATTCACAAAAGAGCCTACCACGCCCCATTTTTCATCGCGTACTAATACAACAAGTTTTATGCCAACCATTACATTTTCCCAGATGGCATCTCATTGTTAATCGACAAGGTAAAACTCACATCGTCAGCCGCAGTGGATAGCATCAGTGAAAAACTGTTAAAGAATAATAAACATGTCACCACAGTTTTCCTGTGTTTGTTGTTCTCGCAGTCACTCTAAACTGCTGATATGCCACATGACTGGAAGGTGGGGGTGGTTGTTCCCTTCCACAAAGTAGGTGATAGAAATTTCCCGCTCAACTATCGCCCCATTTCGTTAACGAGTGTGCCCTCTAAGCTCATTGAACCCGTCCTATACACAGAAATCATGAAGTTGCTTGACTCGAACAAATAGTTTTATTCATCGCAGCATGGGTTCCGCAAAGGTTTTTCTTGCGAAACACAACTGGCAATTTTCCTGCCACACCAACTTAGATTGTAACCTCCAAACAGATGCAATATTCCTAGATTCGTAAAAGCATTCGATAAAGTGCTACACCAACGCCTATTCCTGAAACTTTCTCTCGCGAATATTAACCCCGACATTTTGCGATGGATTGAAGCGTTCCTAACAAACCGATCTCAATTCGTTAGAGTAAACAACCGCGAATCTAACCCTCTACCAGTGACTTCCCTAGTGCCGCGAGGATCTGTCCTTGGACTTTTACTCGTTGTAATATATATAAACGACCTATGCCTGCACGTGTCTTGCAATGTTCGTTTTTTCGCAGACGACTGCGCCATTTATCGAACCATTACTAACCAATCGAATCAAGACTTACTTCAGGGGGACATTAACTGTCTACAGCAATGGTGCGACCGTTGGTTAATGGAACTTAATCCTAAGAAGTGCAAACTGGTGGTATTTTCTCGTCGGCGCGATCCATTTCCTTACCAATACACAATCAAGCACATTCCCGTGGGTGCTGCGCAGTCTTACAAGTACGTTGCGTTACTGTATCGAAAGACTTATCCTGGCGCACACACGTCACTAACATCTTTCATCTGCTAACAAATCACTCGGTTTTCTCAAGCGTCATCTAAAACGCGCCCCCAAAGCTGTAAAACAACTGGCCTACTAGGCAATAATTCGACCGAAACTCGAATATGTATCTGCCATGTGCAATCCTCACCAAACATACCTCATCAACACACTCGAAGCTGCATTCCTTAAAATCGCGATTTAAGAGTAAACAACCGCGAATCTTAAACCTCTACAGTGACTTCCCTAGTGCCGCGAGGATCGTCCTTGGACTTTTACTCGTTGTAATATATATAAACGACCTATGCCTGCACGGTCTTGCAATGTTCGTTTTTTTCGCAGACGACTGCGCCATTTATCGAACCATTTACTAACCAATCGAATCAAGACTTACTTCAGGGGGACCTTAACTGTCTACAGCAATGGTGCGACCGTTGGTTAATGAACTTAATCCTAAGAAGTGCAAACTGGTGGTATTTCTCGTCGGCGCGATACATTTTCCTTACAATACACAATCAAGCACATTCCCGTGGGTGCTGCGCAGTCTTACAAGTACGTTGCGTACTGTATCGAAAGACTTATCCGGCGCACACACGTCACTAACATCTTTCATCTGCAACAAATCACTCGGTTTTCTCAAGCGTCATCTAAAAACGCGCCCCCAAGTGTAAAACAACTGGCCTACTAGGCAATAATTCGACCGAAACTCGAATATGTATCTGCCATGTGCAATCCTCACCAAACATACCTCATCAACACACTCGAAGCAACACACTCGAAGTTGCATTCCTTA
Source organism: Hyalomma asiaticum (assembly GCA_013339685.2). Classification (NCBI taxonomy): domain Eukaryota; kingdom Metazoa; phylum Arthropoda; class Arachnida; order Ixodida; family Ixodidae; genus Hyalomma; species Hyalomma asiaticum. Next base: position 129,518,453 of record CM023484.1, read on the forward strand.
AAATCTGCGATTTTAAGGAATGCTCGAATTATCCAAAGCATGGTCAGAAAACAAAGCACACATGTATGCTACATTACTTCACTTTTATTTTAAGATTGATAAGCAAATCATGTCTCTATTTTTCATAAGAGCTGTGCAAAATAGGCTATTCTCGTCATCTTCTTTCTTCCGTCTCATAGCGACTGCGGTGAAAACCACCGTCTCTTAAAAAAACCGAAAAGTGGCGTTGCGGCGGGGTCATCGCCAATAAAGAACTTTTGCTGCATACAGTTTGCAATATCATGAACGATTGCAAAAGCAAGTCCAACTGCAATACAAGGTAAGGCTGGTTTCAGGAAAGGTTGCTCAACAATGGGGCACAGCCGTGCTATCAAAGTAATAGTTGAGAATTTCGCTGAATATAACCAACCTCTTCATTAGGCCTTCATAGACGACGAGAAAGCATTTGATTCTATAGAAATACGAATAGTTCTAGAAGGTTTAACTAAACTCTAAAAGAGTGCACAACCACACTACTCCTCCATGAGAGGTACAGAAAAATTCCGAACAAGATAGGAATCAGAGAAGTAAGTACGATCTCCCCGATGTCATTTACTGCATGTTTCGAGGAAGTGTTCAAACGCCCAGATTGGGAAGAAAAGCGAATTAGAATAGACAGAGAATACCTCAGCAATTTGCGTTTGCATACGACATTATGCTCTGTCTAGTGGCCGTGGCACTCTGCTTCGGATCCGAAGGTCACGGGTCGAATCCCGACCGCGACGGCTGCATTTCGATGGCGGCGAAATGTTAAGGCCCGTGTACTATGCGATGTCAGTACAGGTTAAAGAACTTTATGTGGTCGAAATTTCAGGAGACCTCTACTACAGCGTCTCTCATAATCATAGGTGGTTTTTGGACGTAAAACCCCACAAATCAATCCACATTGTGTTCTTTAGCAATAAAGGTGACGAACTAGGAGACATGACTGATGACCTAAACCCGGAAAGTGTTAAAATAGAACTACAGTTTAATAGGCAGTTCAAACAGGATTTTAAAATTAGCAACACACATTTAGAATATGTGAACCAGTACCTATACGTAGACCAAATACTAACCCGGAAGCCTACCCGTAAAAATGGAGTTCTCCGTAGAATAAAAATGGACTGGAGCGCATACGGAAGACATTCTCAAATCGTAACTGGAAACTTGCCGCTGTCACTAAAGCGAAAAGTACTTAATCACTACATTGTTCCGGTACTAACATACGGAGCAGAAACCTGGAGGACAAAGAAAAAAATGACTGAGATGAAATTAAGAAACAAGCAGCGTGTGATGGGAAGAAGATGGTAGGTGTAGCGCTAAGAGATAAAAAATGAGCGGAATGGATCAGGGAACAGAGAGGAGTAGTTGATATTCTTAATCAATCAAAAGAAAGAAGTCGATCTGGGCAGGACATGTCATGCGGAGGGCAAATAATAGATGGACTGTAAGAACAACGGAATGGATACCAAGAGAGCTAGGGAGAACGCAACAGAAGCAGGGAAAAGGTCAGACGAAGCGATGAAATTAAGAAGTTTGCTGACGTATAGTGGAATAACTTCGCTCAGGGTAGGGCGAATGCTAAACCGTTGAGAGAACCGTTCGTCCTGCAGTGGACTTGAAATACGCTGATTATAATGATGTAAAAAGAACAGCAATATGTAGACGATGCCGATTAAACGTATTTTGTGTGGTGTCCATATGTGCCTTCTTGTGTCCGTGTCTTGTTTTTTGCGCTACATCAAATACGTTTAATATGAACCACCAACAAGCCCGCATCGCAACTCTTGACGATGCCGAGTAATCCATTACTTGTAACGCGTTACGCAGAAGTCTATAAAGTGACAAAACGACGCGCTATACATGCTGCTGTACGCTTCTCAAAAGGGCTTTGGTCTCACCAACCACAAAGAGGCGTTGGTCTGACACAGTACCGAGGAACTGTCGATCGATTAGCTCAACTCATCGCTGTTCTTATTCGTGGAGCGTACATTCGTCGTCTGCCAAAGCCCACCTCATCCTTATCGAGCCTCTCGGCGTGCATCTATCTCAGGACACAAGTAAGCCAAGCATCTCCGGTCTATCGATCGACACGGCACCTTTCCACTTCGCTTATCCCGGAGGAGTCCAGGCGTGATCGTGCCCCGCCACGGCGGTCTAGTGGCTATGGCACTCGGCTGCTGATCCGAAGGTCGAGGGATCAAATCCCGGCCTCGGCGGTTGCATTTCGACAGAAGCGAATCGTTAAAGCCCGTGTATTGTGGGATGTTAGTGCACGTTAAAGAACACCTCGTGGTTTGAAATTTACGGAGCCCTCCATTGTGGCGTCTCTCGTAATCACGGCGTAGTTTTAGGACCTAGAACCCCAGAAATCAATCATTGGGAAGTAAACTCCGACAGACGAAACAGTCCACTTGCCCTTACGAACTTCTTCCAAGCTCAAATTACACTTGTGTCTAGCGCTATTGCTAGAGCAGAGGATGTGCGATGCGGGGCACGCTTTATAAACGCGCGGTACTCCCGTCATGCGACTAGGCTGAACACCTGCTCGGCGCAGCTTTGTCGTCAATGGCTACGCTCCACTCTCCCCTCGTGAGCATAGCGCGCACACCATAGGTGCGTATTTCTTTTTCTCCTTCTTTGCTTCCCGTCGCTGGGCGAGTGTTTGCGTCGTACGCGGGAGTCTGTCCAAGTTTTTCAACAGCTGCGCTGGTAAAATCAATACTGATTGCTTACAGAACCGTGCCACACCCACGCTTGGTCTTTCTGCTGGGCCCGAACATATGTTTTACTAAGTAGCGCGGTTAGTTGTATTGTGTTAGCCTTAGCGGTTCGGTGTGGGGAGGTCGCTACTCTCTTATTTGATAATGTACTTGCTGTGGCTTGCTCTTCCTGGCTATGCACTACATATTATACAAACGTAAAATGTTTAACACGCCAGAAAGACCGGAAATTATTTAAGTATATATTATACGGAAGAATCAATGGAGTACGTTAACGAGGCATTCCTATGCGACTTTTCATTTTGTTTCACGAGACTGTTGTGCCAAGACCGAAATGAGTCAGGGAGGAAGAGGCCCCGAAATATCTCAGAAGGCGGCGATGAAACACGCCGGCAAGCACAGGCTACTCGATATGCAGGTTCCTTAAGTATGGAATCACGTTCTAAAAAGCAGCGCACAGCAACGGACACAGAAAGAAGAGGAGAACACACGTTTCCGTCTCCATTCCTATCCCCTGCTTCTTAGAATGAATGCACACCAACTAGCGGAACTTGCTATTTTAGGGATTGAATTACGGTCTTGTTCATTCTTGATCGTCTCAGCGTCCTGTGTACCTTAACATAATCTGTACAACGTTCGAAATAGGTGGTCTTCCAATGAAATCCGTTTCTTCGGGTTATTTCCGTTCGATAAGGAATTGTCGTTGAGGCACTACTGGTTGGGAACGTGCGCTGCCTTGCTCGCGAGAGCTTTCGTATAAAAGGTACCACGCTTGGAGACACATATAACGATATGCAGTTCACTCAAACCAACTTCCATCGTTTTCATCGTTCTTCAATGAAAGCCTTTCAAAAGTGCGGAAAATCTGTACATGTCATTGTTTTAAGAAAGTTCTGCGATTGTGGCGCCTTGCGTAAAGGACGTGTCGTAGGGCTCCTGCAAGGTACACTTGTGCCAGGAGTACCCGTAAACTTCATTTAAATTTTATGCATTCACACGAAGGGAGACACGCTGACATGGTCGCCATTCTGCTGAGATAGTCAGTAATACAGATTTTTCAAGAAGGGCGGCCGCTGACCTCAATTAACAACGTAAAGGAACACCACCGTTACAAAAAAAAAAATGTTCCGAACGTGCCCTCAATGCAGTCCGCCCGGAACCCATTCTAGCAATGTTATAATATATCTTTTATATGTACTTTACTCGTAACGTGCATTTTGTTACGCGCATACGTCCGCCTATTCCTCTAGAAATAGGTCGTGACGCCTTTTAAGTACGTTTAAATTTGTGAAACTCACTCAAAGCATTTTTCAGGAGCGCTCTGTTCGCAGCATATTCACATACCTTTATCCTAGTATTAGCAGAAATGATAGCAGTGATCGATGATGTTCGACGCCATCCAAGACGCGAAGACGAGCAAGGTAGTGAGGCCGTATTGAATTGACGGGCTGCGTGGATTCAGCGTGGGATGCGGCGTCTCATCTGATTTTGGGACGACATTCCAGAGCTGACAAAAGAACCACAAAGCAAGCCGCTAACTTTGACGAGCGAGAAGCCGCGACTAAAAAATTGCCAGGTCTGCGCCGAACACAGCCACAGCCCGAGCTTGAGGAGCTGCCTTTGAAAGGGCAACTCCGGCAATGTTTCAGTGACCACTGATCTCGTTAAAATTTTCAATGTATAGTCTCCTCGGTACTGTAATAATATATGCCAGGGCAGGCGGATATAGGTCATTTAGCTTTCCTGCAAATGAATTTTAAAATTTTTTTACCGGATTCTCACGCTGGCCACACCGTGTTTCTGACATCATCACCTCCGCGCTGCATAGCTCAGCCAGCGAGCCTTTCAAAAGAAAAATATCGATACTTCAGCGCTCAAATCGTCGCTGTCCAGATCAGAAAAGCTGGCATGACTCAATATGCCGTCGGATAACCTAGCCCTGGCATTTCTTTGGCGCCAGTACCATATTGCTGGTGACGGGCAGGCTCTCACGTCACGGCACATGCTCCACGAAGCATCTATCCGTTTGGGTTTCGGTTTGAAGACGACCTTTAGTTGCTTATTTCCAATTATTGGTGCGTTTCTGAGCAAACTGAACCGTCTTGGCGGTTGCAGGACTATCAGTACCAATGGAAAACGCAACATGGTGAAGAAACCACCGGAGTTGCCCTTTAACAGTCCTTCAGCGGCGGCGCACACAATTGTGTATGGAACTTGTTTTCGGCAGTTCAGAGGAGAAGCGGCCAGGAAATTGAAGGAAACGGTAAGGTTTTGAAGAAATGAACACTCAACGTATTTAGTGTGTGGCCACTTTGCTTTAATGGGGAGCGTATTCCTAAGGGAAATTTATTTTATGGAGGCATTAGCATATTTGACGAGTGGGTCGAAGTGACACGTTCTGGGAGCAACGTTAAATATATAATTTCCTTTGTCTCATGCACTGCGTGAACACAACGAATAACTAACTGTACCTACGTTTCTAGTCTCTTCAGATTCCTTTTATGACGAAAGAAAGGATGCCTTAAATCAGAACAAATATATATGTAATTGCTTCCTGATTACAATTAATTGCTGTATAACAGACGTTTTAATATATAAACGCGTTTTCTTCTTTACAACACGATATGGAGCACAGCGGAAATTACGTATGAAGATTTGTTGCATTTATATACACTACATCGTAATTCACGCTTGATGGTGTTAAGAGCTCATCCTGAAGTGTTTGGGAGTAAGTAAGAAGTCCAGTCTTTTCCAGAGAACGCCCTGCGAAAGCAGAAGTGGGTGCCCGAAGCATGAAAGTGAACACGAATCGAAATTTGCGGACAAGTTTGGTAACATTTAATGAATGTGTTTGTTTAATGAATGTTAGCATTTAATGATTGTGTTTGCAGCTCAGGATAAAAGATCTTGTATTGACTGCATTTTCCTAGATTTTCAGAAGGCATTTGACAAGGCTTGCCACCGCCTCCTTCTATAGTTGAGCAGACTTAACAACGACCACATCTAATTTCCTGGATTGAGTGTTTCCTCCATAAGCGAATACAGTTCGTAACTGCTAATAACTCAGCTTCACCAACCTGTTTTGTGACCTCTGGTGTGCCACAAGACTCAGTACTTGGACCCTTCCTTTTTCTTATTTACATTAACGATCTGCCCGACGATGTAGCCTCTAACATCCAGCTGTACGCTGACGATTGCGTCATTTATCGCAAAATTACTAATTCAGCTGATTCCCTCTTGCTTCAGTCTTATCTTAACGCCATCTCTTCATGATATACCCAATGGCTGATGAAACTAAACAAGAACAAATGGAAATTGATGACGCTTTCTCGTTGCAGTCTGGTTTTTGCATCTTCATGCAAAATTGACAACTCTGTTCTCTCTTCTGTCACGTGTTATAAATATTTACGTGTGCACATTACTAATACGCTTTCAAGGCAGTATTATATTGAACATGTAGCCAATTCTGCCAATCGCTGTCTTGGACTTTGACGTCGCATCTTTTCTCGTGCCCCATCCTCTCTGAAGGTAATCCTATATAAAACCTTGTAAGATCAAGACTTGAATATGTTCCATCAATTTGGGATCCATATACATCTCATCTCACATACGTGCTAGAAGCCATTCAGAATCAGTCGGCCCGTTTCATCGTATCCAATTATTCTCGTAGTGCCAGTATATCCTCCATCAAAAGTAGTCTTGATCTGCCTGACCTGTCATCAAGAAGTAAGCTCGCCCGTTTATCCCTGTTTCGTAAAATTTATTTTGCCAATCAAGAAATAAAAATGACCTCATCCCACCGCCTGTGTACATGTCAACGCGAATCGACCACAGCCACAAAGTCCGAGTGCCAAGTTGCCAGACAAGCCTCTTGTTCAACTCATTTCTGCCAAAAACAGCATCTGAATGGAGCCACCTCTCCGCCTCGGTCGCCAGTAACCCAGACCATTCATCTTATCGAGCTGCTTTATGATATTGCATGATATGAATCAATCAATGATTTTTATTTTTCCCCAAAACAGGTAGAACGGTGAAAAAAAGGGAAGACGGCGAAAAAGCTGCGGGTGCTGTAGCTTGACTTAGCACCGTCCACCCTGTAGCAGCAATGACAGGATAAATGTGCAAAAAGGAAAAATACAAGAAAAAGAAAAACTAAAAAATACGCATTACAAGTACATTAAACTGGTAAATTCATAACGAAAGAAACATACGGAATATGTACTCTTAGGGAAAATAATGTTAGGCATATATTGTCATGATTCTGGCATACTAAAAAATAATAAACATACAAAAGGTGTCTTGGTAAGCTTAACGAAATCATGTCACAATTGAAAAAAGAAAACATGAAAAGCAATACATGTGCAGTCATAAAAACAATGTAGTTAAATAAAAAGAAGCTAGTTAGATTAGTTGTGTTCAACGTGTCACTCTCAATGTCTTGTTTCTGGTACGCGTTTAAAGTGGATGGCAATGTGTGGCTAAGCTTCTGTGTCCCGTAAATAGTGCGTGATAACGGAATTTTCCAAGGGGGTTTATGCCGATGGAAATAGACACTCTCAGTACGTTCCAGATTTTGCAAGTGTCAGGAATGAGTCGAGCTTCCCGCGATTTGCGCTAGTGTAAGACTGTAGCAACCTGCATTTGTATATGTCGTTAGCCACAACAATTCTACGTTTAAAGAAACGTTCTGTGGTGTGTTCTAGGTGCGGTATGTCCTCTATTGCCCTAATCGCTCTTTTCTGTAGTATTCTCAACTTATTTAGGTTTGTTAATGTGGTGTTTCCCCATACCAATGCACAGTAGTTTAGGTGGGAATGGAAGAGAGCTTGATAGATAAGGAGCTTTATGGTAAGAGGCAAAAGACGTCGACAACGATTTAGCGCACCAACGTCATGCCTCAGCTTTAGGCTAATGTGTTCTGTATGTCCCCGTTCCAGGATATATGTTCACTAAATCTTGCTCCAGGTGTCTTAATTGATTTGGCTACCGCGATTTTGTAAGGACCTAAGGTTATACAGTCAGCTAGATAAATCTTTGTGCGAAGGGCTCGAAAAAAGGTACATTTTCTTTTGTGTTTTTTTTCGGTCAGCAAGAAATTCTTTTTACTGGACCAATCGCGAAGCTTTCGGATCAATCGCGAAGCTGCTAGCTGTTAGGAGTAGCTAAAGTTTTTCCACTGAAGAACAGCGTATGGTCATCAGCATAAATTGAGACTTTACAATCTTTATCAATGTTTACTATGTCATTGATGTAGTACAAGAAGAATACAGGCCCTAGAATGCTCCCTTGTGGCACCCCAGTTTTAATAGGTTGTATGCGCGATTTAAAGCCGTTTAGATCAACGTACTGACACCGCTCACTCTGATATGACTGTATCAGTTTCAGCGGGATTTCCCTGAATCCATAGCATTCTAACTTGTTTAACAATAATTCATGACACATGCGATCAAAGGCTTTACTAAAATCTACATGTAATGCAAATGTCAGCAGCCGGATTTATATATTGCATATGACTTATGTCTGTGCTAACAGTGCACTTTCAGTTGAGCGTTTTATCCTGAAGCCATATTGACATTCAGTAATAGGATTGTACTTTCTCGAGAAGATATCAATTCCGTCGTTTATTATCTTTTCAATGCCTTTCGAGAAAATAGGGAGTATGGATATGGGGTGGTAATTGCTTACGTTATTTTTATCTTCTCTTTTGTAAATAGCAGTAACTTTTGCTAGTGTCATGCGTGTGGGAAAATTACCTGTTGATAGTACTAAGTTGTAGATATGTGTTAGTACTCGTACCATGAGGTCTAATATATGCTTTATTGGACGCAATTCTATTTCGTCAGGGTCGCAGCTGCGACTGTTTTTTTAGCTGCGACCGTTTTTTATTCTACGAAATACTGTGATTACTTCACAGACGGAAGTTGGTTTAAGAAAAAGCGTGTTTTGTATCGGATCAATATCAGTTGTTGTTTGAGCGCTGTGGCTAGCATTCCCTATTTTCACAAAGAAGTCATTAAACTTATCAGCTAGCTCAATGGCGTTTAATGTTTTCCCATCTATTTCTAGATTTTCTATCTTTGTGGGAGGGCCTGCTTTGTTCAGTACGTCGTTAATTTTTTCCACATAGTGTTGCGTCGTTCTCGACGTCCGGGATCAAAGATGTGGTGGTAGTAGTCTCTTTTCGCCCTTTCGTTTTCTTTATTGAAATGATTTCTAAATGTCTTGTACTGGGCCCATAAGTCCGCACTGCGCGTTTTTACGAATTGCTGATGAAGTTTATTTTTACGGTTTATCTGTTTAAAGGAGTACTGACACGAATTTTTGACATTCTCGTAATGTTGTTGTAAGTGAAAGCACTGGCGTGGAGAACCCCAAAAAGGGTATCATGGTGCCTCGCAACACAATGAATATATTTTTAATACGGCTCCCTTAAAAGCCCACTTTCGGTTTCGATTTCCAGGGGGCGGTTTCCTAGTGACGTGTCAACAGAGTCGGACGTACGTCTAAGTCACGTAGGGACAGCAATTCGTGATAACGTCGATGCAACTTTGTCGTCTGTGGTTACTTACACGTGGGGGACGCAAACAACGACAATTTTACGGTCATGCAGCGACACTGACAGCGATATCAGCGATTTTTGAGAGACTGTGCTCATACGTCATCGCAGTGTCCATTGCGCTGGGGCTGGCTTGCAGTGCTGTTCGACGAAAACTTTAAAACCGAACTAAAATATTTTGTACGTGTTTCCTGGCTTTCGCGTGCGGAGGGCGTTAACAGTACATGACTAGAAAACGAAAAAATGTATACTTTGCGCCGCCGCAAAATCTTGTCAGTACTCCTTTAAGGCAGTTTCGTTATCCATGGTATCCGTGAATTATTTGGTTTGCGATATTCATGTGTAACCACTCCCCTCTGTAACGCCATTTGGCATTGAGAGTGTCGTTATAAATAAATAAATAAATAAATAAATACCATGAAAATACCTACTACCGCCATGGCAGCCCCTGGAATCAACGCCCGCCGGGATCCTGCTCGCAACCCTGGGCGGCTGAGACTGCAATGAACTGTATCCTTACTTCCTCGAACGTGGGAGACCCCATGTCCACCTCACAATATATATATATATATATATCGTTGTCTGACGCAGGCTGTGCCACGGCCGAAACGGTGGGCATAAGTGTATCGCTTTTTCGTGCGTGTACCTGCCGCTCCTTTTCTTATACGTGTCGGGCCCAATGAGGTTTCTCTCTCTATATATATATTTCATGGAAAGAAATAAATTGTGCGCTCTGTGTCATATCTTCTGTCAGTATATTATAAACTATTGACTTCTCAGTAATTAAGTGAATTGCAATGGTTTTGTGTAGCTGCTTCTTTGCAGACCTGGCTGCTCCGCACCGACCTGCTGTGTGGCACGGACTTCCCGACCTGCTCCAGGCTGCAGCATTCTGGCCGTCACTGTGTCGGCGGCGTGCCTGAAGCTTCAAGTTACCCTTCTTTTGCGTGAAATATCTGAGTACCTTACCTTGATGCAACAGATACAGAACCAGAGTCTAAGCACGGGATGGCACGCATAAGGGAGACATTCCCAACCCATGAAGAGAAACTCACCATCATCACTAAAGCAAAAATTGCGTACGTGTTGCATTTTTCTAGTACTGACAGACAGTGCAGAAACTTGGCGAATTACAAAGAAGCTCGAGAGGAAGTTACCCAGGCAGCACAACAACATTGGACCCACCTTCGCGCAACCTTGGAAAACATTGGATGCAATATTGGAACTACATTGGATTAAGGGGCCCATGCTACACTTTAGACAAGATTAGTCCAATGTTGGATACCAGTCGTATAACGTTGGAAAAATTGGGAATGAATGGCTTCGACCAACATTGTCCATCGTTTGTATTTTAGTATTGGTAAGCTTGTATAAACAATGGCAGCTCGAACCGTTTTTTCGAGCCTTTATTGATGACTGTTTTATCATTTTTTGCCAGCATTCATCGTTGGATGAGGCAGCATTTCTTGCCAGCCTTCTTTATTGGCTGATCCTATATTTTCCCCACCTTTTTTCTTGGCTATCATGCACGCACTTAAATTTCTTTTGCCGAGGCTTCTGGCTGCAGGCAAAAAGCAAGAATATCCAGTAAATTATGGGAGTAACAATAGCTTTATTTTGTACTTAGTATGCCTGTTTATATTGCCAGCTTGGGAAATGAATTTTGTTATGTTCACACTTCGTGGTTATCACGATAGCGTAAAACAGACATAAATGATAAATGCACTCTTATGTTAATGCCCGAAATATATACTTCGAACACATATACACACATACTGTGACACATTTTATTCGTGAGTTTAAGAGACATGAGAAGCGATTGAAAAGAAAGTTCTGATAAAATCAACAAATCAATATTCACTCTGAGTTTGAAGTCCACTGTATATGATCAGCCTCGAGAAAACTAAATGCATAAGCACCATAAGCAAAATGAAGAGGCATAAGAAAACATACGCCTAAAACTATGCGACACGTTATGGTTGTTTATTAAATGGTGGAGCAGCTGAAGCTTGAAAGGTTCCTTTAACAGTTGTACGAAACAGCTTAATTGTGTAAATTAAACACTTCCTCAAGTAAAACAACATAAGTGAATGTTAGGATATGGTGATGTGTTTCAGCATGCAAATCCGGAACGGAGGGTATGTGGGGACCAACCGACGACTTCTAAAGAACCGAAAACGAGGAACAAGAAATGACCGTTAAAGAGCAAAAGGAAAACATGTGTTTGATGCAAGACAAAAGACAAACAAACATGAAAGTCGCACGAATCAAAAGAGCTTTGCTAGGAGCGATTACTTCATCTGCCGCGATGTATACAACCAAGCCCACCACGTGTGTATTTACAAATAGACAAATCTAAAGAATATACGCAGTTATACCTCCTATCATAAACCCGGCACACACCAAAATGGTGGAATGGGCTCAACGGAACGCACAGTGAGTAAAATAAACGAATGGCTCAAATCGGTACAAAGCTTTCAGGACAACCTTTAGAACTGTGGGAACACACAGAAGCTCATCAGTTTACCTATAACGCCCGGTCCAAAAAAGCGCAGGGCTGCCACTTTTTCACTATGCAGAAGTTTGCAGTCGCGAGTTCCGTGTCCGTAGTCCACTTATTCTGACTTCGTAAACTCGTCAGTTTCAGCAGATATCCGATGCCCGTGCGACACAACCTGTACGTCCGAAAAACCTCTGCCGAGTGAAAGCTGCTTCGTCTGGCTCACCCCCGGCTGACTAGGAAGAAACATGTCAAACAGGTATGCGAAGCAAAACGGATTAGCCCAGCCCGGGCAGTTCACCCCCCCCCCCTCCCCTGCCGCCATAGGCTTGGATGTTCGGTGGCCTCCTGTGCCTGCTGCTGGAGGTAGAAAGTTAACAAAGGCTTTTCTTTACCTTCCAATGTTTTGCATATACCGTATTTGCTCATGCACAGCTGATACCGTGCTTACTCGCGCATACCACGTCGCTGGTGTTTTCTTTTTCTCCATGAATCTAAAAGATCTAGAAGGTGCGTAAATTGCATGGGAATATCGCAAATACTTTCGAAATATCGTGTAAGGAATCTTGACGCGTGCTGAGCTGAGATGTATCAAATGAAATGTATCACAAAAAAAAAAATTGCAGCATATCCACGGAGTGAATGATGATGAGTGGGCGAAGCTCGGGATGTTCATCGTAGATCGTGCCGAGTTCCGGATTAATTTAGTTAACGCGCACGCTACGAATCCTCATGGTTCAACTATGCGCAAGTGAAATCTCCCACCGGCACTTCATTGCAAGTCAAGATCCAGTGCCTATATATATATATATATATATATATATATATATATATATATATATATATATATATATATATATATATATATATATATATATGGGTTGGCGGTGAACGCTTCTCCAACGCGAGCAGTCGGTATCTCAATCAAGAAACTCGCTAGCAGACGCTGCCTGCGCCAACGTTTTCTCTCGTTCTCCTTCTTTGCGAGCTGGTACAGTGTTCCTCTATGAAAGAGCGTTTCCATAGCCAACGCGCGCCTTTCGCTCTCTCTCTCTCTCTCTGTCTCTCTCTCTCTCTCTCTCACAAGACAGCAGAGGCACGCGCCGAGGCGAACGCCGAGGGCGAGCGCGTGCCTCCCAGCACGCGGGTTACGCCTGACGCCTGACGACTGATGCCTGACGCGTGACAAGGTTAGACTAAGAGGAGCTTCGCCCCTAAAAGGAAAGTAGCTTTCACTCAACAGAACGCGTACTTTAACAGCCAAATTAATCGGTGGGCTACATTCGAGCATTATAGGATTTGCGACTCGGAAATTGTCGTCACCGGTGCTGTCAGCGGCGTCTACGAACTCCAGTATCAAGCGTGACTCACATTCACGTGTCGAAATCTTCGTGGCGGTACGGCTCTCAGTTAACCGGCAAATGCTATGTTGAATTTGTTTTGTAGGTATCGCCATCATGTCGCTACTAAACAATCAAAATGCGATCGGTTATGGCGAAGCCTGTGCTACCGAACACACAATACTCATAAAGGACTGCACTAGCCTGCGCCACGTGGCCCTGGGTGTCATGGAGAGAGCATGCAAGCAATATTTTCGCGTAAACCGTACATAAAGTCGGGAGTGCAGAAATTATGCGGGGGCGCTAATTATGCGAGTGCACATGGTACCTACGTATAATTAGCGTTGTTTCAAATGAAAAACAAATTATTGCTTCCAATATGTCAGTTGTACTTCCCAATGTGAACAACACAGGCGCGACAATATTTACGTCTGGACAATATTGTCTCACAAGCAGCATTGGCTGTCCTGTACTGGCGAAACCAGCTAGGATATGTGGACAGTATACACTGCCTACTTCTAATATTTTGCGAATATTGCTATGACAACAGTTAAAATGACCTGCTATATGACATGCACGTGGGCCCAGAAGCCATTAGCATGCTGCTGGGCATTTTGGACCATGCGATGGCGTTGTAGATGTAGTTTGCTCAACTTCCAATGTGCAATTTCTAGCCTACTTCATGCACACTTAGCTAGAACTTGCTCAAATTATAGAGGTAATTTTTTTCTGTTGCACTGAATACAAACAAAATGACTTTTCTGAACTCATTCGCGGCACCGAGTCGAGCTATAGTGGCCCCTTCATGTTGGCAAAACTGGAAACATATCATGTGTACTTCCCGCCATGTGCACTTGCCTCCCGATATATCATGTGTACTTTCCAATGTTACCAATATTGATGCTACAACTCCTGCGTGCGGACAATATTGTCCGACACGGAACATTGGAAGTCCAACATTGGTGATGCAGTGAGATTGATTGGACAATATATACAGCCTGCCGCCATTACGTAACCAATATTGATAGGACTATGTAGAAACTGATCCATCATTACCATCGTTGTGGACTGGCCCCACCAATAATGTATGATGAGTGGCAACTATGGCTTAATTTTGCCTTCTTTACAGAATGGAAGAACCATTATTGCAAATTAATTAATTAATTTATTTATTTATTTACTTTACCCTCGGGGCTCATAAAGGCGTTACAGAGGGGGTGGGTAATAAAACAAAAAAAATGCAGTAAAAACAAGAACACCATCATATAACAAATTAATGAAAATACATGTTCAAACAATACTCAGTTATTAGAGGCTTAAGTTGTGATCGGTTAATGCAGTCTTAAAGGATGACACGTCCTCAATGGAGGCGATGGAGGGGGAAGGCGGTTCCACTCGGCACTGGTCTTGGGCAGAAAGGAGTCTGAAAAACGTTAGTGCTGCAGAAAGGAATAAAAACTTTATATTGATGATCAAACGTGACGATATGTATGAAGGTTCTGAGATGAGTTCCTGTTTAAGTGAGAGATTATGGTAAAGGATTTTTTGAAAAAGGCATAGACGAGAAATTTTCCTTCGAATTTGCAAATCAATTAGTCCGAGGTTTGATTTCATTGATGAAACGCTAGATGTGCGGGAATAGTTTGAATTAATGAAGAGTGCTGACCGATTTTGGGCTGACTCAATGATAGCTGATAATGTTTTTTTATCAGGGTCCCAAACAGATGATGCGTACAGAAGCTTAGGTCTAATCAGTGTTTTGTATAGGATCATCTTTAAGTGGCATGGGGCTTTAGAAAAATTTCTGCGTATGTAGCCGAGGGATCTGTTCGCATTGTTAGTGATGTAGTCGATGTGCGCATGCCATGAAAGGTTATCGGTTAACTGAATTCCGAGATATTTATATGAAGTTACGTAATCAAGGTTGATGTTATTGATAGCATAGCCGAAAGGAGTTGATGGGTTAGAGCGACGCGAAAAAGATATAATTTTGCATTTAATGGGATTTAGGAACATTAGCCATTGTGAACACCACTTAGATATGTTATCTAGGTCTGAATGGTTGCGATGGGCCATTGTTGGAGGCCTTAGAAGATGGCATTTCCAATGCTGGCTTATAAGTGGTATCACAGGGCCTTCATTGGACCTTCGTAAGCCAACAAAAACAGTATTGGCCTGAGCATCTGTGCTGCCTGGGTAAGCACCGCACAAACAATGACGTAACAAAAAATGATAGGCATATTACATTAAGAATAGGAAGACAGCCGGATGAATCAGGAAACAGAGAGTGGTAGCCGACACGATAATTGATATTAAGAAGGATAAATGAATACGGGTACGCCACGTCATGAAAAGGAGATGGACACCGATGGAGAGTTAGGACCATGGAATGGATACCAAGACAGGGTTAGCGTAGCCGTGGATGACAGAGAGTAAGACGCGGTGACGAAATTAAGAAATTCGCAGGCATGACATGGAATCAGCTCGCACTAGAGGGCATTGGGGGAGAGATTCCTTCGTCCTGCAGTGCACATGAGGTAGTCCGATGATGATGATGAAGTCATCTTCCCATAGAGTGCAAATATTTAACAATGTGTTCGTGACATGAATGTACCCATATACCCGAACATAGCCTGCAGCATGTAGATAACCTGACATGTTGAGAACGCGACCTTGTCTCATTACAAAATTTGGGGCACTTCCTTAAGGATTCACTTTAATGCTGATACAAGTGTTAAATTGTAGCATGGACAATTTTCGCTATGCTTGAAATAGTTAGCTTAGTGAATTCATTCACGTTTTTTATTCGTCACTGTATCATTTAGCATAAATTGGGAGATTTATTTTTTGCAGCAACAAGCTAGAAAACCATCGGGCTGCCCCTTGCTTGTTTATTGTGGTCGCTTGTTAAGAGTGTTCATAAACAGAAAAGCAAGTGCGGCCATAAGGGCTGATGTTTCCTGTGACATATTTACCGCTGCCGAAAAAATTAAGAAAACAGACACGATAAAGTGCGACGGTGTGCTTGAATGGCAAAATTTATCCACTAAACATACGCAGGATCCACTCTACACTCAGTTAACCCAGAGTGGCGAAACAGAATGCACAAAAAGAGAGGATGGTATATATGAAGAAACTTTCTGCACCGCTGACTACAAATTTATTTTTAATGTACAGCTCTTCGGGAAAACCTTGTGTAGGCATGCATGAATCAAGTGTTTTCTGAGGCCACACTCCTAGGACTTCATCGAACTGTCTCGTGAATCGTGTGTTATCACAAGCAGCTGGTCACTTAAGCTACCGTTGCCGCAAATGCAAGATGCTGTGTGTGTTTTAATAATGCCTTTGTTCGTTGTTCTTCAGAGAAATTTGTCATTCAACTTGAATTTTAAAGCTGTCGATGAATGTAAAAGGCAACAAAGAGTACCAGTCGTAGAAAAAGAAGTGTTTTACTTTAAAACAAACATTGCAGTCAGAGATCTTTAATAGCGTGTCAAGTGGGATTAATTGCTCAGTTTTGCACATTCTGCTTTTCGTTTGCATGCCGAATGAATAAAATTTGTCCTTTGATGCATTACGTTTCAGTCTTTCTTCAAGAGTCCATGCATACAAATATATCGCCTACAAATATAACACAAAAGTCTTTTATGCCGGGGTCCCCCAAGAGATCAGTGACGTACTTCCTGTAACAGAAGTGGATATTTAAAAAAATGAACTTGCATTCACACTGAACAAGCTGCACCCAGGCGGTCTTGAACTCACCTTCAAGCGGCATTTCACGAAAGGAGCTGGAAGCTCTACCGATACACCACCGCAACATCGCTCATGCAGGAACAGATGGGCTTTAGGTGTTCACTATAGCTCTTTAGAAGTTACATTAATTCCCGTCCGGTTAAATAAAAGGTGTTTAGTGCAGTGAACTATGGTGTTTAATAAGAAAAGTTGCTCTAAAATTCAAACATCGCCTCCCTTATACTGCACTCTTGGCTTGCTTAGGTTTTCTGCGGTGGTACCGCCATCTAGGAACGATAGATAGAGCGAAGCAGATTGCCGTGCTGATTCGCGGCGGGAGTCAGCGCTTCGGTGGTGTTCGCGCCTTGACCACCGAGGAAGTTAGGGCCGCGGCGCGTTCCAGGGGCGAAGTACGAACGCGCCCGCTAGAAAATTTGTCTTGCGTGGCCAGGTGTGTTGAGTTGCGACGCGCACTGCTCCACGATCGCAAAGACGGCCGTAGACAAACAGATGATTGGCCTTTCACACGCTAACTGTGCGTTTACAAAACGATCCGCTGACAACCCGTTCTGTTTCTTTTTCACGGCGACACTATTTGGGGACGATACCAACGCCACGTAGAAAAAAAGAAGGCCTCCATACGCCTGTGTGACCTCACGCTAGGCGGATAGGCCGCACAGTCGACGTCGTCGGCGCCTCCGTGACTCAGCGTCTCGCGGTTACTATATGGCTTCGGAAAATCAGCGCTGTCCTTAAAGTGACAGGAACATAGCAATATATTTGCTCCCGTTCCAAAGCAAGATACGTATAGCTTACGCAAAAATAAGGGGAATCCGCTCATTCACCGCAGTCAAGATCATCATCGAAAGCAACATCCTCTCAGAACTTCGATTACTTTGATTTTGATCAAATCCATCAGTGAATGAACTTTAATTGACTGGTGACATTGTTTTTTTTTTCTTGTATCGTAACGTGAGCTCTTTTATTGTTTCTGCGGATCTTTGGCCGGCGCTAAGACAAGCAGTCTGTATGCTGCATAGTCTCCTTTGGCATTAGCGGAACGAAGAGCAAAACTATCTCTCGAAGACACATGTAATATATTTTATTCACAAATGGTAAAAATTGCATCCTGAGACAAACATCCTACATTTTCCATATACATATATCATTCTCACTCTTGCATTTTGTAAAACAGTCCTCGCTAGACACACGAATACGGCGACTCATTGGTGAAAGGTCTATCATTAAAGGGTCACGCACAACTGATTCTAATATAGAATAAGCTACCGATTTTCTTGTAATTTTTTCTTGTCTTTGTTTAATTTCCGCCCGCCTTGTTTGCGGACTATTTTCGGTCTTCATAAAATGTTGAGCCAGTTTTTGCTGTAGTCGATGAATTTACAGCAGCAACAGTAACAAAGCCGGCCTTTGTTACTGATTCCAGCAGGTAATAGTTTGGTCAAAATATTACCTGCTGGAAATCAATATGTACACTGTGACAATATGGTGGAAACAAGAGAGAAGACAGCAGGGGGCCACACGAACAGAATAGTAATGCTGGTTGATTTCTCACTGAATTTCAGCTCAATATTGTTGCTTGAGGGTTTGCTAAAAATAGATGTGTTGTCTACGATAGTTGTCCTATTCTTTCTTGTGTACTTTTCGCTTTGCTGCGCTCGTACGTTCATTATCAGTTCTTGGAAGGAAAAGAGCGGGCAGATAAGTTTTGTGTCTGCCTTTTCGCCTCAGTGCTCTCCTTCAGCTGATAGGCGGCCTTCGCGCTCCTCATCTCTTGTATCTCTGTTGGCACGCCTTTCCTTCGCAGAATGACAATGACGAATACATGTAATATAACCCTCTTAGCAACGCTGTTTACGAACTCGGCGACGCATGAGAGCGTCTAAATTGAGCTCCAAATCCTGTACAAATGTGGCGCCTTTCTTTTCCTGGTCATGAACCGTGAGTTCATTTGACGGTAGCTTTTTCCGTGTTGGAGCAACAGTATTTGATGACATCAGGACAAAAGAAGGCAGACTGCCACCCTGTGAGTCATGTATAAAGAGTCAGCGTCGGTTAAAGCGTGGATGTCCCTCTGCGAGGCAGAAACAATGCTTGTCCGTTTGAAGTAGTCGCCGGAAGCTTTTCAAAGCAATTTCCGGGTATAAACAATAAAAATGTGCTTGGGAGAAGTGATCAGTAAGCGTGGCAACGCATGCTGTGGCAGTTCCGAGGACACAAAAGGAAACTGTAATTAAAATTGAAGCTTTGTACAATTCCCCCGCTCGCATGTGCCGGAAGTTGCCCACGATTTCACCTCAAAAGCCATTTTGCCGGCCAGCGGCCTTAGGTGGCTTATCTCGTTCAATCATTTCAGTGCGCGTGCTGCTGACAATGTTTCACTTTTGGGGGTAATTTATCACGCCTTTCATGTCCTCATTTCATTCGCGGTTGATAAAGGTGCGCTTTGTTCATTGTGTTATGCGCAAAGAGGGGCGCACTGTTCTTTTAAATTTATCTGCTTGTTCTCTCAGAAATTTTAACGAGAGATCCGGAACGGCCGCAGTCAACACGCCCGACCAAATAAAAAAAAACAAAAGTTATTCTAAAATTATGAGGGTTCTGCTCGCGAGCCTAATGACCGGTGAAAAAGTGTACCCGGAAGGCAAGGAAACAACTAACGCATCCGCGCTCACACAAACATGTTGGAGAAATTTTCCGTACGTTGCACCGCCGGTTAGTATGCTAGTGCGAACCAGCACATCTTTTCGCTAGCCATTATGTGGCTCCATGGCACGATTTGCTATCAATTTGCATTGTTTAACCTATATTTGAAATAAGGCCATTGTGAATCGATCCAGAAATCTGTATGCTTTCTCTCACCTTCTACACGCTCATAAAACTGCTGGGGTTTCACGTGCGGCCGCCACTATATGGTTATGGGGTACGCTAGTTCAGGGAACCGGTAATTTTAGCCATGTGGGTCCTTTAACTTGCACAGTACACGGGCCTCTAGCATTTTGCCTCCATCGAGAATCCTTCCTTTCGAGCCGGGATCGATTCTGCATACGCAATGTCAGCAGCGGAGCACCATCACCGCTGTATCATCGCTGCGGACTCTTCGGTGCTCGTCATCGATAACGCCAGATGATAACACCCTTCTGAAGATGCGCGATACTATTATAAATGCTGCTTCGAGGTTACCTTGTTTCTCAAATGTTTCGGCAAGATAGTCATGAAGCTGGCTGTTAAACGGCATAGCACTGATGTACCGCGCACGCCTGTGATTGGCGCACATCCACCACTAGAGGCACTGCAACAGCACACCACTTGAGCATTACGGTGGCGATTTCCTCGAGGCGGACAACGTTCGGCGGACCACTTATCCGCGCCAGGTTCTGCCACTACAGAGCGCGTGCGCGAAAAGGCCTTGGAGACGCCGCGCCTATATATGAGCTGCGGTTAAAGAAGGTTTTCGGTTCCCGTGAAGGTAGCGACGCTTGCCAGTGTCGACTCCTTTTACAAGTAGAATGCAAATAATGAGGCGGGGATGCGTTTTCATGTAACAACTCCAATTGTACGGTGGAGTTATGGTCGTATTAACAGCAGGAGGCAACGCACACCAATTCATAGAATGCAGAACGCAGTAACAAGGCTTGCAACACTAGGCTACGCCACGTTTCAGTTACCGCGATTTCAGTTGTCCGTAACATTAAGAGTAGTTTTACTTGGTGAACATAATAGTTCACTGCACTAAACACCTTTACTTTAACATTTACATTAGTCATTTTTTTCCGAAATCCACTTCCGTTACGGAAGCACGTCAGCGATTTCTTATTGCACCCCGGCATAAAACACTTTCGTGTTAAAAAAAAAGAAACACCGCGCACAGCGAGCACGCGATATACTTAAGCAGCTGTCTCAACGCGGTGCTTTCAGAGCGTAACTTTCAAGCTACCGCGCCAGGACTTTCGTTCATGTTGTTAAACACAGTGCTGAATTTATTCAGTAAAGGAATGTGAGTAGCTGCACTGGAAGCGCAAGGCTAAAGAGACCGCGGAGCTGATGAGCCCCTAGGTAGCACCGGCTCTTGTGTTGCTAAATTTATGCAATCCAAACTAGAAGAGAAGCTCAGGGGAAGATGGATGCTTGAATCGATGAACAAATCGCAAGGTACGATTTAAAACAGGGAATGTCGCGGGAGCCAACGTTTCGACAAGCGGACTTGTCTTCGTCAGGGCGGCAACTGCCTTCTCCAGCGTGCGTTTATGTACGCCTTTGCACACTCTCCCCCGTCCTCAGAAAGGGAGGAGGAGAAGAGCAGCACGTGCGAACACACACACAAAAAAAAGAAAAAAAAAGAAAAAAAGAGGGGGGGGGTTGGGTGCAAGGGTATTTGGGTGACAGGTGTTAGCGTGACTACTATAAATGGCAAGAGCGAAAGCTTCCAGAGAATCCGCTCTTTGTACATATCTTGCAAATGCATTGTGTGCACAGGGCTAGACAGCAGGGTGGAAAAAGGAACACACGCTCGGAACAGAAGTTACTCCTATGTCATGTGTCCCCCCCTCCACCCTGTACCACCTGCCCCGCACCAACAATGCATTTCAGGGAAGGCTTGGGGCTAAAAAAATAACTACACTGTTTAACGTCCTTGTTCTCCTGGAACTGGATGGGGGCTCAGCACCTGAAAGTAGACTTTCTGGGAGAAACATTGTTAGCTTGTGCATACCTCAACCTTTTGTCGTCTTTGTTAACACTCTACCGTATCTAATGGACTCAAGAGTTCCCTTTGAAAGGTTTATGCCTGTAGGTTGGAGTGTATTAAACCTGTATATGAGATACGATTCCCTGTATTTTCTGTCCCTCGGCGAGCGGAAGTTTCCTTGGAGTATGTAGAGTTTCAGTTCATCGAAATTATGACCTGTCATATTAAAATGCTGCGCCACTGCCTTCGGCAGGTTATTCGCGGTGTCCGCGCGGTGCCCGTTTAATCTAACATTAATTGGTTGACCAGTTTCGCCGACGTACTGCTTGTGACAGAGTGAACATTCCAACATGTAAATAACGTTCGAACTAGTGCAAGTGAAACTTGATTTTACATGATGGACATAGTCACTTCCCGTGCTTTTAACTTTAAGATCATTTTGAATATGCTTGCAAGTCTTACATCTGGGACGGGAGCAAGTTATTACGCAGGCGGTGCGCTGAGGGTTTAATTTGGCATGTACTAGCAGGTCCTTAAAGTTTCTATTACGGCGATAGGTGACTCTTGGTATTTCCGGAAACGCTTTTCTAAGGCGATCGTTGCTTGTTAGTATTGGATAGTATTTCCGAAGAATATTATTTATGTTTGGAAGCGCATTGGAGTATTTCGTTATGAATGCTAGCGGCTGTAGAATACAGCCACAGGATACGGCGTACGATAACAGATCTTTTAGCCAGCGAATTAATCACACAATCCGAGTACCGGTTCCTAATGCCTGATAACAAACAAGCAGGCCGTTTCTACCTCCTTCCTAAGATCCATAAGGTTAGCACAGAGGAACTACTTACTGCTGAAATACCGGGAAGACCCATAGTGTCTAACAACAACACCCCGACAGAGCCATTATCGAAGTTTCTTAATCACCATCTATCTGACATACCGCCCAACCTTCCGTCCTTTATTCAGGATACGCCTCACTTTCTGCGGATCATAGAGTCTATTAACGAAACACAAACACTTTCAGATCAGGCTATTTTGGTAACGCTAGATGTCACTTCCCTATACACGAATATACCTATCACAGAAGGAATCGAAGCGCTCTCGAAAACAATACAGAGTAGCAAACGTGCACACGCCGCTGAAGTTTACATCACGTTACTAAAATTAGTACTTACACTTAATTACTTTGAATTTGACTCGACCAACTACCTGCAAATTTTTGGCACCAGCATGGGAACTCCTTTCGCGCCGACCTACGCCAATATCTTCATGGGGCAACCAGAAGCACAGCTTTTGGAATTGTCGCCGCTAAAACCTCGCACCTACCTCCGTTACATAGACGATATCTTTATTATTTGGGAACATGGTGTAAGTGCACTAAGCACATTTTTGAGCATTTTAACAACTTTCATCCAAGCATTAAGTTTTCCATGCAGCACTCTTCTAGTAAAATTGATTTTCTCGACACGACAGTATCCATCGAAAAAGGGAAACTAAAGACGACACTTTACAGAAAGCCAACGGATAGCCAGCAATATCTAGATTATAGTAGCAATCACCCGCGACACTGCAAAGAGGGCATATTTATAGGACAGGCAAGGCGCATAAGAAGGATTTGTAGCAACAACGCGGATTACGTTCACCACTTAAGCAATTTAAAGGCAACCTTAGCTGAACGAAATCACCCGCACGACGCTCTCAACAAGGCATACAATGACGCGCTTAAACTAGATAGGACACCAGCACTAGAAAAAAAGAGCCCCTAAAGCGCAGGCCAACCAGCCGCTAGCATTCATAACGAAATACTCCAATGCGCTTCCAAACATAAATAATATTCTTCGGAAATACTATCCAATACTAACAAGCAACGATTGCCTTAGAAAAGCGTTTCCGGAAATACCAAGAGTCACCTACCGCCGTAATAGAAACTTTAAGGACCTGCTAGTACATGCCAAAGTAAACCCTCAGCGCACCGCCTGCGTAATAACTTGCTCCCGTCCCAGATGTAAGACTTGCAAGCATATTCAAAATGATCTTAAAGTTAAAAGAACGGGAAGTGACTATGTCCATCATGTAAAATCAAGTTTCACTTGCACTAGTTCGAACGTTATTTACATGTTGGAATGTTCACTCTGTCACAAGCAGTACGTCGGCGAAACTGGTCAACCAATTAATGTTAGATTAAACGGGCACCGCGCGGACACCGCGAATAACCTGCCGAAGGCAGTGGCGCAGCATTTTAATATGACAGGTCATAATTTCGATGAACTGAAACTCTACATACTCCAAGGAAACTTCCGCTCGCCGAGGGACAGAAAATACAGGGAATCGTACCTCATATACAGGTTTAATACACTCCAACCTACAGGCATAAACCTTTCAAAGGGAACTCTTGAGTCCATTAGATACGGTAGAGTGTTAACAAAGACGACAAAAGGTTGAGGTATGCACAAGCTAACAATGTTTCTCCCAGAAAGTCTACTTTCAGGTGCTGAGCCCCCATCCAGTTCCAGGAGAACAAGGACGTTAAACAGTGTAGTTACTTTTTTTAGCCCCAAGCTTTCCCTGAAATGCATTATTGGTGCGGGGCAGGTGGTACAGGGTGGAGGGGGGGGGACACATGACACAGGAGTAACTTCTGTTCCGAGCGTGTGTTCCTTTTTCCACCCTGCTGTCTAGCCCTGTGCACACAATGCATTTGCAAGATATGTACAAAGAGCGGATTCTCTGGAAGCTTTCGCTCTTGCCATTTATATTAGTCACGCTAACACCTGTCACCCAAATACCCCTGCACCCAACACCCCCCCTCCTTTTTTTTTCTTTTTTTTTCTTTTTTTGTGTGTGTGTTCGCACGTGCTGCTCTTCTCCTCCTCCCTTTCTGAGGACGGGGGAGAGTGTGCAAAGGCGTACATAAACGCACGCTGGAGAAGGCAGTTGCCGCCCTGACGAAGACAAGTCCGCTTGTCGAAACGTTGGCTCCCGCGTCATTCCCTGTTTTAAATCGTACCTTGCGATTTGTTCATAAATTTATGCAAGGTTTTCATGACAGAGACGAACTGCGCGATATAGACAGGTTCTAATGTTTTCACTACCGTCTTGTTTGAAGTCGCTGCAACGGGGAAAGTATCGCCACCGAGGGCGTGCGCGCGCTGTTGTTGTCAGAGTTCGTGCAACGCGCCGCTCGGGTATCAGTTGGACATCCATATTGTCGCGATGCATGGACAGCAGGAATCAGTAACAGAGCATGTCACTTTAACTGAAAACCAACAGCGAAAAGATCAGGCCTGGATCTCGTCGTCTCCTTCGAACTGAGTGAGTACTCCTTCCTTTGTATGTGGCATATTGCACGTGAGAATATGTAGCTTCACTTCTAGCGGTGTATAATATAACAAATCCACGCATATTTTCATGAGATCAATAAAATGGTGGATATAATACGCCTCTTCAGCTTTCAGAAAATTATGTCTACTTCGCCACAAGCTTAATCATGCATCCCATGACGTGAAAACTTTAGCCTATACCACTTTTATCAGACCCAAATTAGAATACGCCTGCATTATTTGGGATCCTTTCACCAAAACCAATATTAATTCTCTTGATAGAATAGAGAGAAAAGCCATGCGATTCATTTTTTCTAAATACAGCCGTGAGGATTCTGTAACTGATCTTATATGTTCTAACGGTTTTCACTCACTTCAAATGAGGCGTAAAATATTCCGACTGAAGTTCCTCCAGTCTTTGTTAAATCATAAATTTTTTATAGATCCCAGTCCGTACATATCCCTTTCTGAGACTAGGAAAACCCGTCATTCCCATCCCCTCACACTCTCCCCTTATGTTGCCAGATCTAAACTCTTTAAATATTCTTTTTTTCCCCGCACTATAGAAGAATGGAACCTAATACCTTTTGATCATCTGGACTCGACTGAATCAATACAGAATTACTTCTTCACTATTTCCTAATTATTTTTTTATTTTTATTTACAGTTTTTTTTTTCGTTACTTGACTTGTTTATGATACTCAATTGTGCTTTGTACGTCTATTTATGTTGCACCCTGCCCCTCCTGCATGGGCCTCATGGCCTGCAGTATTTTGTAAATAAATAAATAAATAAATAAATAAATATACAAAAATGTATTATAGGCCGCTGTGTAAACACGCCAAGCCGCATGAAGTGGGACTTCCGAAAGCACGCGTAATCGCGCGGCAGTCGCATTTTTTTCCCCATTTCCTGGTTAGTTCCGTGTGCTTTTGAAAATTCCTGCTGGGAGAGCGCTCACCAACGCACGAAATCAGGCAATATTGCTCGTGTTCTTGACATTTTAGGCGTTAGAGGGCCACAGCGACCCGGTGAAAAGAAGTGAAATCTCTCTGTCTTTGCTTAGGTATTGAAAGTCGGGACCAAATAGCCTCTGTTTAATTGAAACAAAACTCGAACGCGAGATCAAGTCCATTTTCATATGCGGCATCTGTAAGTTGATAAAAATTTATTGCAGCGGTTCCCTGTTTAAAGGGTCCCTGAAATGTTTTTTTGACATTGCGTCACTGCTTACGCAACACAATTATGAAATCATTCACACCGTAAATAAAGCGAAGCACCATGCGCTAATGCAGCTATGGGCTTATTTCTGTCGCCTTCTTCCTTACCACTGCTTTTCCTCCTCAACTCGATCTGCTGCGGAGTGCGCGCTAGCGACGACAGCGCCTCCCGCGTCAGCCACTCTGCCGAGCCTTGCGTAGCGACATAGCGCCCCGATATCCTCACTGAGGTCGCCCGCCTCGGCAGTGCTAGCCTCTGTAATAGAGCGCCGGCGACTCGTGTGTACGCCGCCAGATGCCGCGACGATACCGTTGACTGAAACGAAGGAGTACGTTGTAGAAGCACGTTGTTCGCAGCTAGGTTTTGAAAATTACGTGCCCGTAACTGGCTCGGGGCCAATCGATCGGTCGATGGCGGGGGCGTTTGAAAACGCCTTTTGGCGGGCCGCTGAGATCTTTTGAGACGCACGTGTTGAAAACATTATTGTAAATTGCACACTTTACGCACAGCTCTGAAATCTGCCCTCAAATGATCCTAATGACTCGCTCTACTGGATCACCATGTTTGCACAAAATCGTCAAAACCGTTTCAGGGTCCCTATAAATTAGATTATTTTTGGCAGAGCCGACGGCTTCTTGCTCTCTTCGAGCAGCATTTTGCTCGGTCGGGTATATTTCTCGGCATCTCGTCGCTTTTCTTGTGCAACGCGAAGCGTAGTTTAGAGAGGAGAAAACCGTATTGCGTGATTAAACATGCTTGGAACAACATCCAATTTCAGCATTTTCTTTCCATCAACACGACCTCTTCCGTATTCGTCAATCGTCAAGTTGTCCTGCTAACGATCGGAGGACAAACTCTTCTCTCCATTCCACTTTGTGTTTTAAATGAAAGTTGAGTGCTCAATAGGCAGTGGAAAATAGAGCGAAGATGCTAGGACATTTCGATACTCGGACCTTACTTTGTCAGAGGCGCCTCGACTGTTGGGTGTATATGAAGGGCAACCTTGTGAGGGAAATTACGCCGAACCATGTTTCTTGCATACTTTTAAATCTATACACCCTCTAGAAATGGATCACGCACGTAGCTATTTGGCATTATTAGAAAAAATGTAGCGGAATGATAACATCATTAATATGCAAACACTTTCGACCGCCAAGTCATTTGTTCTTGCTCAATGTACAACACATAGGTATTATCTTTCTTTAATCAATGAATGTCTCCACACTTTCACTCGACGGAATTTCTCAACGCTACTTCTCTAGCAGACTTTCTTTCCACGAATCTAGTCCGTTTCAGAAGTTCTGTGCAGCGCTGTGCAAGCTACGTACCTCTTCGGCCGATCCCGAGGGCCAACACATGCTAAACATGACCTTCCGCGGCTTGTAAACTGCAAATGGCTGGCACTGCAATGGTAGGTGCAGCCTGAGAAGGAGGAGGAAGATCAAGTGGGTTCACTATTGGCAGTGGTGGCTCGCACACGCGTGCTTGAACAATGTCACTTCACACCACTTAGGAAGAATTCTGCGCCCTCATTGCCTCGTAGCCTCGGCTACGCTGCACTGAACTAGTGAAACAGAGTGTACAAATGCTATCCTTTTGCGGGTTCCGTGCCCTCTCCCTACCCCCTCTCCCCTTTCTTTTTGTTTATCATCTTGGAGCAATGTCCACAAACAGGCACCCGCTTGTTCCCCATTACGGCCTCTGATTTGCGGCTGAGACACGTGTAAGACACTTGTCGTCCGAGCTCGTCCTTCTTCCGCAGAAATTTCTGCCTTTAGGAGTGTATGTACAAGGGACAATGCTTCCCATTTGCGGTTTCCTCTTTTGCACATGACAAACAAGTCATGACATAAGATTTGTGTTCTTGCTATTGCCCTCTCCAAATTTTTGTCATTACAAATTATTCAGCAACACGAACAGCTAGCACTCTAACGGAGCGTTTCAATTCTTTGGCTCCCATATTTCCGATTGAAATGAAAACTGATTTTTACAATGTAGGAATACCATGCAGCACAAACATAACCATTGAGAGGGATTACTTGAGCAGACAGACAGCAAACAGACATGAGTTGAAGATGAAGCTTCATAATTAGCTACATAATTACTCATTGTACTGATCAACTTTGAAACTGAGCGCATGCAGCGGATGCGTAAATGCTTAATTTTAAGAAACAGATGACGAGGTTGCTAGGGGAAAATGCAAGCTTTATCGTAAAACATTCGAACTCAATCTGGCTAGCCTTGAGAAAGGCAAGAATTTAACATCAGGTTACATTTAATACGATAACTTATCAAAATATTTATCAGATGAAGCTATTAGCTCGCCAAGTCCCAGCTAGCACAAAAGCGATAGAATCCTACTACAATGCGGATTTGCCGAGACGAAACGGACGTCTTCGAGCAGCATTTTAAGATACGTTCATCCCCTTGTATCGGTCATATATCCCTGCTAATGTCCGGCGGAAATCCCATGTCTAGAAGTTCTACAATCCTTTTCGCAGGTTCCAGAAATACATTCTTAGAAGGGGATATTCAATGACCACCGCAAGCTAGAAAAGTACGGATAGGATCCTTCTACAATCCGGATGGCTATGCCCAGTTTCTCTTTCTTTATTGTTTCTCCTCTCCCCTGTATCTACCTTTCTTCCTTTCCTACACTTTTAGTTTTCTTTTTCCCCTCCCCCGAATATTCACGCTCATTCTGAGACTCTAGCAGATGCCAGCAAGTTATTTGCCCTTCAATGACATCAATAATACGGGACGCACAAGTACAGCGACAATATTTTTATTATATAGCGAGTGAAACGGCAAGAACTGTCGTACAAACGCATGCCTCGTGGGACGAATCTTCACAGCAGGCAAGGGATGTGAGGAAAGCAGAGCTCCCTATTTATGTACTTGGTAAGCTAGAGCGTAAACATTTTGTAAAAATGGTACCACTGTCTATGGGCACCAGGGGAATCGCGAACATACATATTTAAGCTTTGATTTGAGGCATACACATTTGGGAGCTCCGTCCACTCGCCGCTAGGCGTCGACTATGCTTGACCTCGAGGCCAATAGCGTCGCGCAACATAGCAGAATCATGTCGTCATAAAATGCTTTATAGATTCAACATACAGACAGAGCGCCTTTTGCAAGCCAGATACCTTAATCATGTACTTGTCTCAGTAGCAGAAAGTGCCTTAAACAGGTTAAAAAAACAAGCTATAACGCGCGTAGCTGCTAACGTGCGTAGCAGCCTGTTCTTTATGATTGTGTGGTTGTGTACAGAAGTGCTCATAAAGATACCGGAGTTGCTTTGACGGAAAGTGAATTGGATTTTCTAGATGCTGCTCGCTTCCACGTGCGATGACTGGGGATTTTGTATGCGTGGTCATAAATACCGTTCTTTGCGGAAATAAACCATCAGTTGAAAGTTAGCGCTCGTGTAGTTGTCTTCCTCGTCCATGTCTTCTAGAGCTATGTTTCCTTCAAATGCATGTAACCAACTAGCCCCAAAAAGCCGTACTTTTTTCGATTTTGAGATTGCTTACGCTAGTGATGGAATGTGAACTACAGCGCGAACGCTCTCCTTCCGGAACACACCAAGCGATGGATCGCGGCAAGCTTAAAAGTTCAATTAGGTTAGGGTAAAAAGAGTACTTATAGGGCCTAATGCTTAGGTTCTGCATTATGAATCATTCACGGCTGTACTTGCCATGATCCACAAGCGTCAGTTCGCGCAAACAGGGTTGTGTCTTCCTTCTTCTTTCGCCTCAGTGATCTCGCTAACTTCATAGCAGGCGCTCGTGCTGTCTTCTCCTTGCGTCCGTTGTCTGCGCGCCTTAACTGTGCATAATGAACCACTACAAACTCGTTCAGCTTTCTGTCGTGCAGAGAAACAGAGCTGCATCTTTACTTGTAATCTATTTTAGCCAACGCGCTCGCAGTTCCATGAGGACAATTTAATACTGACACGCGCAGTTGCTTTTGCTTGTTCACTGGGATTGCCTATATGACTTTCCTTTGACGCGGAGCGCAGGCAGCGCTCAACTAGCATGCTGTTTCTACAAACATTGCATGCCCGACGCACATATGTGAGTGCCTCCCAGAACGTCAGTAATAATACCACGGACGCACTGAGACGAAGCCGCTAGAACCGAGACTCTTCCGTCTAGGTGGACCGCCGCTCTGCGCAGCTCCACCCTTGACGACCAGCTTTGGGCCGTCCAGCAGGCCCGCGAGGCAGCGCTGAGGCAAAACCTCACCGTCCCCTCGGGGGAGATTTAGGCCCGATCGTTTTAAACCCTGCCGGACCAAATAAAAGTTGTTCACCACCACCACTGAGACGAATGTACGAAAGCCGTAACATTTCAATGTTTGTCAGTTTTTATCGTGGACCGACGACTGTTCTCGCTGCTGTCGTCTTGCAGTTCGATTTTCTTTTCCCCTTGCGGGCACAGCTTCACCCCAGAAAAATAGAGCACAATGCTTTCAGTTCTCCTGCATCGTTCGATCATTCCCACTACCACGCAACAACACCAATTACGCACCGGCACTCGCTTCAATTAAGCTACGAAAGCTTTTAATGGCGCAATTGTGTAGACGCATTCGCGAAATACCATGGCAGTTACTTACGTTGAAACAAAAGAAATTGTGGAAATGAACGTTAAGATAATCAAAGAAAACAACCACTTCTCTTCCCACCAAGTACAACTGGACTCAAAAATAAAATAAGGAAAACGAATCAAGAGTATAAATAAAATGGCAATAAGTATCAAAAATACATAATTATCAACAGAGAGGAGTGCGGCGGAGGATCCACTACCCAGGGGAGCAGGCAAGCCTATTGGCGACACCTACACTGCGCATGATCTTCGCAGATCATGCTCAGATGTACACTGCGTATGATTTTCGAGGTTCTGCCCTGTGGAAATTTGGAGTGACGAGATAAAATCACGTCATTTGAGAGTGTAGCGCTTTGTTCAGTCTTCTTTCATGTCTCTGTCGCTTTGCGCTAAAAGCTAAAAACAAGAAGTCGCTAAGGTAACAGAAGTTATTCTTAGGTCTTGCTTTATCTTTTTCTTTAATGACACATTGTACCTTACTTCTCGTTGATCTTCATGGATTTGTTTCTACGGAAAATATCTCAAAGGCCTATTGGGGTACAGTTCTTTTACCTGCGCGTCAATTTATTGAATGAATGAAGATATGATCTCGGTATTCTCTGCGATCCAGTATAAAGCTCCAAGGCCTTCCCGGGGCGCAGAAACGTTTTGTGACGCTGACGCGGACTTTACTGAAGGGAAGTCCTTGGGATGTTACGCGTGTCAGCTTGTGCGAGAGACGTTTGTAATCATAGGTTGAAGACTAGGAATACGACGTGTGCTCTTATTTTTATGGTCATGGTGTTTCAACAACAGAAGATGTTCCCGTTTTGGAAAACATATGCATGAGGAACGACGGCAGAGAACTTGGAAAAGGACGACACTCATGCAGGAGACAAAGGCCAGCGTCGAATTATAATCGTCACACAACGGCGCTTGTGTCTATAGCAAGAGTGTCGGTCCTGATTTCTTGTACCTTGTCACATCCTTACAGCTAACCAATTATTACCCAAGCACGTCGTAGGAAAATACTACAATTCAATACTACCAGACGTAATCATCTTCATTAGTGGTTGCCACGCATCATGCATGGTTCGAGTCGCAGACCACGCGTGGACCGTGCGGCGGTTCTCGGCAGGGCGGTCACGCAGTCTCTATACGCCATTATTCGCTCTAGCGAATCTCGGGATAACCCTTCCTCGTCTCTCTTCTGCTTCCGTAACACAGGAATATGGAAACGATGCGACTGAGCGATACCGTTCATGCCCAGCCTTGAAACAACCATCATTTTTTATTGACAGCAGTGAAAGCATTTCAATGCTCCAGTCATTTTTCATTCGTTGATGTTGACCTCCAGACTTACATGTAATCTTACTAAGCAGCAATATCGTCGCACTGCGAAGCTAAACGCACAAAACACTCGTGCATTGTCGATTGCGTGCGCAACGCGGTGCAGATTACCCTTCAGTAATAAGACCTTCTCCTCTCTCCCCCCTCACTCCACTTCTTTCCCCGTCGGTGGTCTCAGAGTCCCAGGCGTTTGTTTTTATTTTCTCAGATTTCTTTTTCTTTCTGCAACTATTCCCATACCGATGTGAACAGGAGGTGCTGAGGAAGAAGAAGAATGTCACTAGTGCAAGCACTATCATAGATAGTGACATATCAAGTGGGAGCATAATACATGGAACTAGTGTTGTTGGGACCACAAGAAAGTGAAGCAGCAGTCGGGGAAACGCAACATCAAGGAATGCGTCATTGACGTTACAGTGCATTATGATGTCATTTTCGGATTTCCATATTTTTGTTTGAATAACAGTTCTTGAGCTTGAAGTCCACGACAGTAAGCAACAAACCTCAGATGACCCAAATACTATGAAACAACTAGCCGAGACCCAGAACTGCCTCTAGACAATCTATATACCAGTTAGATTGCTCTGTAGCTTGCGACTATTTCGTCATGTTTCAAGGCCTGCAACTTGCATTTAAAAATCAAGCTGCATATGTCAATTGTTACGCGCACCTGCACGTTCCTGGTACAATGCCGTTGAGCCAGTGTCTAGTCTTAGAATCGCATCTTCCATGAATAAACTGAGGAAAATCACGCACGTTTTTATTAATGTCAGGGAGTCAGGATATCTTGACTATAGTTATCTTGAATATAGCGTGCTGTCTTTCTCTACTTACCAATGTTTTTAAAAACCTGCATTTTCATGTTTCTTTTTACTGCAGTAGTACATGTGCACAGATTTGAGCTGTCAGTGTTAATATGAATTTTAATGGCCTTAAGTAACAATGTTTTCTTAAGAGACCTGCTCCATAGGTTGTATGTGAACTTTCGACCTGTTCCACCCACATGCATGGTGTCGCTCATGGTATCTCCAGAGTACCTGAAGTGGCAAGTTGGGCTTTCTTTGTGTGATGTCCTTGAAAACCATAGGTTACTGCGCCTCACACAATACAGAACAATGACATAGTCGTAGCGTAAAGTTAGAAAAATTATTCGTGATATAAATTCAAGAAATACTCACCTCAACGACGTGCACTAGAGAACTAATGTTTCAAACATTGACATGCCACATTTCGCCATACATAGCACCTATGTTGCGTCAAGCGTTCATGGCGTGCAAAAAAAAAGAAAAAAACTTCCCTTTTTCTGATCGTGGTTTCGTAAAAAGATTGCCAATGCAGATGTTACAATTCTTTACGGTGCTGTGCTTCAACAATTGGCTGGCTTAACCCCCTCACTCCTTCTGTGGAGATAATCTATCAGTAAAATGAAATCAAGAGCATTAATTCTTCAAGTGGTGTTCAGGAAAATCTTTGTGCTTCTTTTTTATTTCTTTTGTGATCCCTGTTGAGAAATGCCAAATGAGATTAGTCGACATGTTCTTATGCAGAGAATTAGTTCACAGTTGGTGACATGCATTTGAGAGAATCCATGAGACAGAGAACGTGCATGCCAACCTGATGTTTGGTTTGCCTAGTGTCTATGTTATGCGGACATATTCAGCTGCCCCTAAAAAATATTTACTCCCTAAAAATGTTGGCAGCCTAAAAAGGAGGGCGAGGTTTGTGACATGCCTATCCCCTTTTGCTTACGGCAATATTTCCTGACTTAACAGCTGTGATCTTTCCAAAAAAAAAAAGAAAGACAGATACGTGTGGTTGAAAACTTCTGCTGGTCATTTTAATACACATTGACGAAAATTATGTAGCGCAAGCAAAACGGAGCACACGAAAGACACACAAGGGACAGGCGCTACTTACAAGTGTTTATTCCACAACGTCATCATGATATATATATATATATATATATATATATATATATATATATATATATATATATATATATATATATATATATATATCTGTGTCGGCCTTGGCGGTGTCATTTGACACCACAAGAAAATGTTCCCTAAGGGGCCTTGAAAACAGTACTGCAACTGCCGATTTTATTGACAGAATGACATTTAGGAATCCCTACTGCCATACCCATGATTACCTCCTGCGTGTTTTTATGCGGACAGCAAGGATGAAGAAGATGCGGCCGCAAAACCCTTGCACGTGATGCGCCACATGAGGTCTGAATTTGAATTGTCCTTTCGCAATAAATATACGGATCCACGCAATCAAAATTTTATGTCTTGTTTGCTATAACTGCCTTAGTGCACAGCCGCCTGAAGTTTTGTTATGGTTAGCACCAATTTTTGGTAAAGCTTCGTTTTCCCTATGTGTGATTTTGACACCGTCAGGGCTCAACGGTTGCGAATGAAACCCATAGAGTTACGAGAAGCGCGCTGTTTTTGTTCGCTGCGTCTGTTTTATCGCATGTATGTTCGCGACAATAGTGTTGTTTCAAAAAGAACATGAAAAGGAAAATATCTTCAGATAAGTCAATGTAGCCGCTAGCGCACTGCTTCAGAACGTCGGTAAGGGAAGCATGCTTGATATAAAGGGTGAACGCGATAAAGATAAGGAGGACACGCGCCTTTGTTTGACCATTCCCGTGGAAGAAAGAGCGGGTCGTGATTATAAGCACGGTAGTTGAATACAGTGGATGAAAATATTTATTTTACAGTCACAGTTTTCCTAGAGAATGTTTACGAAGTGTTCCATTAGATTGCAATGCAATGACATGCGGCAAGGACAACGGCCGTTTCGAAGGCGCGCAAATGGGAAGGATGAATCTTTTTGATGTTTCCTTGCATCCATCCATGTGCAGTCGGCTTTATGTAACGTGAACGCATACACACATGCATTCATTATGTCGCTACTGTACTTTGGAAAATGTACTTTGGTAGCCGAGAAAAACGAAGTAGGAGCACGAGCAAGGACCACCGGGTTTTCGGAAGAAGACGAAGTTTGGCGTCTCCGCTTCCTGTGGTTTTCTGATAATACAGTTCCTTGTTCTTTTTGTCCCATCGTGGTCCGGTCTTGTTTTTCCACGTTGTGACAATATGCTCATACGTGCTGAGAAAGAAGAAGAAAGCAATTTAATGAGAGGAAAGGAGGAGATGTTGGCCTGGGGAGTGAGTCTCTGGCCTGCTACTCCTGTAAGGTGAAGAGGGATAAATAGAGATAGAGGGAGGTATGAGAGGTGACGATGGTAAAGTACAATGAGTCACTATACAAGTCCTATAAGCGGATGTGCACCATGAGCATACGTGCTGCTTACCGCCGCCACCCCTTACCTGACCCCAGGTCTGGAACCATGGCTGGGACCCATGGTCTATTTGTGTCTGTAATTACCAAGGAGACGCTCCACCGTGTTAAACGCGTGCACGTAGCAAATATACGGCTCAAATAGGCCCTCATACCACTATGGTCATATAGCACCAACGTGTGTCATTTTGCAACCCTTGAGCCCTGATGTACGATTTTGACACCATAGTGCTAACTCGCTCAATAGATTGCCCACAAGGTTAATATTTGCAAGGGATGTTATTTAGCCCTTAGACGCATGAAAAATTACGTTGAATAAATTCTGCGCTGAAAAGAAAAAATCCAGGGCTTAAAGGGATATACACACGTGTGGCACATGCCCAGACGCGTTCGATAAAAAAGAAAAAGGTGAAAATGATAACAGAATTTCCTAGCTTATATGCGCGTCGAGGAATCTAAATTCATTCGTGTGCAGAGACGGAAGGCTCGCTAGGAAGGTTTCTTCATTAAGAAGAGGGGTGCGTTAGCGAGCCTTCTGTCACTCTGCACACGCATGAATTTATATTCCTCGACGCGCATATAAGGTAGGAAATTCTGTTATCATTTTCACCTTTTACTTTTTTATTTAATGCATCTGCGCATGTGACACATGTATATATATGTTTCACGACGACGTTGCGGAAAAAGCAGTTGTAAGTAGCACCTTCCCCTTGTAAGTCTCTTTCGAGTGCTCCCTTTTGTTTGCGCTAAATAATTTTCGTCAGTATGCACCAACTAGGCCGTCAAAAAGTCGTATGCATACACACTGTTGCATAGTTTTTTTTTCGTGCTTTCCGTAAACAGAAAGAAAACGAAAAAAATTATAAACATGGCCGAAATGAGATAATATTTGTAACTTTCATGCACCTTGGTGTATTTTCTATTTCATACAGAAACTTGACAACAAGATATCATGTCAAGTATAATTACAATGTTTTCCAAGGAACTTTCTGCACAGGATAGATTTCCTACAAGAAATGCGAGAGCGAAATAACACGTTAGTAAATGAGGTTTTTAAAGAACTTCATTCTAAACACTCCACAATTCCCAGTCCCAATTAAGAATATTTTAGATGAAAGCACAATTGTATTAGGCAAGACATGGGTACAATGTATTGTGTCCTCAGTTGTTTTGATCGCAAAATATATTGGACCAGAGTGACCCATGGTGAGGTGCTACTTCGCTCGTTATCTATAAGTCTGCATTGTCCTTAAACATACAGTGCTGATTTCTTTGCTGCAAAGGAACATCGTTCTGGCTGCTTATCCGCAAAAAGAAAGTTATCGCACTTTGATTGTCCTTGTGTAGAGGTTTCGTGGCTACTCAAGTGCTAAGTGCGCAGTTTCCATCTTATTGTCTCTGAAGGCACCATGCTTTTGTTGCCATTATTTACTTAGCAGCATAGGAAGAAGTACTGGTGGATGTTTTAGCTAACCTCTCCAATATCCAGCAGGTGCACGTAGCAAAACACCTCTGAGCGATGCCAAGGTTGAAAACGTACGAAGTGCTTCTAAGACTAACTAGGAGTCATGCCACTGTGGAGGTGGTGCTTCACCGCTCTCCCACACATATGCAATCAATACTAGAACCTTCCCTCTGAAGCTACTGCGCGCTGCCTTTCTCAAACAAGTTACCAGAGTCATTTACTGAACCGCCTAGTTCATTGATCACATGTTTGCCACATTGCTCGCAGATGATGTGCTGCTATCACACCAGGTAATTTATACCTCTGGTTCAGCTGATTGAAGAAGTGAGCGCTTACATACAGTGCAAACTCGCAGGCAACAAACAAGAGCAATGAAGCCAGCACCATCACCATGGTTCACTTTGGCTCAAGGCAGTTTGTAATCATAAAAGTGAAGGAACACACTATAACTCGCGTGCTCTGTGTGATATAAGCAGACTTCAATATTAATTTTTTTCTTGGGTTAGGAGTGAAGTGCCTTTATTTCCTTTAAACGGTGGTTATTTTTGCCTATTGGATTCTTCTTTTGTGTTTCTTGTAGAAACACAACCATTTTCAACAATGATCTTAGGACAATGGTAGATGTTTCTGGTATTCTTTCAGCTCCTTTGTTAAAGAGAAAACGCATAAAACTCTGCCAAAGCTTTAAAGCGTTTCCAAATTGGGCCATGTTCATAATTTTTAACACCAGTTTAGTCTATACATAGTAAAGAAGACACATGCAAGTAACTTACAAATAAGCATGTTGAAATAAACAGTAAAGATTCCCCACACAGTGTTTTTAGTTTGCGTGGAACACAGTTGTGAAATCGGAAGATACTGTACTAAGCAATAGCAGGACAACCGCTCTGCGAGCTACGTATTTTTCCCGAAGTGCTGCAAATGCATTTTCGTAATAGCATTTTTCTTTCGGTTAAGTCTGAATATGTCTCCGTTTCATGCGACAACCAGAGGAAAGGAAGCTGTCAAGCTAGCATGCATGTTTCATCTTATAGCTTCATCCATGTGCTGCGTACGATTTACTATCCGGAAAACTTGAGGTGAAACAACATGAGGAATGGGTAGATTGGCTGACAAACTTTACACAGTAGACAAATAATAGATTGTTGGGCGAGTTGGTATTCCATTATCTGGGAACTTGCGTGAAAGAACATGAACAGAGAGAGGAGGGAACAACACGAGTGCTTGCTAACTGAATTCTTTATTGAACAAAACACAATATAGTATGAGACAGATTTATATATAATT
This sequence comes from Hyalomma asiaticum, assembly GCA_013339685.2. Taxonomy (NCBI): domain Eukaryota; kingdom Metazoa; phylum Arthropoda; class Arachnida; order Ixodida; family Ixodidae; genus Hyalomma; species Hyalomma asiaticum. The sequence goes on from CM023484.1 coordinate 129,556,574, forward strand.
AAGAACACAAATACGTAAGACATCACTGTGCTTTCTCTCCTCTTTGTCCACGTTCTTTTCGCAGTTGTCCTAGATATCAGTATACATGCAAAGAAATCAAAACAATGCACCTAAAGGGCAAAGAAACAGCATGAAATGAGGGACTGCTGTAAGCGCGTGATGCATTCTGTATCATTATCTGCAAGGTCACATTTGTGATGAGTGAGGCTGCCAAAGATGGTGTTCTTGCAAATTTGTGAACGTGTTTTAATATGCAACACTTACAAATTTCTTCAACTGCCCGTTACACCATCTCAGCACATATGTGCTGTCGCAACCAGCTTGCGACCTTGCCAACCGGTGCAGTAAGTTTAATTTCCCCTCCCATCTTTTCAGAACAGACATGTTCAGAGGACGTGTAGAGTTACATTAAAAGGTGGACAAGAGAAGCGAAGTACTGATGCAGTTTTCCATTTGATGTGTCTCACCATGTACCTTCTTTTCTCTGTGTTTTACACATGAAACCACATGTCCCACAAAACCAACATTGCCAAGTGGAAGCCCTATGAATGCCCAGAAGGTTCACTAAACAGAGAAAGGTTTGATGCATTTCATATTCTGAAGGTCTGGGCCAGTGTACAAGTGTGCTATCTCTGGTTTTCATGAAAGTTTTTCTTTAAATTAAGAACAACCTTGGTAGTCAGTGATTTGTAATGGAGAGTCATGTACACTTACCTCTTTAGTTAAATGCACTGCCAGCCTAGTTGGTACGAATTCATAAAACTTTAGTGCAGAACAGTGAGAACAAGCGGCACATCCTGCCCTCTTTCGTTTGTCCATTGTTCTGAGCTACAAAAATATTATGGATACCTCCTCGCATCATTGCGCATTGACTTTCCCCTTTGTCGCACGTTTGTTTGTGCATACCGCGACCTCTTTGCAGGTCTGCTAAATAAAATCTGTCTGTTGCAGGCTAGCACATTCCGACCTCTTTTTCTCTTAACGTTAACATTCTTGTGTTAAAAATTTTACTAAGGTACAGAGAACTTGAAGAGACAGCGATCAAAACTGGCAAAAGCAAACCAACCGTGCGCCATTGCTTTAAACACCTTTCGGTTCATTTATTTTTCTCGTCGTATTCTGCAGCTCTCAAAATCATCTGCTGAATGAATTTTGTGTTTATAGGTGAAGTTTAAGCAGTTGTCATTTAGCATGACTTTAACGTTATGATTTTGGATGGATGTTCTTGCAATCCACTTTGACCCCAAAGGATCCCTGCGACACTTTTTGAACATCGTCAGAAAACTGTGGAAGCTCCTGATAATATGTGGGCCAAGTATCCCACTGCATATTACACAGAATTCATAATCTTGGTTTCAAACACAGCTGGAAAACGCCCACTCACATTTTAACAAATGGCACCACGGGGGCACCGACTAAGTCACTTGAGAGAGAAATAGCATTGGCTTATTCCATGGTTATGGAAAGATGATCTGCTACGCTTTATTTGTTCGTCTTGAATTCAACAGATAAACAAAACTTGTGCACAGTCAGTGCCCCGAGTGACTTCATTTGTTGAAAGGAGAGCAAGCACTTTCCAGCTGTGTTTGAAACATAATTGTGATTCGCTGGTGAGTGCGGTGCAGTAATATTTGGCTCACATGTTCACGGAGCCTCCTTAACTGATCGACATCGTTTTGTTACTATGTTCAAAAAGTGTTACAGGGCCCCTTTAAGTTTTTGCTGTGATAGTCAAGCCTTAATTTTTATGCTGCTTTCAAGGTAGCTTTCAATAAATGTCCCTATGGGGAAGTTACCTAATCTTACGGCTGGGTTCAGTTGTTCTAAATCGATACCAGTCCATTTTCATGTTTGTTTTGTGGTCTTTATATGGCTGTGTAATACATTGCTAACATGTAGAACGTTGGCTCTATGGCACTTAAGTGTTTAAATTAGATAAAATTTGCGCAACATTATTTCAGCCTTATGTGTAATGTTGTCTCTGAAATAAAGTTATCCTGTGAAACCAAACTTGAAGGCTCATCTCTTTACAAAATAAAATGTAAACTGAACTGTTGCCGCGGCTACCGGGCAACATTTAGTTATGTCCAACTAATGTATATATGGTGGATTATGTCTCAAACAACATCCAAACGATGTGGGAAACACCATCAAGATCTATCCAATATTTTCAAAACAAAAAGGGATGTGTCGTTCGACAGTACCATCAGCATTGATTTGAGGTCATTAGGATCTGCGTCAACCTCTATTACAAGTGTAAATGTCCAACAGAACTAAACGCAAACTAGAAGAGATGCTCAGGACAAGGTGTAGGCTTGAAACCATGAACAGATCAGTGAAAACAATGGAGAACAGGGAACGTATCTGGAGCCAGCGTTCCTATAAGTGGACTTGTCTTCGTCAGCACGTCCCGACAAAGACAAGTCCGCTTTTCGAAACGCTAGCTCCAGCGACATTCCCTGTTTTCCATTCTTTTTAGTGGTCTATTCATAGAACATAAAGTGGGTATCCAGACAACGTTTGTGGTTTATAGAAGCATTTTCGGAAAATGTCCGAATATCCATTCTCGGGCGTCCGACGGACGTGCTTTGGGAGGTGCTCAGGTCTGGCTTCGGGCCATCCGCTGGATGTCCTACGTATATATATATATATATATATATATATATATATATATATATATATATATATATGGATATGGCGGCAGATGGATCTTCGTGGGACGTCCGACAAGGTAGATCCGCTGGATGTCCAGTGGACTAAAAATGCCGTCAGGGGTGATAGTTCTGCGACGTACTCATTTCAAAGTGTAGCTTTCAAGAAATGTCACTATGGGGAAGTTACCTAATCTTACTGCTGGGTTCAGTTGTTCCAAACCCATACCACTCTATTTTCATGTTTGTTGTGTGGTCTTTCTATGGCTGTGTAATATATTGCGAAAATATAGAACGTTAGCTCTATGGCACTTAATCGTTTCAAGTAGATTAAATTTGTGCCTCTACGGACGGCCTACGTGCGGGTGCAGTTCTTAGCTTGATTGAAACATTAGGCGACGGACAGCAACCTCTTCTTTTGTTGTCCGCTTGCCCTGTATGTCTTAGGAAGTGGCGAAACGAGCGACGCGTCTGGGGAAGAAAATAATCACGAAAACGTTCCAGATTCGCGAGAAAAAAAGCCAATCGCTTAAGTGAGGCCAGTATATGCGGTGATTCCTCAGCGATGCTTTAGAAGGGCGCATTAAAAAGGGCCTGTGGTGATATTTCATTCTTTCAGTAGACGGGTGCGTAAACCACATGTTCTTTTTTGTTTTTCCTATCTTGGCGACGTCTGAGAAGGAATTTGAGATAATAAAAAAAACGAAACACTATAATATCCGAGCGCAGTTACATACCACGCTCGGATATTGCTGCCCCTCGCGGCAGTATATCGCGCTGTGCTAGGAGACGCTTGGGTGCACGACGGTATATGGCCGGAAGCCGTAAAGAACTCCGTGGACAGGGTCTGCGGAATCTGCGGCCCGTTTGCCAACACCCGGAGCTTCGGAGGGGAGCATCGGCGCCGGGGGCGGTCATCGTAAAACAGTCCGTACCTGCGTGCTTCGCAATTACGACAGCGACCTCAACATCATACTGATCAATACCATCGGAAGAGAAAAATAGAAGCGTTATTTCGAGAACATTTAATTAAAAAAAAAGCAAGTGACCGGATCTCGAAGACAACATAAAGAGCTTCGCCATGGCTATCAACCAAGAACGCTTGCAATTCATTTGCTTTTTCTACGGCAAATAACTGATCAGCATTCAGGAAGAGTGACACGTACAGTAGTTCGACGTGAACTGCTGTTTTAGGCATTGCCATATCGTTGTTTGCACAGGCACCAGTTCAAATGACTGACTTCGAAGATTACAATGAATGCCGAGAAAAGGCAAATGAACGGGGAAGGTCTTTTGTGGCATTACAGGGGGACAGTAGAGTGGATCAGCGGAAAAGTTGAAGCAGCTCAGTTGGCTTTAGGAAAGAAAAAAAAAACAGAGCTCGGCAAACAACATAATGAGCTCGACAGACATAAGGTGGTCCTAGAGCACTGCAATGGTTGCGAAAGGATGAGAAACAAACCTCATAGTTTAACAAAACTTGATACTGGGCTAGATGGTGCATGTTCATTATCTAGAGGGTTGTGTGTAATGATATGTGATGTCGGATGACGGTGGCGATGTGCTTGACTGATGGAGCATGCGTGTGGTACGTGTATATATTTGTCGGCGTAGCCACAAATAAAGGTAGATGAAAGTGAGCGCTTGTCCTGTCTCCTCGTGTCACTGTGAGTGTTGTTCCTGCGCCTACATTACCGTGATAACAAACCTCATGTTGCAGAAAGTTAGGTTTCATGAATAGTTTGAAAATATCTAGTTCCATGAGGTCAAGACAGGTTAAAGTAGCGATACGTTTTCGTCTTGCAGCATACAGTGATGAAAGCGGGGAGACGATCGCATTTAGCAGCTTCCAAAATTATTTTTACATGAGATACTGGTCAGTGAAAATACAAACAATGCACAAATTATGGTCGGTACAGCGGTTGCAGCGCTACTTGCTCCGTAGCCCGAGCCACAGTCATCCTTTTCCTTTTATTTACTTATTTATTCAATACAGTGAGGCACAAAGGGCTCATAGAGGAGTGAACAATGAGTGCATGAATAATTATGAGCAGAATATAAGGAAAACATCAGAATACCTACTACACTTCAATACTATTTATTATGCGACAAAGTTTTTCACATGACTCGAAAGAAATAATGAAATTTTGTTTTTACGTAACTCAGTGCTTGCGCACACAACACTCACAATGTAAGATATAATTTAGCGACGCAGAAATTTTTTTGCTAAACAAAAAAGAATCCTTCGATTTTAGCGGCAAATGCATCCGGGGACCCAACATTCATGCAAGGATGCGGCATAGCGTTGCAATTTTCTTTGGAGAGGTTTTGCCTACCTGAAGGTAACACCACGGAGCATGCCGCAGTGGAGAGGAGGGGCGGCGCACGGCGACGGTTGACGATGCGCGGCGCATGCGCACAAGTGGCACGACGTCGGCAGGCACGGCTCATGTGTACAGGCGGCGTTAGAGTGAATTAGAAATGTTAGGGTGTGACCTTCGCGATCGGCTGCGGCAGCGCGCCGTTGCTCCGGCCTTCCCATTCTGCGCTTAGACAAAGGTAGAAGTGTAATTCGGCTAACGCCTCAATGCGTCGCTGGATGGCGGCTTTAGCCCATGGCTAGCGGCGCGCTCGCGTGACCGGCGCTGCCTGCGAGTTGGGGCGCGAGTTCTGTGACGAATCACACATTTTTGGCGTATTTTCACGCAAAATAACAGTGGACACGCTGTCAAATTTTCTTCGACGCAAAAAAGTAGGTGTGTTGTTAAACATTGACGAACCGCTTCTGCATTCAGCTTTGGTAGTAAACTGACAGCGGATAGAGACAACCAACACTTCTCTCGCGCTGCATTTGGGCAGAGTGCGGAATTGTGTTTTCCTTGTTATAGAAGTTGTGATATGCATCTGTATCAGTTGTGGTGTCGACTGAGTAAAAGCTGGGACCAGCGTTCAGCAACTGAAAAAAGCCCCCCCCCCCCCCCCCCCCCCCAGTCTTTATTCGCACCCATTTTATACCCGGTACAGGAAGGGCACACAAGTGCTGAGCATGCGCCTAAGATACTGCTTGCAGGCATCATCACTTCGGCTTATCTACCTGATATATTTTCCTCCCTTGGAATGATAACTAAATCACTAACGTTTTGACGAAAAACAAATCCACTAGCTCACATAACGCACAGCACCAAACACCGATCGAAAGTTCGTGTACGCACTTCAGAAGGTTTCGAGTTCACGGAACTTGCATAAAGTATTCGTCATATGTCAACCGCCGTGGTTGCCTTCTTTCGAACTGTGGTCTTGGTTCTAGCGTCGATGGCGCAGCGTCCGGTGTGTTTTCGTAAGTTGGTTGGGCCTGGGAACGCTACACGTCCTCGTGGGAGTCCTCTGGGATGTCGTCAACACTAGGCGAAATGCTGAGCGGCTCAGCCGTAGCCCTGAGGTGTTGACGGTTGCGGCGCAAGACACTGCCGTCCTCGGTGACGACCTGGTATGACCTGGGTTGACCAGCTGCATTAAGAATCCTTGCTTTCGGTGACCACGAGTATCCTCGTACTCTGAAAACCTGGCGTCTTTGTAACGGTGCAAGACTACGTCCTGGGGGTCGGTACTGTTCATGTTTCTTTACCGACTGTCTTGGAGCTTCGTTGAAGTCTGGAAGAGTTGTCCCAAGTTGTCTGCGCTGAAGTAACTCTTCAGGCGACTGACCGTCTTCTAGTGGGCTGGTCCTGTAAGCGCGCAATCCAAGCCACAAATCATTTTTCATCTCCGACATTGCTTTTTAAAATTCGTTTTCCTATTTGAACACCTTTTTCTGCGAGGCCATTCGAGCGAGGAAACCGGGGGCTGGACGTAATGTGTTTAAAGTTGCACTTTTTTTGCAAACGATGCAAAGTCATGGCTCGCAAACTGCGGACCATCATCTGCGCACACCTCCATAGGTATTCCATACCGTGCAAATACTGCGCTGAGCTTTGTCACAACTGCGGCCGGTTTTGTGTCATGTAGAAGCTCCACATCTGGGAAGTTCGATAACTCATCATAAACGCACAGATACGATTTTCCGGTCCACTGAAAAGTACCGACACCTACTCGGTACCATGAATGTTCAGGCAATGCGCGGTTGAAGAGAGGTTCACTTTGCTACTGGTATATATATTTCTGACAAACTGGGCATCTTCTGATGGGTGGTTCAATGCCCGCATTCAGACCAGGTCAGAACAGCTACTTGCGAGCTCAAGATTTGGATTTATTTACCCCTCAGTGCGCTTCCCGAATTCTTTGAAGTAGCTCAGGGCGCATGCTTGATGGTATCACTGCTTTGCATCCCTTAAAGGGGTCCTGAACCACCGCTCGGGCTTGGTTTTGAAAACGGCTGGGTGTGTATTGACTGCCTCTCAGAAATTCACAGCCGAAAGAATTTTTCAAAACGGTTTGTTAGGAGCGAAGATATTGCGACCGGAAAACTTCCCTTTCCAGTCCTGTTTCAACTCTGCGGAATAGAGGGTACAGAGCTCCTTAGGGCGGCGTCGAAGGAGGTGCCCCGCCCACCGCTTTACGTCACCAGACTTCAGCGACGTGTCAGTGGCGGGCGAAAAGCGCGCTACTACCGGGGGCTGTTTAGGGGCTGTTTCTTCGCAGCGCGCTTGTGGCCGCCTGCTCGCTTCGCGCCTGGGCTCGGTCGCGTGCCCTCGCGATCACCGTATTTTTTTTTTCGATCCTCCGAAGCTTTGTTTTCGTTCATCACATACGTTTAGGCTCGCAGGTGTGAGCGTTTACTTTGTCAGTGCGCTGCGTGTCGTCGATATTACGCATAACGCGGCGTCAGGACAAACAGCGCAACTGCCAACGCTGCTCCACCTTGTCCTGCATAACCCCAAGTTAGTTATTTGTTGATTAGTGATTGTAGACGGGATAATCATGCTGCCGGGCTCGAACGTGACTACTATGACTCGGAAGGAAGACCTTCACAACTCGGACCCTTGCCGACAGGTTAATGTGGAATAAGGTGCGTTGACGTGCGGTAAGATGGATGGATTAATTTAACGTGTGAATACACTAGTTCAATTTTAACAGTGAAGCTGTTTAAGCTATTGGTAAAACTGGCAAATCTGCCGAAAACTCCGCTAAGTTATGTAATGCTAGCATAACACTACCACGCTGTACTAAAGACAAAGCTCCGTAGGACGAGTTAGGTAAGGCTAAGTCTCATTCAATGGAGCCTAATTAAGATTACTAGGACTAGTTAGGTAAGGCTGTCTTATTCAAGAGAGCCTAATTAGGAATAAATAATTGAGGCCTAGTTCAGACAGGACTAATCCAACTAAGCCAAACCAAGCCAAACTGAACTAATTCAACCTGAATTGAGCTATGACAAGTAAGGTACACCTAATTAAGCGGATACTAAAGATCTATAATTAACTAAGCCACGATACTAATAAACCATGTCTAATTAAGGTAAATCTAATTATGCGAAGCCTAATTTAGCTGATATTAACAAATCTAGTGTAAGCAAGCTTCTAATTAGACCTTGCTTAATTAATTAGTACTAATTAAATCACGCATAGCTAGGTTATTACTAGTTAAGTCAAACCTAAGCTAGCACTTATTAATCAAAGGTAAGTTATGCTAAGACTTCAAGGTCAAGCCTCATTAAGTTGAGACTAAGCATTTCATGACTAATTAGGCTAACACTGATTAAATCAGGCCTATTTCAGGTAGTATTCATTAAGCGATATCTAATTAAGATAATATGTCAAAGAACAGCGTAACTAGGCCTGCACTAATTAGGCCACGCATAATTAAGATATGACTAATTACCGCAAGCATAATTATATCATGAGTAATGAATACCAGCGTATTAAACAGTGTATCATTAGATATAAGTTAATTAGTCCGAGTCTAATTAGTGTAACACTAATTATGTCCTGGCTAATTAAGTTAAGACTAAGTCAAGTCTCAATAAGCTCAGATTATTAAGTTACGCCAAATTAAGCCAAACATTACCGATGTAATGATTTCATTCGAAACTAATTTACCTTAGTCAACCCTAATCTGCTGTAATCCTTAATTCACCCTAATCTAAGTCTAGCGTAATCCGCTCTATAATATGCCATAGTCCACCTTAATGCATCTCCGTCTGTCTTAATCCAGCCTAATGCACCTTAATGAGCTCTAATCCACTCAAGTACACCGTAATCAGACCTCGTCCTTTAATCTACCTTGTAGAAGAAATATCTTGGGTACGACTCCAGCCATGTTATTGAGTACGAGTACTACAAGGTGGCGCATTGGAGTACCATAGGGAATAAACCCATCTATAATCACTGATGAATTAAACTTTGGGATTAATTTGTGATGTATTACGGGCTGCAGGCATGCATTTGTTGGCTTCTTGGAAAACTATATTTATGGTGACTTTTGCACCGCACCGTTCGCGTCCACGCCGAGGTAGTTTACGGACGCCTTCCAATGGCATCTATGAGGCTTGCGCATTAGCAAATATATTTTTACATATTTCCAGCAACTATTTTGCCTATAGAGGTGCTCACAACGCAAGGAAAAGCGAGCGCACGGCACGCACGGCACGCACGGCACGCACGGCAAGCACGCGCTTACGGTTTTAAAAAAGGCGCGCTGCGAAGGGCCCGCACACAGCCGAGGCGGGCGTGTCTGCCATCGGCCAATAGCAGCGACGCTCCTTGTAAATGCTCTATGACGAAATAGAGGATATTCAAAGAGCGTGAGGAGAAGCCGCTTTTTGAGTTGAGGGCTCCTGAAGAAGTGAAACATTGTGCTCCGCTTGCGAACGCTACGCTTCGCGGATGACTACAGCATTTGGCTGAGATGTTCGTTGCAGCGTAGGCAAGCCGTAGAATATGTTTTTTCACCAAGCCCGGAGGGTGGTTCAGCACCCCTTTAAGCAGCACGCCGCTCACGACTACTAATTCACTTTCAAAGGGTTTCATTGTTCCACACACTGGACTATTGCTTTCCAAGCTTTCCAAGCAATGGATAACCTGACACAAGTAGTCGTCCTTGCTAGTTTCTTCTATAACGGTCAATAATTATTCCATCAAAGCTTCGAGTCATTGTCCTTTTCTAGGAGTGATTCTTGATTCAAACTTAAAGTACACTTCCCATGTCTCACACATAAAGCAAAAAGCTGCCTATGGCATCAGGATTATCATCAAGGCACGTCCATACTTCCGTCTAAATACCTTGCTTTCTCTTTACTATGCCTTCATTCACAGTCACTTCACTTACTGCATTGCGTCCTGGTGTAATACATATAGCACTCATCTGGCTCCTTTACAACATATACGCCCCGCCACGGTGGTCTAGTGGCTAAGGTACTCGGCTGCTGATCCGAGGGGCGCGGGATCGAATCCCGGCCGCGGCGGCTGCATTTCGATGGCGGCGAAATGTTGAGGCCCGTGTGCTGTGCGATGTCAGTGCACGTTAAAGAACCCCAGGTGGTCGAAATTTCCGGAGCCCTCCACTACGGCGTCTCTCATAATCAGAACTGGTTTTGGGACGTAAAACCTCACAAATCAATTTACAACATATACAAAAACAGGCCATTCGCATTATCATATTTCAGTCACCACGATGTAGTGCATCTGCTCTCTTACAAGAGCATCGCATTCTAACCATTCAGAAACTTTTCCATTTTAACATGGCAATCCTTACATACAATTCTCTTCACTCAAACATGCCATTCATAGTTTTTAACAAAGAACAACTCATTAATCAAAATATAGCTCGATTTGCATCAAATAACAACTTTTTGTTACCGAAAGTTCGAACTATGGCAGATTCACTTTTATCTTCACAGCGATTTCCGTCTGGAACGGTATTCCAAGAGAGGTGAAGATGTCTCCGAGCATAGGTAGTTTTAAAAAACATTTATCCTCGTATTTACTTAACGTTTAAATAATCTTCTAGTTTATGCCCATTATGTTTGTTTTGCCCATTATGTTTGCTCTATATTATACCAAATTCATTTATATCCATGTGTCTGAAATTGCTGCCGCTTTGTGGCATACCGTTTTTGTCTTTTTTTTTGCCCATTATAAATCATCACACGTGATATCTTGTATAGCAGTATTCTATTCATAACTATTTTATTGTTACCGCATGGTAGCATTTGGACTTGATTGTTGCATTGTAGTTTGTATTAACCTGATTTGTATCGTTCGTTTTTGATCTCGCATGTATTTTAGTGTATTTGTATATCATGTTTTAGTTCATTTGCTGTCAAGTGTTATTGATTCTTTGAAACTTATTCTTTTTGCCAAGTTGCTCTGCTTGATTTATGTTCTTTTGTTTAACCAGCACAGGAGGTCCCCTTGCAGCCTAGAGCTTTGGGACCTCCTTCTCTATATTATTTCTGTTATGTATTATCTCTTCGAATCAATAAAATCATTTCTTCTTCTTCTTCTTGTGCCAACCGCTTCAAAGTTGCTTCGCTGACAAGTGGTGAAAGGACACTTACCGCGCGAACTTCCACGTCATCATCTGTGTTTTCTTCCGAGTTTTCCACGGACGTTCGAGACAACATGTCCGCGAGCATCAGGCATTTTCCTAGAACAAAATGGAACTTGTAGAGGCATTTAAGCAAGTGAAGAAAAAATCGCTGCAACCTAGGGGGAATTTCTCCAATCGGTTTCTCCGAGATTGCTATCAAGGGTCGGTGGTCGGTTTCTAGGATAATGTTACGTCCGTACACATAATGGTGAAACTTTTCGCACCCGAAGACAACAACCGTCGCCTCTTTTTTTTTATCTGGGAGTACGTCCGTTGTGCTTCTGTTAAGACACGTGAGGCATAAGCGATTGGCGTCCAAGAACCCTCATAACGTTGCAGAGAGCGGAGCCTATTCCATTTTGCGAAGCATCTGATGTTATCTGCGTAACTCTTTTGGGATCAAAAATCGCAAGCACAGGACCTTTGCTCAAACTGTCACTAATCATTGTCGATTCTTTAGCATGGTTTTCGGTCCACTCAAAGATACTGTCTTTTTAGGGGCGAAGCTCCTTAAGGTTTGGGTCTGTCCGTCCGTTGTTCCTAGTAGCGCGTTACCTTCAAAGAAATGAATGATGCTACGTGTGGGAGGCGCGCCCTCGGCGCGTGCCTCCCGGCGCGCGAGCTCTCTCACTCTTCCATCTGCTGTCTTGTGAGAGCGAGAGAGACAGAGAGAGCGAAAGGCGCGCGTTGACTATGGAAACGCTCTTTCTTCGATGAACGCGCTACCAGCTCGCAAAGAAGGAGAACGCGCCCTCACCCGCGAGAGACAAGCTTGACGCAGGCAGCGTCTTCTAGCGAGTTTCTTGATTGAAAAATACCGACTGCTCGCGCTGGAGAACCGTTCACCGGCCACCCATATATATATATATATATATATATATATATATATATATATATATATATATATATATATATATATATATATATATATATAGGCACTGGATCTTGACTTGCAATGAAGTGCCGGTGGGAGATTTTACTAGTGCGTAGTTGAACCATAAGGATTCGTAGCGTGCGCGTTAACTAAATTAATCCGGAACTCGGCAGGATCTACGATGAACCTCCGGAGCTTCGCCCACTCATCATCATTCACTCCGTGGATATGCTGTGAATTTTATCAGGTTGCAAAGCAGTTTCCTTCGGTCTGTAATTGATGGCAGGATCTTCGCAAAAACGTTTACGATGCCGAGCAGGCGCTGCACTGCTTGCTTGTCCGACGGCGGTGGCATACGTATCAGAGAGCTGACCAGGGTAGGATTTGGGCGTATGCCGCCTGCTGCAATAACGTCACCAAGAAAAAACATCTTCCTCGCGCCAATGATGCATTTGTCTTCATTAAAGGTTAGGCCAGCTTTCTGTGCGGCTTCGATTAACCCTCGTAACCTCTAATCGCGCTCTTGTCTTGTAGTACCCCACAGGATAACGTCGTCGACGTATACTCGCACTCCTGTCAGTCTCGAATATCTCGCTGATAAAATTTTCAAGCACTTCAGGGGCGGAGGCTATGCCGAAGGGCAGCCTAATAACGGTAACGACCGGAGGGAGTCGCGAACGTACAGATTCTTGAAGTTTCATCATGCAGCGGTATCAGTTGAAACCACGAGTTGGCGTCGAGGCGTGTAAAAAACGTGCTCCAGCTAATTCCAACTCACTGTCATCTCTACGGGGCATCTCGTAATGATCGCGTTTGAGAGAGTCGTTAATGGTCCTCGCGTCCATGCATAGCCTGAGTTTACCGTCTTTTTTTCTGACAATAACCAAAGGACTTACCCAGTCCGTCGGCTGGTCTTGCTTGGGTATGGTGGCGGCTTCGACCATGCGGGCAAGTTCTGCACGCAGAGGCTCCCGTAAGGCAAGGGGCACACGGCGGGCTGTCTGGACGACTGGGACAGCATATTCGCGAAGAACCATGCGGTAGGGGTGGTTGATACATCCAGTCCCAGAAAAACGGTGTCGATACTGCAGGACAACTCCCTCGATACTGCTGATTCCGACATCGTTAACAGTGCGCGAGAACAGTTCAAGCAGTTAGCTCACTCGCAGTCCCAGTATGGCCTGCCGGTCCTTCACGACGGGGAAGTTAATCTTTGCCTTTTTGATTCGGACAGTCCCCGTGGTAGTCATGATGCCCAGATGCTTGATGACTCCTCCGTTGTAGGACCGTAGGATACAGTGACTTGTAGTCAAGGGTATCCGCGACTGCAGCTTCTTGTAGGCAGATAATGGCACGAGGTTGGCTTGTGCTCCTGTGTCAACCTTGAAATCTAGGGTAATGTCCGCAACTTGTGGTCTGACTACCCAGTCACGGTCACACGCTCTTCCAACGCTGTTGACCCATACATACAAGATATCAAATTCCGCATCGCTATCTTCGGTGCTCCTTACTTCCCGCAACTGTTTGCTCCACTTGCACCGGGCGGCAAAATGATTCTACCCTTGGCATTTCCTGCACGTTTTGCCAAATGCAGGGCAGCTTCGCGGAACGTGTGTACGTTCACACCTGCGGCACTTGAACGTTGCAGGCTGTTCCTCGTACTGTTGCTGCTGCTCCCGTCGTTTGACAGTATCAATCTGTCTCTGTTCTCGTGACCAAATTTGATTTTGCGCGGCAGCCACTTCCGCAGCCTTGCAGACATCTTCCGCTCTAGCCAAGGCTAACTTATTATCTTGTCGCAGCTTTTGTCTTACTTTGTCATCATTTGTTTCAAGTACTATTTGGTCACGGATGAACGATTCTGCCATAGTGCCGAAGTTGCAGGAACGGGACATCTCTCTGAGCTCTCTGACAAGATGTTCGCCTGGCTCACCTTGAGCTTGAATGAGTTTCCAAAACATGTAACGCTCGTGCCCTTCATTCAGGCGTTCTGCACAGCAAGCGTCAAACTTGGCGATAACAGTTGCGTAACCTTCCCGGCTCTCGTCGTCCCTGAAGGTAAAATTGTAAACTTCCAGGGCGTCGTCGCCTGCCAGAGTTAGCAATAAGGCAATCTTGGTGGCATCCTGTCTAGGCTTCTTCTCGGGCTCAGAGGCAGCCAAGAAAAGTTCGAACTTTTGCTTGAAAAGATTACACTGCTTACTGATTTCGCTGGTGAAGCGCAGCGGCTCCGGCGGCTTGCCCAGTTCCATGCTTCAGCGTTACCTTGCACGAGCACTGTGGGCGTGGCCTCACGTTGTGACACCATGTATCAGTTGTGGTGTCGACTGAGTAAAAGCAGGGACCAGCGCTGAGCAAACTAAACAGAGCCCCCCCCCCCCCCCCCCCCCCCCCCCCCCATTTTATACCCGGTACAGCAGAGGGCACACAAGTGCTGAGCATGCGCCGAAGAGGCATGCATCACTTCACTGCATCTGTGTGTGCGGAGCGCGTCACACCACAAACATATATTGCTTTATGTATGCAGATAATGCGTTTGGGTCACTATGACTGGAAGAAAAACTTTTGGAATAAGTTTTCTCGAAGTTCCTGCAACTACAGCAGCAGTTCATGCAGCTACAGCAGCCACCAGAAGCAACTAAAGCCGACACACAAGTTTCCACAGAGGCAGTGCAAGCTGCCCCCAGCCAGGTCGATCCATTCAATTCTTTGTGTACAGCGCAACATCGTGATATGTATTACATTCGGTGGTCCCATAGTTACGAGAACTGACGGGGGGACCTCCTAATACTAAAGAACATATGTATGTCACGCGTCAAGTGCAGCATGACAAGAAAAGAACACATTCATAAATGCTTACAGGAAGGCTAGGGAGAACGCAAGATGCAAGATTAAAAAAGAAGCGAAAGCAAAAATGAATGAAAAATCAAGCAGATGAACAACAGAACAAGAACAGGCATGGTATATGAATGTATGATTATACAATAGCTAGTAAAAGCTGAAAAAAAAGATCCTATTGAAGAATCTCGATGATACAGGCTTCATTAATTGATCAGAATAAAGTGGAAATGCAATAACATTTAACGCGGAAGTAATAGAGTAATACTGAACGCAAAAGTAATACAGAACAATGGATACAAAACGATATCCAAATTGTGGCTACGAAACAGGAATTCGTATAGAAAAAATAGCGTAAAATATTCAAACGAAAGAAGGAGGACAATCATGTTGAAATAACAGAATAGCAGACTAGTAATTAGTGAAATTGCTCACATAATTTATCGAGACTATTTCTTATGCAGGCTTTGGAATGTTGGTAGAGATGACAATGATTTAATTTCGTATGGTATGGAATTACAGAATGATATGCCTCAAAAGAGAGCTGTTAATTCTCGGTAATTTGTTCGAACGCGGGGAAGTAGTAGATTGTCATTTGCAGAGAACCTAGTAATGTTAGTATTAAAAGAAATTCGTTTGAGTAAGCCGGGATGCAGGCTCCACGTTGCTTAAGCTTAAAGATAGAGATAGCTTTTGTTTAAGTAGTTCTGTTAGGTGGCAGAATATTTAGGTTTTGATATAACGGTTTAGACGGTGTAAAAACATCACCGAAGGTTATTGACCGTACTGTTTGGTTTTGAAGGCGTTGAAGAGAATCTAGATGGCAATAGTAAGTGTTAGCCCAGGATTATATACATTAGGACAAATGGCTACGAATGTAGCAGTGATATAGGGAACGAATAATGCTGTCTTTGGAAATAATTACGTGGTTCAATGATTACATTAGTGTTAAATGGTTGGCATTTTATCTACTTGTGCATTCTACCTTTTTTGAAATTGAGCGCAGTAATCTGTTAGTGATCCACCGGTTTCTTCGCTCTTTAAACCACCGAGAAATCGGGACATAAGATGTACTCTGTGTTATGCAATCCGTAATTAGGTCAGAAACTAAGTCGTATAAGCCTACTCAGGAGATTCAGTTTGCATGACATCAGACCAATCTAAGTGTTTAACCAAGGAAACAAATGTTTCAATGTTAAACACCGCTTTCATAAGTTCTTTGTGGGACTGGACAAGGGAGCGGACCCTATTCCGAGGAAAGCAGGATAATGTTCACTAAATGGATAGTCTATTACAGCCGCAGAGGCGCTGGCTGTCAAACTGGCCAAAATGTGCTCAATTAATGTATTCGTACCGTAATCAGAGCGAAAGACAACGAATTTAAAGTCGCCCTAAGCAACAAGTTCGAGGCCTTAGACGAAAACGGTGACGATTTAGAACAAATAAACAAAACCATAACGAAAACAATCCTTGCAACCGCGATAGAAGTCGGGGGTAAAACAACAAAGCAAGCAAAAAGTAAGCTGTCCCAATCTACCAAGGACTTAATAAAAAAACGCCAACAAGTGAAAGTAACTTCATCAAAAGATAAGATGGAATTCGCAGAACTATCGAAATTGATCAGTAAAGCAAGGCAAAGAGATGTAAGAAACTTTAACATGAGAGAAATAGAGAAAGCAGTAGAGAAAGGCACCAGCATTAAATCGGTCAAAAAGAAACTGCACTTAGGACAAAACAAAATGCATGCGCTAAAAGATAAACAAGGTAACGTTATCAACAGTTTCACCGAAATAGTAAAGGTAGCAGAAGATTTCTACTCGGAACTGTACAGCTCTCAGACAGACCATACAACCTTAATAGAAATAGTACCAGAGGAGAACACCGAAATTCCATGTATAACCGCTGACGAAGTCAAAAAAGCTGCCAAAGGCATGTCCCGCGGTAAAGCAGCTGGTGACGATGGTATAACAGCCGACTTGATCAAAGACGGAGGAGATATTGTACTTGAAAAACTTCCATCGCTCTTCACGAAATGTATCAAGACATGTAGCGTACCGCGCAGCTGGAAAAATGCTAATATAATCCTTATCCACAAGAAAGGTGACATAAAGGACTTAAAGAATTACAGACCAATCAGCCTACTCCCAGTAATATACAAGCTATTTACAAAGGTAATTTCTACGAGGATAAGAGAAACACTCGACTTTAACCAACCGAGAGAACAAGCTGGTTTTTGGAAAGGTTACTCGACAATGGACCACAGCCACGCTATCAACCTAGTAATTGAGAAGTACGCGGAATATAACAAACCTCTTTACATGGCGTTTATCGACTACGAGAAAGCATTTGACTCCATAGAAATACAAGCAGTTCTAGAAGCTCTACATCGTCAACGGGTACCTGGCGTATACGTGAAAACCATAAACAACACATACAAAGATTGCACAGCCACACTACTCCTACATGAGTGAAGCAGAGAAAGCCCGATCAGGAGAGGTGTGAGACAGGGAGATACAATATCACCGATGCTATTCACTGCATGTTTAGAGGAAGTCTTTAAACGTCTAGACTGGGAAGAAAAGGGCATTCGAATAGACGGAGAATATCTAAACAATTTAAGATTTGCAGACGACATTGTGCTCTTTAGCAATGACGGGATCGAATCCCGGCCGCGGCGGCTGCATTTCGATGGAGGCGAAATGTTGAGGCCCGTGTGCTGTGCGATGTCAGTGCACGTTAAAGAACCCCAGGTGGTCGAAATTTCCGGAGCCCTCCACTACGGCGTCTCTCATAATCAGAACTGGTTTTGGGACGTTAAACCCCACAAATCAATCAATCATCATCTCTTTAGCAATGATGGTGACGAGCTGCAAAACATGATTGATGACCTAAACAGGGAAAGCATTAAAATTGGATTAAAAATGAATAGGCAAAAGACCAAAGTTATGCTCAATAGCTTAGCTAAGGAACAGGAATTTAAAATCAACAATGAACCCTACAATGTGTAAACGAATATGTATATCTGGGACAGTTAATATCAGGAACTCCTACCCAGGAAAATGAAATTCTCCGTAGAATAAGGCTGGGCTGGAGCGGATTCGGAAGGCATTACGAAATCATGACCGGACACTTACCGCTCTTATTAAAGCGAAAATTATTCAATCACTGCATTCTTCCAGTACTAACGTACGGTGCAGAAACATGGAGAATAACGAAAAAACTAGAGATGAAACTAAGGAGCACGCAACGTGCAATGGAAAGAAAAATGATAGGGGTAACGCTAAGAGATAAAAAACGAGCGGAATGGATCAGAGAACAGACAGGAGTAGCCGATATTATCTTATCAATTAAAAGAAAGAAGTGGACCTGGGCAGGACATGTCATGAGGAGGAAGGATAATAGGTGGACAGTAAGAGCGACGGAATGGATACCACGAGAGGGAAAACGCAACAGAGGTAGGCAAAAGGTTAGATGGAGCGATGAAATTAAGAAGTGTGCAGGCATAAAGTGGAACCAACTCGCTCAGGATAGGGTGGATTGGAAATCGTTGGGAGAGGCCTTCGTCCTGCAATGGACCTAAACAGGCTGATGATGATGATGATGATGACCTGATGGATCGCACCTAGTAGGGGCTGTGATTAATGAAGAGAAGCCAAAGCTTTGAAAAACGCGAACATAATCAGAGCATGAGTGACTGTAATGGTCAGTTATGCTAATGTCGCCGCATATGATGATGTTTTTATTTTCAGAAGCAAGAATATTTAAGGGGGTTTCAAGTAGCCAGCAAAAATAAACAATTGATGAAGACGGAGAGCTACACATTGATCCGATGATCGTGGTTCCGCAGTTCAGTGAAAAAACTGGTCAAATTCGAGCCAGACCGATCCACAGTTCAAGTTTTCAAAGCGAAGATCGTGACGGCGCCTATATGACAGCGATGAATCAATAAAGATGGCAGAACCACCACCACAGGTTGAGTCACGGTTGCAGCACTCAGACGTACAGTTAGTTAAGCCATACAGATTTCCGTCGTTATTTGTTAACCATGTCTCAGAGAGGCATATGGCGGAAAAAGTGTGATCGACTGCTGATAGGAAGCGTACCAGGTCAACATGATGCTTTCTTAGGCTACGGACGTTGACGTACATGAGTGATAAAGCCTGTGGGTTATCCTTAAGAAATGTTTTAGTCTGATGATAGGAAAAAACAGAGGACTTGTTGGAGGCAACTATCTATTGAAAAATAGACAGATGGCCTGCTTCGCGTATAGGGAACACACGGCTGTCAGTCACTTTTTCTGGCTGTGATCACGCATGAATCCCTCCATAGATCCTTCCAATTCTTAGCATTTTTGAGTTCTAAAGCCTGAGCAAACAACCTCTTGTTTTCCGGGGTTAGATGATCATTAAGAAACACGTGTCTGTCCGTGTCTTAGCGAAATCCGATGACACCTGTCGAAATTTGTGCTTTCCGCGCTTTTGAAGCAAAGTCTGCTTTCTTTGTCCCGGAGCAAAATCTCTCAATAATGTTTGATCCATTTCTTGCCGGGACAGGGTGCACAAAATCAATGTCCTTGTGTTCAACGGGGAACCCAACTTTCTCGCCAATTGGGTGAACTGCAGCGAGACTGTTTTCACCTTGTGTGTTAGGAATGCCTTTTATCTCGACACTATTTAAGCGTGAGTATTGCTCCAAGGCAGCAAGCTGATTACCTAGTTGCTAATTCTGGTCCCTGAGCTCCTTGTTTTCTTTCGCCATTCTTCATTTCTGCTCTTACGGACTTGTAGAGATGGCTGTGCTTTTGCAATCTCTCCTACACTTCTGCGAGATCAGCACAAAGTAGCTCGATTTGCTTCGAAAGCACCGCCGTGGCTGGCATGATGCAATGCTAATAACACTTCAAATATCACCAGAAACACAACAAAATACTAAAAACACACCAATGAAGACTGCACTAAAAGTACAAAAGACTGCTGGCAGCAGTAGGAGCGCCAAGAGTTTCAAAAAAAAAAACCAAAAGTAAAAGAACGAACCTTTAATCGCAAAGAAGCAGGGAATTAGTGCGTCGCCCTCTACCTGCAACCACTGCTGCCAAAATGTCGTTATTATCCGTCGTTATTTTTGTTAACAATTTGTTGGCACGTTGCACTACTAGTGATTTTATTTTGCCGCCAACAGCGATTTCTCTAATACACATATATGGCGCATTTTGCTGATCTGCGTAGCATTTTGTTTTCAGGTTCAACGGAACTGAAGATTTCGTGACAGATATTGAGGAGCCGTTCACATGCCTGCAAGCGATGCCTCGTCAGTGCGCGCACGTTAACTTGCTGCATTCCTCTGGAAGTACAGCGAAAAGACGACCATTTTAATCGCATTACGTTAAAGCTATAACAGCTGAGTGGTATCAGTGCATCGAGCACGGCTTAGTGCCCGTAGGGGTAGGGGAAAGGGAGCGGAAGATGATAGAAACGAGAGAAAAGCCATAGTTAAGGTCTCCGGAAGTTTAGACCACCCTGGGTTGCTTAGCGTGCACTGACAACGCACAGTACACGGGCGTCTGGCATTTTCGCCTCCATCGAAAATGCGACCGCCACTACACCACCGCGGCGGCGGCTGAACTCCGTCTGCTCTATTCTTTCTTTTTCCCTTTATGCCACCACGCTCGCGTCGCGCATCTTGGGGCGTGCAAGAGCTTAGTCGTGGTCGTCGTCTTTTCCTCCTCACGCACGGATCACAGGAACATCCCGCGCACATCACTTAGGCCCCTTCGCGCCCTGCCACTCCACTCTCCTTTCATACGCTTTCCCCATCCCTACGAGGAAGGCTTGGGAGGAGTACGTGCTCGGCTGCTCCACCTTGGAAGCTCAGCGCTCCTTGGTGGCGCGCGCCCGGGGGGCCGCCCATCTCGAATGGCGTCCCGGACTAGGTGCTGTCACTCAAGCGCACAACAAGCAGCTCTGTTGTGAACTTCTTGAATAAATGTTTTTCTACCTACCTATCTTCAAGACTATCGTCGAAACGTCCACAAAAATAGTCTAAATATGCAGACCCTATGCAATTGCACAAGTGAGATTCTTTTAACACTCTAAATGTGGCTCATTCACTCAGACACAACAGTTGCACTTCTTGTATACTGTCGTGATAAAAATGCTAGACTGGATGACTAGGTCCTACATGGCTACCTTGAAAATCTTCTACAATTTGTCTCTGAACGCACGCGCTTGGCCAGCGTCCCTTCTGTACAAAAGGGCCATTTCTAATGACAC
The DNA here is from genome assembly GCA_013339685.2 of Hyalomma asiaticum. NCBI lineage: Eukaryota > Metazoa > Arthropoda > Arachnida > Ixodida > Ixodidae > Hyalomma > Hyalomma asiaticum. Next base: position 129,577,732 of record CM023484.1, read on the forward strand.
CAAGCGCCTCGCATTTTCTATCGATACTCCGGCTACACGCACCTCGCGGGAGCAGCTGATTTACTTGCATACGCCGCAGGTCGCAAAGTTACCGTTGCCAAGTACTGACCATATTTATTTATTTATTCAAAATACCTTACAGGCCTAATTATGGTCATTGTGTAAGGGGAACATCAAAGGTTATATACAAGGCTATAGAAGAAATAAATACAAACAATAATAAATTAACAAAAAATTACGACGATTATACTATGCGAAAGAGCTATAACGATAAAAAATACAACGGGAACTGAATACACAACATGCGAGATAGTGACTATGCATCGACAAGCTACATAAGGATAACAAATTCCGGAAAGGCATAGAGATATAAAAGTCACAAAATCAAAAAACATTGCTCTAATTTACGCATAACGATGAAGTGTATATTAGTATTCAAAGATACTGAAATTCACATAAATGATAAGGAAAAAAATGAAACACGAAAGTACGAATAATTAAGCGCCATAGTAGGGAACTTGACATGAATAAAGTAAAAAATTAATTATAAAAATGCGTGTTCAGGTGGTGTCGAAATTTATCTTCGTCGTTACCGGCCACTATCTCCTTGGGAAGGTTGTTCCACATGCGGATGACGCGTGGGAAGGCAGATCAGTTGAAGATGTCTGTTTTGCCATAGGTGCGCGTGAAGGAAAAATGATTATGCAGTCTTCTTGACGCGTGTGCTGAGAGTTCCAGTGTTGATGGTAATGACCTAGCTCCGTGCACGTGTTTATAGAACAATGATAGGATGACTATATGTCACGACGGCTGCTCAGAGGAAGAAGTGATAGATCCTTTTTAATTTGCGTCAGTCTTGTGCTATAATCGTAATTATGAGAAACGAATCTAGCGGCTCTGTTCTGGATTCATTCTAGCATGTTGATTAAGTAAGTGTAATGAGGGGACCAGGCTGAAGAAGCGAATTCGAGCTGAGGCCTAACAAATGTTGTGTAGGCTAAATAACGTATATGAGTGGGTGTCTTACGTAGGTTCCTGCGTAAGTAGCCTTATGATCCGTGAGTCGTTGCTACAGATGTTAGTGATATGGACAGTCCAGGAAAGGTTAGATGTTAAAGTTACTCCTAAATATTTGAAAGAGTTAACGCTAGATACAAGTTTACCGCTAATATGATAAGAAAACTCTGAGTTGAAACGTTTGCGCGAGAAGGACATTACATTTATTTGTAGTAAGTGACATTAGCCAACAGTCGCACCAATTGCCAATAAGGTAAAGGCCGTTTTGAAGTATTACGTGGTCATTAGTATTAGTAATTGCTCGGTAAATTATGCAGTCGTCAGCAAAAATACCCACTCCTGGAGATATGTTATTCGGTAAGTCGTTAATGTAAATCAGAAAGAGAAGGGGACCGAGCACACTGTGCTGCGGCACCTCAAAAGAAACGTCAGAAAGCGGGGAGGAAAAATTATTAACAGTGGTGAATTGCTGCCGGTTAGTAAGATAGTTCCGTGCTCATGACAGCGTTAAGGAGCCTAAGCACAAGGAAGATAGTTTAGAGATTAGTCGACAGTGAGCAACGCGATCGAACGCTTTCGAAAAATACAATAAAGTCAATAAAGTCAATTTGCAGGTTTTGATTAATTGATGATGTAGGCCAGTGATGCACTCAAACAGTTGTGTTCCGCAGGGTAGCGCCATCCTAAATCCATGTTGGCTCAAAAAGAAAAACTGATTTTGCTCTAAGGGATCGTAAATATGAGAGGCGATGATATGCTCGAGCATCTTGCAGCAGATGGAGGTGAGTGAAATGGGCCTGTAATATTCAGGTGAAATTCTATTGCCATTTTTAAACATGGGAACAACCTTCACGATTTTCCATTCTTGTGGAAGCTCTCCTGTTGATAGTGATTGACGAAAAATGTGACACAATATTTTACTAGATGCTTAAACCACGTTCTTTAGTATATTTGTGTGGACCTCGTCGAGGCCTGCGGACGTGGACAGTTTTGGTTTATTTATTACGGATGAGATGCCATCAGCAGTGATCTCGATGGGCCACAAAAAAGGGATAGTCAAGATCAGCTACTTCAGGCACATTTGTTTGGTCTTCGGTGGTGTAAACTGATGAAAAGAATGTGTTGAAAGCGTTGGGACAGTCATGAGCTGGAATGGGAATGTGGCCATCATCGTGCAACGTGATGTTGTTATCGTGGCGTTCCGGACACACTTCTTTCCAGAACTTTTTGTGTTACTTGGGAGCAGTGACGGTAGATCGTGAGAAAAATATTTATCTCGGGCAGCGCGTATTGCGGAGCAGTAGCTTTCCAAATATTCCTTGTATTTTTGCCAAGACGTGACAGTTTGGGCGCGTTTAGCTGCCGCGTATAACCTCTTTTTTTAGATGCGAATCAGCTTATGGCGGGGGCTTTGTCCGTCCCTGCCTCCGCCGTGTGGAGTCCACACCCGCACTCCGCATGCGCATCCTCTTCCCCCTCCTCTCCTTGTCTCATCTCCTCTCCTCTCGGCATTTCTCCTCTCCTCTCCGAACGGTGCGCGTTGACTATGGAAACGCTCTTTCTTCGATGAACGCTTTACCAGCTCGCAAGGAACGAGAACGCTCTCTCGCCCGCGAGAGACAACGCTGCCGCAGGCAGCGTCTGCTAGCGTCAAACCGATGCAAATACGACACATAGTCAAACCGATGCAAAGGCGGTGTGCACCCCCCGTGCTGCTTCGCATCGCCTCATGGTCCCATTTAGCGGGACATGGTGTAATTTTTTTATTTCTTAATCTGCTGACCTGCTAAACCATGGATTGCGTTTATCATTTGATATTTTGATTATTGAGATGTGTGCGCTTACTAAAGAAGCTACCTTGTTTTTAAAAGGAGTCCAGTTGTCTTGAACGGACCGCTTATGGCAGGACGGTAATAACACGCTTTTAAGAAATGTACACAAGTCATCAATTATAACAGTGTAATTCCCTCTATTATAATCGCGAATTATTTTTGTTGTGGCACCAGCAGGACGAGATGGGACGATAGGGGTCATTTGCATTAACCGGTGGTCACTGAAACCGCCTAAATATGTTTTATTTCCTATAGTGTCTGGTGCTGTCGTTAACACCAAGTCCAGTATATTAGGATCACGAGTGGGCTGGCTTATGATCTGTGCTAGGTTAAAATATAATGTCAAGGCAATGAACTCTGTGGAGAGATGAAAGGTGGATGACAGCAGTGCGTAGTATATGAAAGGAAAGTTGAAGCCACCGAACAAATAAACGAGCTCAGTTGGACAAGCTCTAATCGCGTGAGTTATGCTGCTTCGCAATTCGCTTACGAATGTTCGATTCGGATCTGGAGGACGATAGCAGCACCCAAACAGTACTTTTTCAGAGCGTGTCACGCAAACGACCCATAGAATCTCTATGTTCTTGTAGGACGCAATGAAATAAGAGCTTATCGTCTTTGCATCATCAAGGAAGGAAGAGACCTGATCGAGGTTTCGCAGAAGGCTGTGAATATTAGTGAATGATATGGTGAGTGACGGTGAAATACGAGGTTCAGGTGCCTGCTTGAGCTCGCGGGTGCACGTAGCTATCTGCTCAGTTGCACTACCGTGCTTTTGACATAGGTCTCGTCATCTATGCGCATTCTGTCAACGCTGAGCTTGAAGAACTTTTGTTTCGCCTCCGCGAATTCGATAAGTTTCCTTCTTGCCTCTCGCGTAGCAGGAAAGAAGTCTTCACGTATAGAAAACTCGGACCCTTTAAGTTTATGAGTAGCTGACAAGATGCGCTCTTTATCCTTATAGAAGGTCATCTTTGCAATGATAAGCCTCTTTCTGTTATCGGCGTATTTGCCTAACCTACGCACCCTTTCCAAGTGTGTGCTTGATTATTTTATATCAAGCTTTTCCGAACAGAAATCGACGATTTTCTGTTCGGACATCACCCAGTCCTCTTTTTCGTCATCCGCAAGGTTCAAGAAAAGCAGGTTAGAGCGTCGCATTCTGTTCTCGGTGTCATCAAGCCGAAAGAAATAGTAGCCAATTGATCAGATACGCTGCGTATGGCGTCACCACTAGCTTCGGCACCACCCGAGCCGCTACCAGGGGAGGCAGTACTGCTGACGTCCGAAGCACCAAGGGAAGTATGAATGCTTTGATACCTCACGGTGCTTTTAACATCGGACTAGATTATAGTACATATAACGCTCGAAAATATTGCTCTCCGCTCTCATGCCTACCCTGCCCTTCCCTTCTATTTGTGACGGGTCGTACACGTGGCGGAAATTTGCATACATTTGTCAGAATATAGTCGCCGCAGTGACTGGCTCGTAACAGGAATACCTTTATCCTCATTGTATTCTAGGCCAAAACCAGTTTGTGTGTTTGTGTTTGCATCAGCCGGAATCCCTTGCCGATACGTTGCCGAAGGAAAAGCACACTGTAGCATTAATGTCCCATATCACCATCCCCAAGGTGAGGCCAACTGAGCTCACTGCAGAAACTGATAGAAGTGTTGAAATCTGGGGCAGTTGGTACACACTGTTGAAAGCGCAAACCAGCCTCAAAGGACGACGGACGGAAGAGAGAGGTGACACACACAACGGCTGGACTAACAACCGTGCTTTATTATCACACTTGTCTAGAGCAGCGGAGCGCGTGGCTGTTGACACTGTTGTTGGCCGCAGCTTCAACCTCACGTCAGCTACAAGCTTCCGTTCATGCTTGAATTATAGCACAAGGGCCTAGCATGCGGTATGACCATGTTTGGTATCATTACGGCGTCGGGCTTTGCTTATTTCTGCAGAAAACGGCAGCTGCAGTGGCCGGCTGAGCGCTCTAGACACGTGTGATTCCGTCTGTGCAACAATGACAGTGAAGCAGTGCTGACACAATCGGCACCTTGCCTGCTAATGTGCTACGTCTCGAGAATTTTGCGCGCAAGTTTACCTTTACCTCTACCAAGTATCCTAGTATTGGAAAAAGGGGGACACAACCACACTGCCGACAATGACGGTACAGATTAGCCCAGTCCGAAGGGTTCAATGTGCAGTCGTGCTCGCGCAGCCTATCGCTAAGACATCTGCCAGTCTGGCCGATGTAAACCTTTTCACAGGTCAGCGGAATCTCGTACACAACACGTGTGATGCAAGATCTGTACTCATTTTCATGCTGAGTGGGACACTATGATTCTAGTGGCGCCACGAGCAACACGCGAACAAAGCCTAGAAAGTCTGCAAGGGGCCAAAAAAACAACATTAATACCCTGTCTCACAGCAACCTTTTTGACACCATGGGAAACTTTGTGCACATAAGGCGTGACTTCAAAAGCATTCCGCTGACCACTTTGCAGTTCTGCACCTTTCTTAATGAGCCCTTTGACCTTTTACAATAACGTTTCTGTTGCAGCTATGAGCAACTGTTTTGGATAGCCGGCGGGAAACTAAACGCTCGACCTGACAGTCGAAACTTTTCTTTATGGCGTGGTGGCAACTCTTTTGCAAAGCATTACTAAAACAGTTCATGGCAATCCCTCTCGATTTTTTAATGGGCCGACGGGTGAGGTGACAGCGGGCCTTCTCACTCCTAGGTGAAAAGCACCAGCACAGGTGGCCTTTATCATGAAAAATTAGTAACAGATATAAATACCTCATACAACTGTCACTGATACGACGGGCAGTTTGTAAGTGAGAGTGAATATGAACAAGATTTGAAGGTGCGTAGCACCTTGTCAACCATTTCTGCCATGTTTTCATTTGACGATAACTTTAAAATAATCAAAAAGTCTTCAACATATCTAAAGATATCGCGAACACGTGAGCCACAAAGAGAGCCCTGAAGAAGGTTGTCAAACTTTGCTAAAAGTATCTGGCACAGAACCAGTGCGACGCTAGCCCCAATACATATTCCTTTTTTCTGGATGAACAAAGAACCTTTGAAATCCACAAGCGTTCACGAAAGGTGCATCGTTAATAATTCTAAAAACGCATCAACTGACGCACCACAAGTGTTTTGGAAAGACACTACGCGATTCTGACTGATAAACTCACGCACAGTTGCGAACAATTCAGAATGAGAGATACTATAAAACAAGTCCTCTATGCCAACCGAAAAGGCACAATTGGCGCCTGAGATTCCCTGGCGAAGCACCTCAAGTACAACTGATGAGTTCGCTGCACTGTAAGGGTCCTGCACAAGCAGAGACTACAAATGTCGCTGTAGATAGTGGCCCAGGAGCTCCTGCCACGAGTCAGCCTCCGTCACAATAACCCTAAACGGGCCCTCCACCTTATGAGCTTTTGCTGTGAAAAAACGCTCGCAAAAATTTGCCTTTGCAATTCTTGACCTTTTGGGACAGGGTAACCAGATTGTGGTCCTGTAAAAGTTTAACAGCCGTGGACTTGAGTATTGACGGCTTACGTCGCGTAGGAAGAAAATTTTTGGCTGTGTTCTCTAAAGCCCAGTCAATAATAGCGCAGCCCTTGTGAACTTCGCGCGCCGCGAACCGTGGCGTTCACAGCTCCATCATGCTGTTTGCCCGTCGGAAAACGCTGCGTGGGTCTAGGGCTCCTCTGCTAAAAAAAGTTACCTTAAAGAGATTCGCTGTAAAGTGCCTTTGATCTTTGATTAACTGATCCCCCCTGTATCGTTAAAGGTTGCTTTTGAATTTCAAGTTTCGCTGAGGTCGTGATGGATGGAAAATTTGATGGATAGTCACACATGTGAGAAAGCTGCTTAACTTGTCATCAGGAAAATGCAAAACGCGGAGCAACAGAAAGCACCGTCTGAAGCGCTGACATTACTCGGCCTTGTCATCGCGCACAGCAGTCGGACGTGGCGACAAGAGCGAGAGGCGCCGTACCTCGGTGCTAGCATGACGGTGTTGCGAAGGTGGCTCTCATGTGCCCAGAAGGAGCCTCATTAAAATTCAAAGGAGAACATAGACACCGACGAGTAAGGGGAACGTAAACAGCTTTAGATAAAGGCCTTACAATGTCCGCAAGTACATATATCTCAAACTAGGACAAGTGTAGCAACAGAAAGCGTTGGCATCAGCCCTCTTTGTCATCCTTGTCTGTGTGTTCATATTTTCAATGACACTAAGGAGCTCGTTTTTAGCTCCAAATCAAGAGGAGTGCTTTGCCCCTTATCGTCCCCTACGCTCCGGCTCGAGGAGCTGCCTTTTCACTAGCTTCGTCGTTGTTGAGCGGCACAAAGCCGTTCAGCTAGCAACGACATTTTTCCCAGCGTTCGTCTCGTAAGCGCCGCTATTAAGAAGTGAGTCTCTTAATTACAGGCACCTTGTACGTATAGAAACCAAAGGGCATGTTTCGGAATGTGCCAGAGGAAAACCACAAGGTAGACGCAGAAAGGACGACACCCCAGCTCTGACAGTGACAGCAATTTTATTGGAATAGATTACATACTCACAGGCGCGTTATTTGCGCGTTAAATTGCCTGAGCTTCTTTTCGTCGGCTTCTTTACCCTGGTCGTACGCAATGTGATTTTTTTTGTTATTGATAACATAACTGACAGCTGACTTTTGATTGACGACTCACTTTGACGGCTGACTTTGTTCCATCAGCTGTTTCCCGCCTATTTTAAAGATCATTTCAGTTTCAGTTATGTCGCGCACATGCTTTATTCTGTGCTTCTTTTCGGCCTCGTCACACAGAGATGCACAAGCGCGATTCCTTCAGCGCACTGCAAGGAAGCCCTCTTGCGCTTTTACAACATTATTGCTCTGTTCCGTGAAACTGTCGTTCGCCCAGCGGCCAGTTTCGCCAACGTCGGGCTTGACAGAACTCAGTGGATATAGAAGCTCGTTTTCGAGAATGTGTTGAACCACGTTGGCACTAGCAGACGCTGTCGACATCCGCGAGCTCACGGCTAGTTGAAGAGACAACTTGATGTCCGAATCATGATTCGGACTTCAAGGTTTCTCGCGAGCTTCCTCGCTTGCCGATCCTGTTCTCGTGGCAAGAGTGCGGACTTTGATATGGTAACAAGAGATGAAACAATCCTCTCTTGTCTCCCCACAAAACTCATGATGTAATGACGAGCGATGTAATTCTGTAATTATGAGCCTGTAGTCATAAGCTATGAATGAACCAGCTGATTTTAACACTGTTCTGATGTAAGGTAAGTTTCTCGTATTTTTGTGCGCCTGCGTAGATCAGCAAGACATATGTAAATGTACGTAGTCGCTCCGATAAATTGCCTGTAATACCGTTAACGAGGCGCTTGTGTGCATATTCTTTGCTAGTCGTGTTGCGTGGTCGCCGGTTCTATCGCATTCAAGCATGAATCAACCAGCCCCAGCCAAGCAATGTAATATATTCACTGAATCTGAACTTAAAAATAATACTGGCAGCATCGAGAGCTACCATAAACTTGAAAGAGCATCTTCATGAGGAACTTTGTAAGAGAAAATGTTGCGCCCTAAGGGCTTTGCCTAGACGCTCCTGCTTTACGGAAGATTTCTTAACTCATTCGTCATTTTCGGTGGGGTGCGACGTCTCCTGCTAGCCGCCATTGAAGGCGATTCTGACGATTTCTTTGTGCGGCTCTATTTACAATACTTTATTTTCTCTGTTTCTATAGCACCAGCTGTTTGCGTTCAGGGTCCGTGTCTCGCCTGGTCGTTTGTCTCGCGGATTTACGTCAACGAGCCACAAGGCGAAGAGCAACCGAATGCGATTTACGTTGCTTCGTGCGGCAGGCCACAGTCATTATTGGCAATGTTGGTTACGCCACGGAGTGAGTGCTGCTGTAAATTATTAAATAACAGGAGTGTAAAACGCGATCACACATCAGTAAATATTCCATATGATATACATACATAAAAAAGAGCATGTCAAGTTAAACTAAAACCGACACGATATATGAAATACTGGCAACCTTACTATTTTATTTATGTTATTTATTTGTCTATTTATTCATCTTCAAGGCGGCTGGTCTCTATGCGGACACCATAGCAAGTGGGCATATAGTTACAATGCCAGCGTACAACGTATGTTATAGAACATGTACTATCGTGAGCAATATGAAAGGGAACACAACAACGCTTGGAAAACAGCCTCGAAACCGACTCGGAGCGATACGCGGACGGCGCTGTGAAAAACCAAGTGGAAAAAAGGGCGCTCTTTCACTAACTGTTGGCACTGCCACCACGCTGGCGTCTCTACAATGCAGAAACTTATCCGCTATTTCGTCGATAACACGGTACCGTCTGATATTCGATAAGACGCGGTAATTGTCGCAGTGAAATGCAGCGATTCGTTTTTTTTCTTTCGTCCTTCTTTTTTTTCACAGAAGCGCTTGCTGCCATGTCAAGTCCAGCACGTTGTACAAACAAACGCACGGCAAGGAGTGCCAACAGTTGTTAGAACAGAGTTCCCCTCTCGACTATGTTTCTGACGGCTGCCGCCACGTATCGCCGATACCTGGGTTTCAGGCTGTTTGCCATGCGTTCCTCTGTTCCCTTTCACATTGCTCAAGATAGTGCACATAAAAAATATAAAGGAGGCAAAACGCCACATGTATTTAAGCATTACAAGCTGAAAAACAGAAAAAGAACAAGAACGAAGAAAGAGACAGAAGGTGTGAGCTCTAATAGACCGCAACTATTTGCCAACAACCTACAAGTGTATAACTTTATATAATCTAACATAACACAACAGATTCGTAAAAAAATTTAAGAGTAAGCTTAGGTAAACATGAAATATTGTTTAGCATTTTTCCCTTATTGTTTTCCATTACCTCACAGAAACATGAAGATGATTTTATATCCCTTATTGATGAGTCCAGGTGGTCCCACTCCCTAAGAGCAGTTGGGAAAAATAATTACCGAAATGTGTCTGTTTTGCAAAAGTACCCAAATGATGTTTTATTATTCTTATGTCGTGAAATCCGGAACGTAGAGCAAGTAATATCTTTTGAAGAACCTATGTTTAAGCGGTTGTGAGTCAGGTTATGTATGAATTTTAAACGGGATTGATTTGCTCTGACTGCCTATTCCAGATGACGCCAAATGTTCTGTTGGTGAGTCAGTGCTTCTGCATTTGCTGTGAATAAACCGTATTGCTTTTCTTTGAACCTTTTCGAATTCAGTTATGTAGATCTTCGTTTGAGCAAACCAGACCAAGATAGCGTACTGGTCGCACAAATGTTTCACAATACAGCAATTTGACGTGGCTGGCAGCTGACCACAGTGGCCCCTTCATGAAGAATACCTTACGTGTGGCTGTTGAGGTGATGTTAGTAATGAGTTTATTCCACTCCAAGTCAGACGCTAGGCCTAGTCCTAAATACTTGTGTTGCTGAACTTTAGTTCGTACTCGAGTATTGGCCGCACAAATGTTTCACAATACAGCAATTTGACGTGGCTGGCAACTGACCACAGTGGCCCCTTCATGAAGAATACCTTACGTGTGGCTGTTGAGGTGGTGTTAGTAATGAGTTTATTCCACTCCAAGTCAGACGCTAGGCCTAGTCCTAAATACTTGTGTTGCTGAACTTTAGTTCGTACTCGAGTATTGGCCGCACAAATGTTTCACAATACAGCAATTTGACGTGGCTGGCAACTGACCACAGTGGCCCCTTCATGAAGAATACCTTACGTGTGGCTGTTGAGGTGGTGTTAGTAATGAGTTTATTCCACTCCAAGTCAGACGCTAGGCCTAGTCCTAAATACTTGTGTTGCTGAACTTTAGTTCGTACTCGAGTATTGGCCGCACAAATGTTTCACAATACAGCAATTTGACGTGGCGCTTGTGTGCATATTCTTTGCTAGTCGTGTTGCGTGGTCGCCGGTTCTATCGCATTCAAGCATGAATCAACCAGCCAAGCAATGTAATATATTCACTGAATCTGAACTTAAAAATAATACTCGCAGCATCGAGCTACCATAAACTTGAAAGAGCATCTTCATGAGGAACTTTTTAAGAGAAAATGTTGCGCCCTAAGGGCTTTGCCTAGACGCTCCTGCTTTACGGAAGATTTCTTAACTCATTCGTCATTTTCGGTGGGGTGCGACGTCTCCTGCTAGCCGCCATTGAAGGCGATTCTGACGATTTCTTTGTGCGGCTCTATTTTCAATTCTTTATTTTCGCTGTTTCTATAGCACCAGCTGTTTGCGTTCAGGGTCCGTGTCTCGCCTGGTCGTTTGTCTCGCGGATTTACGTCAACGAGCCACAAGGCGAAGAGCAACCGAATGCGATTTACGTTGCTTCGTGCGGCAGGCCACAGTCATCATTGGCAATGTTGGTTACGCCATGGAGTGAGTGGCGCTGTAAATTATTAAATAACAGGAGTGAAAAACGCGACCACACATCGGTAAATATTCCATATGATATACATACATAAAAAAGAGCATGTCAAGTTAAACTAAACCGACACGATATATGAAATACTGGCAACCTTACTATTTTATTTATGTTATTTATTTGTTTATTTATTTATCTTCAAGGCGGCTGGTCTCTATGTGGAGATCATAGCAAGTGGGCATATAGTTACAATGCCAGCGTACAACGTATGTTATAGAACATGTACTATCGTGAGCAATATGAAAGGGAACACAACAACGCGTGGAAAACAGCCTCGAAACCGACTCGGAGCGATACGCGGACGGCGCTGTGAAAAACCAAGTGGAAAAAAGGGCGCTCTTTCACTAACTGTTGGCACTGCCACCACGCTGGCGTTTCTACAATGCAGCAACTTATACGCTATTTCGCCGATAACAAGGTATCGTCTGATATTCGATAAGACGCGGTAATTGTCGCAGTGAAATGCAGCGATTCGTTTTTTTTTCTTTCGCCTTTCTTTTCTTTTCACAGAAGCGCTTGCTGCCATGTGAAATCCAGCACGTTGTACAAACAAACGCACGGCAAGGAGTGCCAACAGTTGTTAGAACAGAGTTCCCCTCTCGACTATGTTTCTGACGGCTGCCGCCACGTATCGCCGATACCTGGGTTTCAGGCTGTTTGCCATGCGTTCCTCTGTTCCCTTTCACATTGCTCAAGATAGTGCATATAAAAAATATAAAGGAGGCAAAACGCCACATGTATTTAAGCATTACAAGCTGAAAAACAGAAAAAGAACAAGAACGAAGAAAGAGACAAAAGGTGTGAGCTCTAATAGACCGCAACTATTTGCCAACAACCTACAAGTGTATAACTTTATATAATCTAACATAACGCAACAGATTCGTAAAAAAAATTTAAGAGTAAGCTTAGGTAAACATGAAATATTGTTTAGCATTTTTCCCTTATTGTTTTCCATTACCTCACAGAAACATGAAGATGATTTTATATCCCTTATTGATGAGTCCAGGTGGTCCCACTCCCTAAGAGCAGTTGGGAAAAATAATTACCGAAATGTGTCTGTTTTGCAAAAGTACCCAATGATGTTTTATTATTCTTATGTCGTGAAATCCGGAACGTAGAGCAAGTAATATCTTTTGAAGAACCTATGTTTAAGCGGTTGTGAGTCAGGTTATGTATGAATTTTAAACGGGATTGATTTGCTCTGACTGCCTATTCCAGATGACGCCAAATGTTCTGTTGGTGAGTCAGTGCTTCTGCATTTGCTGTGAATAAACCGTATTGCTTCTAGTCCTAAATACTTTGTTGCTGAACTTTAGTTCGTACTCGAGTATTGGCCGCACAAATGTTTCACAATACAGCAATTTGACGTGGCTGGCAACTGACCACAGTGGCCCCTTCATGAAGAATACCTTACGTGTGGCTGTTGAGGTGGTGTTAGTAATGAGTTTATTCCACTCCAAGTCAGACGCTAGGCCTAGTCCTAAATACTTGTGTTGCTGAACTTTAGTTCGTACTCGAGTATTGGCCGCACAAATGTTTCACAATACAGCAATTTGACGTGGCTGGCAACTGACCACAGTGGCCCCTTCATGAAGAATACCTTACGTGTGGCTGTTGAGGTGATGTTAGTAATGAGTTTATTCCACTCCAAGTCAGACGCTAGGCCTAGTCCTAAATACTTGTGTTGCTGAACTTTAGTTCGTACTCGAGTATTGGCCGCACAAATGTTTCACAATACAGCAATTTGACGTGGCTGGCAACTGACCACAGTGGCCCCTTCATGAAGAATACCTTACGTGTGGCTGTTGAGGTGATGTTAGTAATGAGTTTATTCCACTCCAAGTCAGACGCTAGGCCTAGTCCTAAATACTTGTGTTGCTGAACTTTAGTTCGTACTCGAGTATTGGCCGCACAAATGTTTCACAATACAGCAATTTGACGTGGCTGGCAACTGACCACAGTGGCCCCTTCATGAAGAATACCTTACGTGTGGCTGTTGAGGTGGTGTTAGTAATGAGTTTATTCCACTCCAAGTCAGACGCTAGGCCTAGTCCTAAATACTTGTGTTGCTGAACTTTAGTTCGTACTCGAGTATTGGCCGCACAAATGTTTCACAATACAGCAATTTGACGTGGCTGGCAACTGACCACAGTGGCCCCTTCATGAAGAATACCTTACGTGTGGCTGTTGAGGTGGTGTTAGTAATGAGTTTATTCCACTCCAAGTCAGACGCTAGGCCTAGTCCTAAATACTTGTGTTGCTGAACTTTAGTTCGTACTCGAGTATTGGCCGCACAAATGTTTCACAATACAGCAATTTGACGTGGCTGGCAACTGACCACAGTGGCCCCTTCATGAAGAATACCTTACGTGTGGCTGTTGAGGTGGTGTTAGTAATGAGTTTATTCCACTCCAAGTCAGACGCTAGGCCTAGTCCTAAATACTTGTGTTGCTGAACTTTAGTTCGTACTCGAGTATTGGCCGCACAAATGTTTCACAATACAGCAATTTGACGTGGCTGGCAACTGACCACAGTGGCCCCTTCATGAAGAATACCTTACGTGTGGCTGTTGAGGTGATGTTAGTAATGAGTTTATTCCACTCCAAGTCAGACGCTAGGCCTAGTCCTAAATACTTGTGTTGCTGAACTTTAGTTCGTACTCGAGTATTGGCCGCACAAATGTTTCACAATACAGCAATTTGACGTGGCTGGCAACTGACCACAGTGGCCCCTTCATGAAGAATACCTTACGTGTGGCTGTTGAGGTGATGTTAGTAATGAGTTTATTCCACTCCAAGTCAGACGCTAGGCCTAGTCCTAAATACTTGTGTTGCTGAACTTTAGTTCGTACTCGAGTATTGGCCGCACAAATGTTTCACAATACAGCAATTTGACGTGGCTGGCAACTGACCACAGTGGCCCCTTCATGAAGAATACCTTACGTGTGGCTGTTGAGGTGGTGTTAGTAATGAGTTTATTCCACTCCAAGTCAGACGCTAGGCCTAGTCCTAAATACTTGTGTTGCTGAACTTTAGTTCGTACTCGAGTATTGGCCGCACAAATGTTTCACAATACAGCAATTTGACGTGGCTGGCAACTGACCACAGTGGCCCCTTCATGAAGAATACCTTACGTGTGGCTGTTGAGGTGATGTTAGTAATGAGTTTATTCCACTCCAAGTCAGACGCTAGGCCTAGTCCTAAATACTTGTGTTGCTGAACTTTAGTTCGTACTCGAGTATTGGCCGCACAAATGTTTCACAATACAGCAATTTGACGTGGCTGGCAGCTGACCACAGTGGCCCCTTCATGAAGAATACCTTACGTGTGGCTGTTGAGGTGATGTTAGTAATGAGTTTATTCCACTCCAAGTCAGACGCTAGGCCTAGTCCTAAATACTTGTGTTGCTGAACTTTAGTTCGTACTCGAGTATTGGCCGCACAAATGTTTCACAATACAGCAATTTGACGTGGCTGGCAACTGACCACAGTGGCCCCTTCATGAAGAATACCTTACGTGTGGCTGTTGAGGTGGTGTTAGTAATGAGTTTATTCCACTCCAAGTCAGACGCTAGGCCTAGTCCTAAATACTTGTGTTGCTGAACTTTAGTTAGAGAAGAGCCATTGAGGAATTAGTGAGCCGTGATGCAGTCTTCTAGTTCCTACTACCATCGACACCGATTTCTTGGTGTTAATAGTAATTTGCCGTTACTCACACCAGCCATTTATCACGTTGCGGCATCTGATCTAGGTAATGTGGTCTTCGTAGCTTTTTATTCTTTCTGTATGATGGAATCATCTGCAAAATGTTTTATGTTGCATTCTATGTTGATTTCGTTAATGTAGATTAAATAAAATAAGGGCCCCAAGACCGAGCCCTGTGGGCCGCCAGGTGTGACTGGAAGTATATCAGATGATGCTTGATTATGGAAAACAAACTGAATGTTGGGATAAGAGATCACTAATGCATGCTGTAATGTTTCTCTTTCCAATGAGTGACTCTAATTGTGCAGTTAACTTCGTTTGACACACGCAGTCGAAAGCTTTGCTGAATTCGACAAATACGTATTATGTCTGTTTGACTGCGGTTGTCGGTAGTTTGCGCCAGGTCATGAATAACTTCAGTCATTTGTGTTTCTATTGACATCGCACGTCGAAACCCGTGCTCATTTGTGGTTAGTATACCATTCTCTTCAAGATATTGTAACGCGTCATGGCTGGGACAATGAATGAAGAGGAGGACGACGTGTCGTCGACGCCAGTTGCAGCAAATCCACATAACCGCCGGCTTCATGGCCAATCCCGCGTAGTGGGGAAGAGTTAAATACCAAGCAAAAAAGAAAAAAAACTATCCACATGACGAGTTGGGACCGGTATCGGGGGAGCATCATGAGGTAGCGAGTGCCTGTGCCTGGTGAGCTCTTCCCGTACAATTTCGCGTACCGTCGACGCGAGATCACACGATGTGCTTCATCGACACTTGCGATTGTGGTCACATTCGGCAGCCTACCCAACTTAGGCGTGATGCGCCGCATCTTCAGAGTCTCGAACGTGTGGAAATGCTACTACCATCCGTATGCTACTACTACCGTATTACATCAGTCACTGTACCAAGGTTCTCCTTGCCGATGAGCTAATGGTAGACATCCTCGGCAATGCCCTTTAAAAGGTGGCCGACCTTGTCCTCCTCTGACATGCGGGGGTTGGCTGTCTTGCACAGCTTCAGTACAGCTTCTATATACGTAGTGCAAATCTCGCCTGGTACTTGAGCTCTTTGCAGCAGCGTGTGTTCGGCCTGCTTCTTCTTCGCGACCATCTCTTCGCAACTCTTCGTAACAATATGTTGTCAGATGTTTTAAAATTATATGTTCTAGTATCCTGTATGATGTACTAGTCAGTAATGTCGTTCTGTAGTTTGAAGGAGAGTTTATATCACCCAATTTATTGATTGGTATTATCTTGGCTTTCTTTATTTCCAATCATCTGGCACGCGTCCGTTTGAAAATGCGTGCGATATTGTTAATGCCGATATATCTGCTGCCCCATTCTACGTATCGCTTTATGAATTCATTCGGGACGTGTTCTGGGCCACTGGATTTTTTCGCGTCTAATCCGAATAGGAGGTTAAACATTCCTGCGTCAGTTATGGTAAGTGGATCAATGCAGGAACCTATAGGGACGATTGAGGGTACAATGCCGTTATCTGCAGTGAATATCGATTGGAAGTACTTGTATGCATTAGCTCGAGCAATATTTTCTTCTTCGGGTTGTTCTGGCGTGAATACTTTGCGTGCGCCAAAACGATTACAGAATCTGTGCGGATTACTTTTCACGAAGTTCGGCAGGGTAGTACTAAGTACTGCTCTTTTGAACTGGCTTAGTCTGGTTTTATGCTTCCTTTTTGGCTTTAATCACTTATGATGTTTCGAGTGATCGATTATCAGTATTCTTCAAAGACCGACGTAGCCTTTTAGAGTTTCTAGTTGGAAGTTTATTTGGTCTTTTCTTTGGTACATGTATTTACACTTTCCGTTTGGCGTGGATTACCTCGAGAGTAACCCAGGGGTTGTATTTCAGCGGTTTTCTTGTCTTTATTTGCATGTAAGGTGTGATCAGTGCAACAATGTCTGAGTGCCTTAAACTTAATCCAGAGGGCATTTGCGTCTATCGAGGGATTTCAATTTCAATTAATTTCCCATCTTACAAATACAGATGGAGGGAGTTGCAGGTAAAAGCTGCTTAAAGGCAGCTTGACAAGCCTACAAACCTAAAGTACAGCAGGGAGGCAGTTGTAGAAATTATACTTAAAACGTAAGGATTACATAATTATACAAGGATCACCAGATAATACGCGAATCAACACTATGTACATATAAATAAACTTAAACCGAAACTGAAGCCATGTTATCTAAATACTTAGCGTGAAGTTCTTTGCGAGTACAGGTAAACAAATCGAAATCAGTAAGAGCATAACTATTCAGCAGAGACGGAAGAGTATAATGAAGGCGTTCTTTTCCAAGGTTAAGTCGAGGCGTCGGCACGAACCATTCTTCACCATGTCTTGTTAGGTAGCCCACTGATTTGTTCCTTAGTTCCGCTAATTTCCCGAGGTTACTTATATTCTTTCTTATTTCCGATTTAAAGAGGACACTAAGGCGATATTTATAAAGGTTGTGTACTTTAATCACTCCAGACTGACTGAATAAAGCTGCAGTTGGACATTGGTATGGTGAGTTATACATGTGTCTGAGATATCTTTTCTGGATTAAGTGAAGGCGTTCGAGGTTAGTGAACGTTGTAGTATCCTAAACTAACTGGCAATAATTTAAATGCGAGTTGAAAATTGAGTTGTATATCAGCATCTTAGTTTGTGTGGGAAGGATATACTTTAAACGTCCTATAGCACCAGTAATTTGAGCTGTTTTGAGTGATACGTGGGCAACATGATAATCCCATGCCATACTGGATGACAATCTGACTCCTAGGCATTTGAACTGCTCCACAATTTCGACAGGGCGAGAATTCAGGATAATATCTTCATGTGACGGGATCAGTTTATTTTTCGGCCTAAAAATGACAGCCTTAGTCTTACCCTCGTTGATCTTCATTAAGTTAGCAGCGGACCAAACTTCGCGAGCAAATTCTCAAAATGCAGTAATCTAATGTGCCATGTATGTCAAAACACTGGCCTTATCTGATTTCGCAAAGTCGATTGTGCTTTCCAAAGACCCGTTTGGTATAATACACGACAGAGGCAAGCGACATATCGGGATGTCGTGGTGAGATATGCCTTCAACAGTTCTAGTTGTATTTTGTTTATAAATAAGTGATGAGAGATAATATTAGATCAAGTATGTTATTTGCGGTACCATGTGAGCGTGTTGGCTGATTAACAAATTGCTGTAGGTTGAAGTTCAGCATTATATCAATTAGCGCTTCTGCTGCACGTGATGAGTATTGCATTTTCTCCGAGTTAATTTCTCGTAGATTAAAATACCGCATGATGATGATTCTTCGATTGTGAGCGTTGCCCTCTAGAAAACCTTGCACATTGTTCAGGCAGTTTGGCCTGAATCAGGACTATGGTAGTCCCAGCCTGCAGTTGTGGCAGCGTTATTGCAGGCAACTCTGCAGAACACAGCCTCAGCATACGCCACATCAGGCAACGATACATAAGGTAGGACTTTCTTTATCAGCAGTGCCACGCCACCACCACGAGCTGACTTGTCTTTTCGAATGACTGAGTAATGTGGAGGCACAAATTCGTGATCTAATATAGCTGAGGAAAGCTGTGTTTCCGTTATCGCTGCTATATCAGGATTATGTGTGAGCAGCAGGTTTTCAAGCGCGTCACTCTTGTTTATAATGCTTGTAGTGTTTACATCATATAGCCACAGCTCTTTGACTGCGCTTGTCTTCGCGTGTTTGGACGCTTTGCTCGTGCCTTTTTTCTCAGTTAAACTCTCTCCCTTTGCCTCTTTCCAAGCGAAAGGTTCGTTATTTATGTAAAAGAGTACAATGAAACTTTATCGTACGCACATGAAAGCTTATCCCGTATTTGCCAATTTTCCTTAGCGCTATTCCACAGAATTTCCCTTATTTCTCGAGTTCTTTTACAGAAATCTTTCCTGTTTTAAGGGCGAAGCACTTTGAGGCCTCACAATGTCCGTCCGTCCGCCGTAGTCTACATTCGAAGCGCAGGTGCAAGCCTATGCTGGAGGTAGTGTACCCAGACAGCGTCGTCTGCTGACGTGAGCGAGAGCAAACGGCACGCGCTATGGAAACTCCCTTTGTGCGATGAACGCTGTACAAGCTCGCAAGGAACGAGAACGCGCCCTCGTCCGCGAGAGACAACGCCGACGCAGGCAGCATCTGCTAGCGAATCTCTTGGCGAAGCCCCGGAGGTTCATCGTAGATCGTGCCGAGTTCCGGATTAACTTAGTTAACACGCACGCTACGAATCCTTATGGTTCAACTACGCACAAGTGAAATCTCCCACCGGCACTTCATTGCAAGTCAAGGTCCAGTGCCTATATAGATGAGTAGTAGACCCTCGGAATTGGCAACAAAAATGCGGAGAGCGTTTATTCAACGTTTAAGCCGGAGACCGGCCTTCATCAGGAATCAACCGGTCTCCGGCTGAAACGTTGAATAAACGCTTTCCGCATTTTTGTTGCCAATTCCGAGGGTCTACTACTCATCTCTGCCTTCACGCCCGCCTCCGGCCTATTTACCACCATGACTGCTACTATATATATATATATATATATATGGGTGGCCGGTGAACGGTTCTCCAGCGCGAGCAGTCGGTATTTCCCAATCAAGAAACTCGCTAGAAGACACCTGCCCGCGCCAACGTCTCTCGCGGTTGAGGACGTCCTTCTCCTTCTTTGCGAGCTGGTAGAGCGTTCATGATGATAATGGTGATAATCGTGGTTCGGTTAAGAAAGGACGCTAATATCTGCAGCCCATGTAGGGAGCACGGCTAAGCGTCCTTGGGGGTGGGGGAAAGAGAGTGAAAGAGATAGAGAGGAAAGAAAGGCCGTTGTGGAGGTGGTGGCGTCCTTGGGGGTGGGGGAAAGAGAGTGAAAGAGATAGAGAGGAAAGAAAGGCCGTTGTGGAGGTGGTGGTGAACAACCTTTATTTGATCCGCCGCGGTGGTGTAGTCGTTACGGTACTCTGCTGCCACCCAAAATACGCGGGTTCGATCCCGGCCGCGGCGGTCGCATTTTCGATGGAGGCGAAAATGCCAGAGGCCCGTGTACTGTGCGTTGTCAGTGCACGTTAAAGAACCCCAGGTGGTCCAAATTTCCGGAGCCCTCCACTAAAACCTTTCTCTTCTCTCTATCTCTTCAGTCCCTTTCCCCCACCCCCACGGACGCCTAGCCGTGCTGCCTACATGGGCTGCAGAAATTAGCGTCCTTTCCTAACCGAAACACACAATCAATCAAACTTTTATTTGGTCCTGCAAGGGTTTAAGACGATCGAGCCTAAATCTCCCCCGAGGGGACGGTGAGGTTTTGCCTCAGCGCTGCCTCGCGGGCCTGCTGGACGGCTCAAAGCTGGTCGTCAAGGGTGGAGCTGCGCAGAGCGGCGGTCCACCTAGACGGAAGAGTCTCGGTTCTAGCGCCTGTTCACTGGGCTCCGGAAATTTAGACCACCTGGGGTTCTTTAACGTGCACTGACAACGCACAGTACACGGGCCTCTGGCATTTTCGCCTTCATCGAAAATGCGACCGCCGCGGTGGGAGCGAACCCGCGTTTTTTGGGTGGCAGCCGAGTACCGTAACCACTACACCACCGCGGCGGCGCGTTCATCTAAGAAAGAGCGTCTCCATAATGAACGCGCGCCTTTCGATCTCTCTCTCACGAGACAGCATGGAAGAGCTCGCACGCCGGGAGGCACAGGACGAGCGCGAGCCTCCCGGCGTTTCATGGCGTTGCATGGTATTGTGAGTGGTGTAGGTTACACGATACGCGTTACGTGTAGGTTACACAGCTTAAGGAGCTTCGCCCCTACAAATGGGGTTGATGCCTCTGTCATAGGAATCGGTATAACACGAAAGTGAAACCTGTCTTCGCACATAAGCGGCAATCTGGTGAATCGAGGGGCGGGAGATGCGTTGGATACGCTGGACATGTGAACGCCTTGCATGTACACGTTAGGGGCATCTAGACACTGTACAGGTATCCACACCAGTGAGAGCTCCCGAACGACTCACACTTCTCGGGAGACACTGCATTGAACGCGCCAGCGCCCTACGCAAACTTGCACAGAACTAGGAGCGTTCGAAGACGGTGAAACCTTGCAAGCGAAGCCGAGCTGTTTGTCAGCGGACCGTTTTGTGAACGCACACTTCGCTGTGCGAAAGGTGCATCATTTGCTGGTCGATGGCTGTCTTTGCGTTTCTGGAGTAGAGCACGTCGCAACGCAACTGGTCATCATAGACGTCACACAAGACTATGTAGCGGCCGTGGCTGAAGCAACGCTCCTGCAGACGCCAGAGCATGTGCGGCGATAGAGTTGTCGAAACCACTGAAACGCTAACTGCCGGTGCGTATATTAGGGCGACAATTTGCGGCTTCGCTCCATCGCTGAGAACGAAGAGCGCAATGAAAGGGAGGCGATATTAATTTAAGAGCAATTTTGCTTGTTTAACCGGACCTCAATTCGACGCAAATTGTAAAGTGGTCTGATATACATATAAGATCCGTCTTTTCCTCCGCGCTTCAAGTCTGTCGGTGGCGTGGTTGGTAGCGCTTCCAGCACTTGCCGCCGTATTCTGGCTGGTTGTGGGTTCGAATCCTTGCGAGTGGTACCTTTTCAATATGGAATGCGTGTTTATATTTCAGACATCTACTTCCGTTACGGAAGTATGTCACAGATTTCTTGGTGGTCCCCGGCACAAAACACTTTCCTGTTAAAATGTGGTTGATCCATAGCCCAACACGGCTACACCACTTGGTCTCAGCACCTTGTGAGATCACTTCGTGTAACCGAGCAGACGGTACAGCTCTCAGAGGCCACGCCGATGGTGGGTAACTATCTCTTGCGTCTCTGGGAGGCACGCCATAGCCTAGTCCGCACATTCGCGCCGACAAAAGCACAAAAGCCAGCTAAAAATCCGCATCGCAGCCCTCACTCAGGAAGCAGCCGAGTACGTGGCCCGGCTTGTAATATTGCCGCTAAGCAGATGTCAATCCGAAGCACCTGGCATTTCTTCAGGGCCCCTATCGACCCTAGCCAAACGCGCACAGAAACGCAAAAGCATCTTCAATTCGCGCTCCACACTGTTCGAGTCACGACGAGACGGAAAGAAGTGGGCGTGCTTCTTTCCCCCAAGCAACAACAAAAAGAACCTTTATTATCGGAAAGCAGCGGCTTTTATCGACCGCATCACTAGCGCCCTCGTGGCGCTATAACTGCCGACACTGACGCTGCCATAGCTGGCGAGCTATCTTATCACACATCTTCCTCTGTCTTTTTTTTTTACGAAGCTTGAAATCATTCTGGAGGAACCACACACCTTCCGCTTCGTGTGTGATAATGAGAAGAGTCGTTACACCGTTGCACACTGCTTGTTTCATCACTGCGTATTTCCGGGGATTCCGCTCTTGGTGGCGTTGTTTCTCGAGCATCTTCTAAACTTGTAGGAGGCGGCGGGACGAGATCAGTGCGATTTCTGCGCAGAGAAGATTCCCCGTAGTCGACCCAGTATGACCTGGCTCGTCAGCGCTTCCTCGAACGACCCCTTCCTTTTGCAGGTCTACGATCCATACGTCTGTTCCTTCAGATAGCTGTGGCAGATCGCGCACTCCATGGCGTCGGTCGTAGTCTTTCTTCTGGCGCTGACGCTGCGACCTCTCGAAAGCTGCCAGTTTTTGGAAGTCTGGTGTCCGAGGCTGGAGGTTTTCGCTAGGCGTTGACAGGAGCGTGCGCAGTCTTCTCCCCATGAGCAGCTCGGCGGGGCTGTATCCGTTCTTCAATGGGCTTGTCCTGTAGGCGAGAAGAGTTTTATAAGCGTCAGCAGTTTTCTTCCCCCAAGGATCCTTTTATAATTTTCACGGCGGATTCTGCCATTCCATTGCTCTGGTGATACTGAGGACTAGACGTCATGTGTTGAAAGTTGTACTCGGCTGCAAATTCTGAAAATTCAGCATCGAGGGCTCTTGAGAATTGCGGCCCATTATCGGACACTACTACTTCCGGGATCCCATGTCTCGCAAAAATGGATTTGCAGTGGTTTATTACTGCTGAGGAAGACAGGTTATTCAGCAGTGCCTAGCTCCGGGTAGCGTGAAAAATAATCCGTGACGACCAGCCACCATTTGCCCACAAGAAAGAATAAATCCATCGCAATTCGCTGCCATGGCCTATCTGGAAACTTGGTCTGTTGCAGAGGCATCTTTCGGTTGGTGCTCTGCTTAAGGCAGCTGTGGCAGTTTTTAACCATTCGTTCAATGTCCGCGTCGTCTGGCACGCTTCAGCGCGGGAAAGAAGCACGCCCACTTCTTTCCGTCTCGACGCGACGGGAACATGGTGTCCGAAGTGGCGCCCACCGATCATTGGCGCCACGGCTATCGGACGTCAGACTAGCCCGGAAACGAGGATGCCGCCGCCGCGTGCCCGCTGAACAGTGCCAGACGACCGGACGACGTGCAAGCCACAAGGTATCTTCCAAGAAAAGACCAAGTGAGATGGCTGCGTTTCTAATTGCTCCGCCCGAGCCCTTCAGCTTCGCAACGCCCAATGACTGGCCTGCATGAAACAGCGATTTCTTCGCTTCCGAATGGCGTCTGGACTTGACGCGAAGCCGGAGAAGAGCCAAGTAGACGCACTGGCGTATCTGATGGGACTTCAAGCCGAAGACATCTTCAGAACGTTCCCACTTGAACCTCATGACAAGGAGAAGTTTGAGGCCGTGCTGAAGGAATATGAACGGTACTTTGTTCCTCGACGGAACATAATTTATGAAAGGGTCATTTGAAAGGGTCGATTGCAGCGTTCTCGAGACTTTGTGGTCTTGGATGCCCACCACGAGACGGTCTCGAATTAAATCTTCACGCAGCCCTCCGTAGTCGCACGTAGACGCAAGTGCGTGCAGAGCGGTAACAAAATCCTCCACGGATTCGCCGTCTTGCTGTGTTCGGGTGTTAAACTTGACCCTTTCATAAATTATGTTCCGTCGAGGAACAAAGTAGCCTTCATATTCCTTCAGCACGGCCTCAAACTTCTCCTTGTCATCAGGTTCAAGTCGGAACGTTTTGAAGATGTATTCGGCTTGAGGTCCCATCAGATTCACCAGTGCATCTACTTGGCTCTTCTCTGGCTTCGCGTCAAGTCCAGACGCCGTTCGGAAGCAAAGAAATCGCTGTTTCCAGGCAGGCCAGTCATTGGGCGTTGCGAAGCTGAAGGGCTCGGGCGGAGCAATTTGAAACGAAGCCATCTCACTTAGGTCTTTTCTTGGAAGATACCTTGTGGCTTGCACGTCGTCCGGTCGTCTGGCACTATTCAGTGGGCACGCGGCGGCGGCATCCTCGTTTCCGGGCTAGTCTGACGTCCGATAGCCGTGGCGCCTATGATCGGTGGATCCCACTTCTGACAGTCCGCTTGTCAAAACGTTGGCTCCCGCGACATTCCCTGTTTTAAATCGTACCTTGCGATTTGTTCATCGATTCAAGCATCCATCTTCCCCTGAGCATCTCTTCTAGTTTGGATTACACATGAAAAGGAAATTTCCGTAGAATAAGGATGGACTGGAGCAAATTCGGAAGGTATTACAAAAATATGACTGGAAACTTGCCGCTATCACTAAAGCGAAAAATATTCAATCACTGCATTCTCCCAGTACTAACGTACGGTGGAGAAACGTGGAGGATAACGAAAAAACTAGAGATGAAACTAAGGAGCACGCAACGTGCAATGAAAAGGAATATGATTGGGGTAACGCTAGGAGATAAAAAACGAGCGGTATGGATCAGGGAACAGACAGGAGTAGCTGATATTATATCAATTAAAAGAAAGAAGTGGACCTGGGCAGGACATGTCATGAGGAGAAGAGATAACAGATGGACCCCTGTTCGTATATGATGCTAATAAATGTTTCACACCCCCACACCCCTCTGTCATAGGGATCGCTGTAACACGAACGTGAAACCTGTATTCGCGAATTCTTGAATGCATTAGCGGCAGTCTGGTGAATCGAGGGGTGGGAGATGACTAAAGCAGAAATCGGCAATACGTATATAACCTGAAACTCGTTTCCCAGAGGAAACACGCCACAACCAAGAGGGGGTTGTACATCGACCTAGTCTTTGCCAACTTTCGTCTGCAAATACTTGACGAAGAACCGCTCAACCTCGTCTTCACCGACCACTGAGCCGTTGCACTAAAGGGCAACAGGAATCCAAGGGTGCTACCGCGTAGCGATTCCTTTTTTCGTTCCAATGCCTTTCGGCGATACGTCACTGCTGTCGTCATCGGTGGGCGGCGACGCTTGACGTATTTCAAATTGGCCAATCGTAAGCGGCCGCTTTTTCCCCTCTTTCTCCGCCGTTCGCGGGCTTGCATAGTAATTATGTTTGCTAAAGAAGTAGTTAATAAAATTGCGGTTGCGCGCTTATTAGATGAAAATGGCTTAGTAGCATTAAAACGCAAAACCGAAGGAAATATGAGGCAAACAAAACGCAAACACACGTGTATTTTTAGTCGTAGCCACATTTGCGCCGTACGTGAATCCAAGCCATATCGCTGAGCGCGAACAAAATGGCAACCGTTGTGGGCTACAGCTGACTGTGTTTTCATCGGTTATTCGTCCGGATCAGCTGCAACATTGTGGCAGAAGCGTAGTACTTTGGCCTGAGGTGGAATTCTACACTCTACATTTTTCCGGGAGTGACGGAACACTGAATTGAGGTGAGCACAAAGTGTTACTGCCGTGGTCTGTTGCCGCTACGTGCATTGTTTGATGTGCGCGCTTTGTTTTCCTGCAACAGGAAGCTGTTCGGAAGACAACTCGTCATATTATCGGACAGTAAAG
This sequence comes from Hyalomma asiaticum, assembly GCA_013339685.2. Classification (NCBI taxonomy): domain Eukaryota; kingdom Metazoa; phylum Arthropoda; class Arachnida; order Ixodida; family Ixodidae; genus Hyalomma; species Hyalomma asiaticum. The sequence goes on from CM023484.1 coordinate 129,603,604, forward strand.
TGGAACATCGTGAACTGGCCGCGATCGAGAACTCGCAAGGTAGCGAGCGCCGTTTGACGGGGCACGCCCACGGCACAGCGTAATTTCATGAAATCTGTGATCAGCTGCAGTCCGTTGCGCAAGCTACCAGCCACTGTCGTCGTCGATCCGAGAAAGCTGCTGCTGCATTCGCAAAAGTAAGCACATGCACTACATTACCTTGTTTAAATGAAAGAAATTGCGAAGCACGAAAATAAAGCAAAATGAGAGCACGCAAATAAAGTGTGCTGACGTGTATGCCATAAAATCTTAACATCAATTTTTTAGCACTGCTTAACTAACGTGTTGTCATGTTCAGTGATGTGTTTTAGGCTCCTCACAGACGTGCGAACGTATGAAATGGTGGCTCGTGTTAATGTCTGTAAAAAATACAACTAGGAATATACATATGGTGCCATTTCTGTTTTTTTTTTTTATACAAGTCCTGCGCAATAAGGGGCGCTATTTCTCGAGTTCTTTGCGAAGTAATGGGTGTCACGCGTATCTGGTATGCTCATGACATGCAGCTTGCCACGTAGGATATTTGCCTTCTTCGCACCCATGTGCGATTTACTCATTTAACTATTGTCTATCTTGTGAAATCGGAACTTAGTCATTTTGTTTAAAGCTGTGAACGTCAAGAAAGGAAAGAGCCAGAGCTTCAATGTTGAGCTTTCCACATGAAGTGTTCGCATTTGCTTTGCACACATGCTTTTGTTTGTGCTCTGTGCAATAGCAAATTAGCATAGACCCCCCCTTCCAGCAGTGCTCGCTAAAGTCGGTCAGTACGTGTATAAGTGCAGATACATAGACATACAGTTGCTTACTCGTTTTCACATAACCTCTGTATATGAAAACAAGATGTGAATGTTGTGAAAAATGCAAGTGTATATGTTTGCTAAAGCTAGGCATGCTTTTATTGCTGTATGTTAGTGTGCATGTAAATTTGTGGTGCTTCAGTACAGACTCACACAGCATTTGTGCATGAGCTTACAATTCTGTAAATTGAGATCAAAACAGTAATGCCGTGAGGCCTCGTTAGCATCGCCTTGCACATAAATTGATTTTGTTCTTTTTTTCAACCAGCACAATGAATCCGAGAAGCCGAGCCAGCAGTAGCTGGGCGCACAGCGCCTGGTGCAGGAGTTCAGGGTGCCAGATGACATCGAGTGCCTGCTGCAGCAGCTTGTCTATGCCCTCACCAAGTTTACTGCCCCAGCTCAACCCCACTCCCCCTCCTTGACCTGCCTCATTAGAGTATGCATGCATAAGAGCGAAAATTTTCATTATGATACTCTTTTTTTTCTTAAGCTACTTCATGTGCTGGTGATTGTTTGAAGACTGAGTATCTGCAACTTATGACAGTGTTTAAGTGAAGCATTAATTCACTGTTTCAATTATACCACAATAGTAGGAGTGTCCAAAACACTAGGCTGTGCCAAAAGCTCACTGTGGAAGCGTAAACTTCCAAGCATCCCATCACTGTCATTTAACATCAGACACGACGGCACACTGCAAATCTACATGTTCATTGTAAGAAAGCTGTAGGTTGTGATAACTTCAGGTTATGTTTTCGCGACTCACATGCACAAGAATCATTTTACAAAAGAAAAGTAGCTGAGAGAAATTGCTTGCCTATGCACCTGTCTCTGTGGTGTAGTTGCCTGTATTTAGTCTCTCATATATTTTTTTTTACTCCCGTATCTTTCTACTTTGATTTATATGTTTAGGTTTATGCTAAAAGTTCTTTGTTGACCTACGGACAATTTCTTGTTCCTTTCTACCATTTTATGTTTATAGGATTCATACAATAATATATTGATTTACAAGAACAACCATAGCTATCTCGTCGCACCCGTCAACCGCGCAGCCATCCCATCCGCATACCCCGTGCCAGTGTTTCACTCTCCGTTATCTACACTAACATTCGCAGCTTCCTTCCAAAACGGGAAGTGTCCAATCTCGTGTCATCATCCGACAGTAATGTACTTGTTCTAACCGAAACATGGCTTTCTAGCGACATCGCAGATGCTAATATTTGAACAACCTTCCTCACTTTGATATATTTCGAAAAGACAGGCACGGTGGTAGAGGGGGTGGTGTATTAATCGCCGTTCACACTGAGTTATCTTGTTGCTCTGTCAATATATCAAGTGACCTGGAAATTCTGTGGCTAATCTGCCGTACGGAACCTTATTCTATTATTCTTGGCGTGTACTATAGACCCCCTACTCATCATCCCGATTTTGCCAGCAAACTTAACAATATCTTGAGTGAATTAGCCAAGAGGCACCCTAATGCATGCATCTTGCTTTTCGGTGACTTTAATTACCCCAGTATTGATTGGTCTACTTTGCAGCTAGCTACAGGTAACGCGGAGGCTGCTGAATTTCTGGACTTCTGCCTTAACCATAATCTGACCCAATTGATAAAAGAACCAACTCGTGTCACGCAGGATTGTGCCAACACGCTTGACCTTATTTTGACATCGCATCCCGAATACATGTCATCAATTAGTTACCTTAAAGAAATAAGCGACCATAAAGTAATTCATGCCACAGTTTCCCTCAAGCCACCTTTGCACCGTTCACCAGAGAAAAAATTCGCCTCTACAATAAAGGTAACTACTCGGCCATAAACGAGGAACTGCATGAATTTCATCAGTCCTACATGGCGACATTTGACATTCACTCTGTGCAACAAAACTGGTCATTATTTCAGGAAAAGATTAATGTTTTAGCCGATAAATATATTCCAGTTACCACTATCCCTTCTAATCGTCATAAGCCGTGGTACACCAAAACCCTGAAAATACTTGAGAACAAAAAGAAGCGGCTCTTTCGTACTGCGAAGTTTAAACAAAATGTCGACTCGTGGGACAGATACTACCGAGCTGAACGCACATATCTCACAGCAATCCGTGAACACAAACGTTCATTCTTTCACTCGGACCTTCCTCGCATGATAACCGATAACCCCCGCAGATTCTGGCAGACCATTAACCCTCAGCCCAGCCGCACTATCCGTATCTATACTGATGAGGGTGATATCCTCCCAGATTTTGAGTGCGCTAATACATTCAACGCCGCTTTTTCATCCGTTTTCACAGCTGAACCAGACGCCCCCCTACCTGAGTGTTTTACCCCTACCATGTCAATAATGCCGGATATGAACTTCTCGGCCGAAGGCGTCGCATCACTTATTGAAAGGTTAAAGGTTTCTTCGTCCGCGGGTGTTGATGACGTCACTTCCAAACTGTTAAAAAACACTAAGCATATTTCTGCCGCACTCTTAACCTTGTTGTTCTCGCAGTCATTATCATCAGGCGCTCTACCCAACGAATGGAAGGTGGGCAAGGTCGTTCCGGTCTACAAGTCAGGTAACAGAGCTTCACCATTAAACTACCGGCCCATCTCCATAACCAGCATACATTGTAAAATCATGGAACACATCATTTACACCAACATAATGAACTCCCTCGATTCCAACAATTTTTTCCATCCATCACAGCACGGTTTTCGCAAGGGACTGTCCTGTGAAACACAGCTCGCTCTTTTTATTCATGATATACACTCAAATATGGACTCTAACATACAGGTGGACGCTATATTCCTTGACTACGCTAAAGCCTTCGACAAGGTACCCCATCAACGCCTGTTGTTAAAACTTTCCCATTTAGGCTTGCATCCAGATGTCATACAATGGATTAAAGAATTCCTTACTAACCGGTCTCAGTGTGTGCGCATCAATAACACAGCTTCTAACCCTGTCCCCGTATCCTCTGGCGTCCCCCAGGGCTCTGTGCTGGGCCCCCTATTGTTCCTGATATATATAAATGATCTGCCACTAGAAGTTACTTCCTCTGTTCGAATGTTCGCAGATGATTGCGGTATTTACCAGTCAGTAAGAAATTCCTCCGACCAGGCTGTGCTGCAGAGCAGTTTATCTAAAATCCTGAACTGGTGCGATCGCTGGCTCATGGTTCTAAATCCCAGTAAATGTAAAGTTATGTCCTTCACCCGTTCGCGTAACCCTCTCCTTTATCCGTACAAAATTTCTAGCACTCGAGTTGAGTCTGTTAGTACTTTCAAGTATCTCGGTGTAACTATCTCCAAAGATCTGAATTGGTTTCCGCATGTGTCCAACATCATCTCATCCACTAACAGAACCCTAGGATTTCTCAGGCGTCATTTACGAAGCTCTCCTCGTCACGTTAAACTCATCGCCTACAAGTCTTTAATTCGTCCAAAGCTTGAGTATGCGTCCGCAATCTGGAATCCTCATCAATCTTATCTCATAGACGCATTGGAAATGGTGCAGAACCGCGCCATCAGGTTCATCCACTCATCATATTCGTATAACGTAAGTGTATCCTCATTAAAGGCGGAAACTGGCTTGCCCACCCTTTCCTGTCGCCGTCGCACTGCCAGCCTAACCCTGTTTCATAAAATGTACCACAGTTCACTCCATCAGCCACCGTACATCTCACCGCCTGCTCGCATATCTCTTCGTACAGGTCATGGCTTAAGTGTTGCTCGTCCTCGAACCCGTACTCTTACTTTCTCGTCTTCTTTTTTCCCACGCACCATTGTGGACTGGAACGGCCTTCCCTACACCACCGTTGCCATCACCAACCCAGACGCTTTCATCGCTGCTGTAAAAGTGCACTTCTCATCCTGAATGGTCATGTGTTATGCAAACTTCCTGTACACCCACCCCTTATGTAATGCCCCCAAACGGGGCCTTTAAGGAAATAAAGTGAAAGTGAAACATAACACTCATGTGCATGTAGGTCCATATTTTTCACAAGATTAGCAGAACACTTTGTTGGACTAATTGGTTTGCAATCATTTGTTTTGTGGCACTGAAAAATACCAACCACAAGAGCTTAATGAGCAAACAGACAGTGAAGCCTAGGAAAACATAGGGGAAGTTACTTGTGGTATTGCAATTGCGGAGAAAGTAGAAAGGAATTAAAGTGGACGAAAAGACAAACCTGCCCTCGGTGGGACCCGAACCCACGACCTTCGGATGTCGCGTCCGATGCTCTACCAACTGAGCTACAAGGGCGGTCGTCCCCCCGTCCACTTTATTGTGTATTTATGTAGGTATTATCCTTGGAGTGTTAGGCAGCGCCACTCGAGGCCAAGGCGGCGTGTGTAGAACACACTTTCTTGCCAGGAGGCGTCACGTAGAACGTGAACTTAGATGAGATGGCTGCTGCCCAATAAGCCCTCGCATGCTACCTAAGGCACCAAGTCTGCCGCAACGAGGCCCAAGCTATGAAATAACGAAAGGGAAGGGGTCAAGGGCTCGTTCTTTATTTGTTAGAAACAACTTAATGAGCAAACAGACAGTGAAGCCTAGGAAAACATAGGGGAAGTTACTTGTGGTATTGTAATTGTGGAGAAAGTAGAAAGGAATTAAAGTGGACGAAAAGACAAACCTGCCCTCGGTGGGACCCGAACCCACGGCCTTCGGATATCGCGTCCGATGCTCTACCAACTGAGCTACAAGGGCGGTCGTCCCCCCGTCCATTTTATTGTGTATTTATGTAGGTATTATCCTGGGAGTGTTAGGCAGCGCCACTCGAGGCCAAGGCGGCGTGTGTAGAACACACTTTCTTGCCAGGAGGCGTCACGTATATATATATATATAGGTGTGTGCGAACGAAATTCGATGGATCCGGTGTAATATGTGTTTGAGGAAGAGGGTAACAAACGTTCGAAACACAAATTTTTACTAACGTTTCGGCAGGTGGGCCTGCCTTTGTCAGAGTAACCAAAAAAATACTCTGACGAAGGCAGGCCCACCTGCCGAAACGGTAGTAAAAATTTGTGTTTCGAACGTTTGCTACCCTCTTCCTCAAACATATATATATATATATATATATATATATATATATATATATATATATATATATATATATATATATATATATATTAGCAAGTCGATCTGCTTTAATTTCCTTGATATCTATTGCAACTTCTCTCAAGTGCTTTGCGATCTGTGCTAGATCACGGCCTGGGTTGCTCTGAATATCACCCGCTATCAAAAGCAACTCTTTTAACGACAGCATCACCTTCGCAATTGTGAGACAAAGCTGCGGGCACGGCAGCACCAGCAAGAAGGCATCACCACGACGGATAGAATTTTCATGTTCTCTTCTTAACTGCACGATCAAGACAAACGGATTAGTGACCGCCATTCCGTTAGTGTCACCGTGCCCAATGGACGTATTTCGATGAGGCAAGCCAATTATAGTTTCGATGCGAAGTGGCGCTGCGTGCTGGTGGCATGGTTCATCACATGTTGGAGCTCTCACGGATGCTGGAAAGGAGATCGAAGGCGCCGAACACGTTCTCCTTGCCACTTGGGACTTGACGAAGCTTGCATCCGTTGCTACCCTGGACGATTCCGACGGTACCATGCGCACATCTCCCAGATATACGAAAAGAGCGAAGGATAGCTGCGAGATGAAGACAAACAAATTAGTGACCGCCATTCCGTTAGTGTCACCATGCGCAATGGACGTATTGCGAGCAGGCAGGCTACTTATAGGCTCTATGCGAAGTGGCGCTGCGTGCTGGTGGCGTCGATCATCACATGTTGGCGCTCTCACGGATGGTGGAAAGGAGTTCCAAGGCGCCGAACGCGTTAGCTTTGCCACGTGGGACTTGAAGAAGCTTGCATCCACTGCCACCCTGAACGATTCCGCCGGTAGCATACGTACATCTGCCACATTTACGAACAGGCCGAAGGACATCTGCGCGATGAAGACAAAAGGATCAGTGATCACTATTCCGCCAGTGTCACCGTACCCAATCATTGCCGTTAGTCCTGTTTCAAGCGACATAAAATGCTGCAACGTTATTTGCGTCGCAGTTTTCTCGTAATAGTGGGATAAGTAAAGCAGGGACGAAAGCGACATCAACGGAAGCAGGAAACCTGCGATAAGAGACGTTTCAGGTGCGAGTCCGGCGTTGGTTCTGCTCAGTTCTCCTGTGGCTGTCTTCGTTCCCATAGCTGGTTTTGTTGCGCTAGGAAGTACTAGCCCGTAATTAAGGTATCTCATGCTCACCCATACGGAAATATCAAATATGGGTCAATTATGTTGTATATATGGCCAGATATGTACATATAAGCGCTCATATCAGGCTACATATTGCGCCGTATATGATATATACGGTAGCAGTATACTTCCATATACGACGTACATGGGCCGTATATGGATTTATATACTCGATATAAAGAGTACGCATCAAAAGTCACATAATGCCAGCTATAGATGCAAGTTAACGGTCATATACATAGGTGTATTTGTATTATTTATGTGCCGACATCCAATTAAGGGGCAGTTCCTCACGATATATATATATATATATATATATATATATATATATATATATATATACCAAGAAGGAAGTGTCCTTGGATCCCGGCCGCGGCGGCTGCATTTCCTTGGAGGCGAAATGTTGAGGCCCGTGTGCTGTGCGATGTCAGTGCACGTTAAAGAACCCCAGGTGGTCTAAATTTCCGGAGACCTCCACTACGGCGTCTCTCATAATCAGAACTGGTTTTGGGACGTTAAACCCCACAAAACAACAAAACAACGGAAGTGTCCTTGGATCCAGCCGAATCAAAACACTTCGAAGCGGAGGACGTGCGAAACGAAAACTATTTGATTTTTCCAACGTTTCAGCCGGGGACAGGCCTTCATCAGGGAAAAACCTGATGAAGGCCGGTCGCCGGCTGGAACGTTGGTAAAAATAAAAAATTTTCGTTTCGCACGTTCTCCGCTACGAAGTGTATATATATATATATATATATATATATATATATATATATATATATATATATATATATATATATATATATATATATATATCAAATTTTTTTGCGTCACAATAAATACCCAGTAATGTTTTTTATATACACACAAATAATCGATGGAACCATGTCTCATCCCGTCCAGCACTTAGCAATTACAAAAAAGTCAATGCAAAAATTAAACACTAAGGGTAAATGGTAAAAGACGGTAAGGGAGGGTTGGTGGTGAGTTATGCTTTCTCATGGCGCAGTGATTTCAATTAAGACGCGATTTACCTATAGCGCGAGCTAATTATCTGCATAAAAACGATGTATCAAGTTGAACCATTATTGTTTGGTCGACGTTGCAGTTGCAAAAGCCAAAACGAAATGTATATACGTGCGTATTATAGTGGTGCACTAATGCAAAACTTGTGCCAGCTTTACCACAATAAGCGCCTAGATTGCATGTTCACTGTAAGTTATAGCAAAATGAATTATTGTTGGGATGTGTCAGCAACGTTCTTTACTTTTATTTTTATTTTCTTTGCCTCGTCTTGTCCGAGTGCTGCGCGAAAGAGGGCTATTGCTTCTACTTTTTCTACAGCTGACCCACGGTTCCTCAAAGGACTGCAGAAGACAAGCGGAAAAATAAATGACAAAAAAGAGCCCCCCTCTGTCCATTCCCCCCTCCCCTTTCTTTTCTTCCGCAAAGAACCTCCCTTTTTTTTCTCGGAACAGTGCGAGGGACCTGTGGAGACGGCCTCTAACTTTTTCCACGTGCACTTGGAACAGATTTCATGCATCAGGTGAAGCACTGCCAAAGCTAGCGCTCGTGTTTACGCTGTGTACTTTCGCGACCAAAAAGTACTTCATTGCATGTGGTAAGCAAGCAAATATACATGTCTTACTGGCAGTCTTAAATCATAATATATTTCTCTTCAGCTTGACAAAACACGCTCGTATTTTCGGGGAAACAATCGAGATATGCGAGTGTCTGTTCTACGCTTGTCGTTTCCCCTCGGAACGATACACCTCTCCCTTTCTTTTTCTTACGGACTATACTTGCATAGCCTTCACAACTGTTGAGGCATTTTCTCCACCAAGGATTTGCTGTGTGCCGGCTGCCTGGCTGCACGCTCCAAAAAAGGTGGTGCTGTGGAACTGAGGGGCATGTTTCGATCGCGTCGCAAATAAGTGGACAACCTTCTCTGTTCTAAAATTACCTGCGTCGGTATTGACGGAAGAGCACATTCCTAACGAAGTGGTGCCACAAGTGCAAGTTGGTGGCAGTACAAAGGCTTCTTTCATGCCAGGCTGACTGCTGCAAGGTAAGCTTTTATGCTGGTTACTAAAATTCTAATACGGTCTGTCAGTTCAGAAACGTGAATTTGTCAATTTCATAGCTGTTAAACGCTATATTTTCGCCATCGTATAAACGGCTAATATCTCAAAGCTTGCGTGTTCGTTTTTTTTGTTGTTGTTGCGGCTTAGCCATTGCTTCTGCTTCCGACCCTCTAGCGGCGTTGTGAAAAGACGCCAAATTCAGTATTTTCTTCCTGTGGCGAGATCGAAATCACGAACACATGTACCGCGCTTAGACACGCTATTATTTTCTGATTTTTCCTTACGGATGCCTTAGAAAGGTTGCTGGTGAAATTCTGTTCGTTTTACGGGTTCCCTTCCCCCGTCCAATCACTAGTGAATTTCTCGTTGTTGTAGCTTATTCGCGGAATCTGGCACCAGCGCAGCTGTTGGGACAGCTCCTGGTGCGTTTGCCGCGAAGCCGTGAGGCTGGAAATGCGGAAATGCATGCTGCTTCAGAAGCAGCTGGAAGTGTTATACTGAGCATAAAAACGGTGTGGCCGCATTTTAGATATTATCTGCATTTATTTTATTTATTTACTAAATAGAGCCCACCACAAACTATTTCGGAGAGGTTACAATGCACTCAGTCGTCCCTAGACATGAAAGGTCAGTTGCTTTATTGCAATAATGTATAGACATCCCTACTGAAAAAGTCCGTTTCCGTATTCCAATAATTCCATATTTTCCATACGAAGTCCATAAGTTTTCCATATACTTTCCGTATACTTTCCATATTTTTCCATATGAGCCTTACGGAAACATACGGAATTATTGGAACGACCATACGGAACGTTTCAGTAGGGATGTTTACTGGTTCAGCTATCAATGCTTTATGTGCATATATTTGATGCCATTCCGGAAGACCGGCTTCATCTGATTACCAAGCTAATCACGTCGTTGAGATAAACAGTGTTTTTTTTGCCTACGTGAGAGCTGCAGCTTAATTGCCATGAATTGTTTTTGACAAAACAGAGACAAGCATTTATTTACCTTCCTTTCTTCTGAAAGTGCAAGGCAATATATTGAAATAATATTTGAGCAACTAGCTGTTTGTAAGGTGCTTCGCATATCGACCAACACATTAAGCACTCCCGGTCATGCGGGATGGTTTAACGATACGGGCCCGCTCCGATGTTTCTGATTGTTGTTCTTGGCGCCTACGTGATGCATGCATGTATACAATAAAATATTGTGTCATTGTGTCATCAGCTGCACATATTTTGAGCTATTATCGGCCCTGAATAATAAGCATTACTTTCATGCTCCAATTGTGTTGTGCCATTTACAGCTCGCCCAAATACTTTACGAGGGTAGCCAGCTCGAGTAACAAGTGGAAGCACTTGTACTTCAGTTATCGCCTGGGCGCTAAAAACAAAAAGGAACAACGCCGCAGATGCAAACATAGATGGAAAATAAAATAGCACACGTGACCAGAGTCCATCTGCAATGTGTGTTCTTTTTGATATAACGATGTATCAAGCTGAACCATTATTGTTTGGTCGACGTTGCAGTAGCAAAAGCCAAAACGAATTGTATATACGTGCGTATTATAGTGGTGCACTAATGTAAAACTTGTGCCAGCTGTACCACAATAAGCGCCTAGATTGCATGTTCACTGTAAGTTATAGCAAAATCAATAATGAATTATTGTTGGGATGTGTCAGCAACGTTCTTTACTTTTATTTTTATTTTCTTTGCCTCGTCTTGTCCGAGTGCTGCGCGAAAGAGGGCTATTGCTTCTACTTTTTCCACAGCTGACCCACGGTTCCTCAAAGGACTGCAGAAGACGAGCCGAAAAATAAATGACAAAAAAGAGCCCCCCTCTGTCCATTCCCCCCTCCCCTTTCTTTTCTTCTGCAAAGAACCTCCCTTATATGGCCATACAAGGGCCGTATATGCCATGGCCATATCTGCCCAATTTTTAATATAACCGTACGGGGATTTTTTCATATCAGTCCATATATGGCAATTTCGTAAGGGCGGCATTAACCATAAGGTAGCTTTATTTATATTTGAAAACTTCAGCTCGCAAGTACTGCTCTACAAGATACAGAAGGCATATAGTGACCGCTAAAGTTAGAAGATGGACTTCGTCTATTTATTTTATTCGACTTCTGATTATGCCCGGCAAGTGAGTAGCACGTTATTGTAAATTCTAGCTTATGTGAATGAGCGCTCTTTAGGCAGGCTTTGTTTTAAGGAAGCTTTATACCTGCAGCAACATAGCAGTAAAAGGCCCCCGCTCGACCCCAGCCATAACACGCCTCGCAGACATGTGATTCACATTTCGGCGCAGAGCCCCTTAATGGCGTTGCATGCAGCTGGTGCCAGATTTCCTTCAAGCTTTTATTGCGAGCAACTTTGTGACCTCAACAAGCAGCAAAGGGAGAGATAGTGGTTCGCCTCGCTTCCGAATAGAAGAAGCTCTTAAACTTGCTTGGACGAGAATTAAGTCGAAACCGACCCGTCGCGCGACGGGTCGCTTTGTCCATCGCTGGGATTTTCATCATCTAGAAACGGTCGCCCGGAATTCGTACGAGCGAAAGCCAATCGCAAGTAGTCGGTACATGTTGCACGTAAGTTAAGCATTACCAGTTTTCACACAAGCGCGCTCGCAACAACTGTCAGCGATTATCGAACACCTAAAGTAGCACAATACACCCAAACCTATTTAATGTTACCTTGCACGGCTTAAAAGGCAACTCCGGTGGTTTTTCTGCCATATTCTGATACCGTTGTTTTCCAATAGTATTGACAGCCCTGAAGCAGCCAGGGTCATCCAAGTTGCTCAAAAACTCACCAATAATTTAAAGAAAAAGCCTAATGAACGATGCTTTAAAACCAAAACCGAAACGGGTAGACGCTTCATGGAGCGTATGCGATGACGTCACAACCTGCCCGCCATCAGAAATATGGAGCCCGCGCCAGAAAAAAAAGAAAAATTGCCCGCCAATCCGCCCTGTGAAGGTGGTTGGAAAGCTAAGCTTTTTACGCCACCCTCACGGTGACTGCGGCGCACTTGATATTTCACACACTACAACGTAACTATGAATCTCATGGTTCAACTATGCACAAGTGAAATCTCCCACCGGCACTTCATTGCAAGTCAAGATCCAGTGCATATATATATATATATATATATATATAGGGTTGTTCGTTTTCGGGTAAAACCCGATTTTACCCGATTCTTGCACCCCGAACAAGTTTCAGGAGAATCGGGTTAAACCCGATTTCTCCCCGAATAAACCTCCCTGTAGCGATCTGCACAATCGTGAGTTGCTGCTAACTCGTGTTGATGCTCTTCCCCTTCTCTTCTCACCACTACCTGTCTCCTTTGTCACCCCTTTCTCCTCTCTAATCTTTACATCCCCTCTCTCCTCTGCACGCACATGCGTGAGAGCGTACATGCACCCCCCCCCCCCCTAAAAAAATGCTTGCAGAAGAAAGTGGGAAACACGTTTGAGGCCGGCCACGCTTCGAGTACATTGTGAACAAATTTAGGGTGAAAGAAAAGCAAAGAAACCTGCCCCTTTGCCCACTGCAGATTAGTCTCGGGTATGTGCACCTCCTTCCAAGAATTTCACGCGGAAGGGACGGGTGACCAGTCGGTGGGGGAGAGATTGAGCGACGAAGAAGCCAGCCATACCCTCCCCCAGCGTCCAACCCCGCGCGAACGCCCCTCACTCTCTCGCGCGACACGAGACGAGACGCATATCGCCATCCTCACTTAGCATTACCAGGCGCGTCTTGTGAGCGCAAAGCCACCGTCGCGGATATAAGGCGGCACCGGAAACTTCAGCGTGGAGATGGGAAGAAAACGAAAGACACTGGATGACTGGTGTAAAGAACATGAAGATCTCCAGATCGCAACGAAAGACAGTGAAGGCACCCGCACTTTAGTGTGCAAATATTGCAACACCGAGATGGTCACCGATCCAGCGAAGAAGCCCTACGACCGAATTCGTGAGCATCTAATGTCATCTCGTCATAAGAAGTTCAAGACGGCTTCCAAGGAAGCTGAGACTGCGGGAACGTCTCAGCAGACGCTTTTTGATATGTCCTGTAGACAGCGTGCGAAAGAAACTGAAGCGGACGGCGTTATCCATGACTTTGTTCGTGCCCTAGCGTACAGCGGAATAAGCATGCACCAGGCGGACGGACCGCTGGGAGACTTCGCACGCAAATACTGCAAGGCCGCGAAGACCATGCCAACAGGACAAAGACTTCGGCTGAAATACCTGAAAGAAGCTTTTGACAAGGACATGGAGAAAATCCGCGATGATATGCGAGATGTGAAAGTGAGCGTCATCGTCGATGAATCCCCAGACATCACTGGTGTGCCTACCATCAACACTCTCCTGTGCTACTATAGCCAGAAAAACGTGAAGAAGCACGTTGTTCTGGTCGACGTCGACAGGGTAAATGCATCGAACAGTTACACGGTGGCCAGCGCAGTTAGCAAGGCACTCCTGACGGTTGGCAAGACGTGGAAAGACGTTGTGGCAGTAGCCACAGACTCAGCGGAGTACATGCGAAAGATGGTTCGAGAAATCTGTCAGGCTGAAGGGATCCAAATCTTGCATGTGAAAGATATAGCACACCTTATTCATGTGAGTGTTGACCATGCCATTTCTTTACCATGCATGTCTGATGTTCGATCCGTAGTGATCAAGTTTGGAGCGTTATTTAAGCACGCTAACAAGCTTTACCAAAAGTACACTGAAATTTGTTCTTCTAATGGCCTCTTTGGACCTGACATTAAGAAGCCACCTTCTGTTGTCCCGAATCGATGGCAAAGCTTCTACAAGGCACTTGTGGTAGTCGTAGAAATGTGGAGCTCGTTAACAGAACTTGCTGAAAGCTCGCATGATAGCAGCAAAGCGGAAGCTATTCGAGGGATACTTTCTGAAAAAGAAGTTGTTTATGCGAAGGCAATCTTGATGAGAGATGCACTCGGCCCACTTTTGGAAGCCCAGAAAACGCTTGAAAGTGGGAAGCTTTTGATGCCCAGCTTTGATCACCTGGTAAACGTGAAGCTGCAGCAGATTGTCGGGGAGCTTTCGGCGATGATCGGTAAAAGCGATCAGGCCAAAAGCTGTTTTGTCTATGTTACCCAAGCGCAGCGCTAATTTAGTAAAAACATGTTCTGAAGAGTTCTGCACGAAACTCGCCACAAAATGGCGCTGCACTCTTGGACGGAACGTCTCAGAAAAAGAGGAAAACCAGCTAACTTTGTGGAAGTTGGGAGCCGTCCTTGATCCGTTTCAGAAGCGTCTGCTGGGGCAGTCATTTGAGGACTACCGACCTCTGTTCATGTCCGTAACCGACAATGTAGATTCCCTTAATGACGAGTTCAACCAGTATTTGCTCGAAGCGAGCCCCACAAACCCAGCTGTCGAACTAATCGAGTATTGGCATGACTCTACTTCTCGCTACCCAAGGCTTGCAAAAGCTGCACTGACATTGTTGTGCCTAGCTAATGGTAGCTGTGATGTGGAGAGAACTTTCTCCCAGCTGAGATATGTTCAACGACCGGACAGATCTCGAATGGAGACTGACATGTTGCGCATGCAGATGATAATGTATGTCAACAAGGACGTGTAAAAATCGATGACCAGATTTTCGAGAATAAAATGTATAATTTCTAAGAGTCAATGTTTACTGATTCATTCATTTTCAAACACCACTGATTCATTTTCAAACAAACACAAAATTTCGGGGTAGTATACTGTATTTGCTATAATACTCTGGTGTCTGTCCCAATTACCAGCTTGAAACACCAAATTTAACGTGTTATACTTAAAAAGCCCGTGATACGTTTTGATAAGCTCAGTGTAAGTTCTGATAAGTACAACCGTATATTTAACCCGAAAAAACCCGAAGTAAGGAATGGTTTCGCAAAAAAACCGATTTTTCCCCGAATATCAGTTTGAAAAATACCGCCCGATTTTTACCCCCCGAATTTGAAAAAATATAAACCCGAAAACGAACAACCCTATATATATATATATATATATATATATATATATATATATATATATATAGGTTGCCGGTGAACGCTTCTACAACGCGAGAAGTCGGTATTTCTCAATCAAGAAGCTCGCTAGGAGACGCTGCCTGCGCCAACGTTGTCTTCGCGGGTGAAGGCGCGTTCTCCATCTTTGCGAGCTGGTAGCGTTCCTGAAAGGGCGTTTCCATAGCCAACGCGCGCCTTTCGCTCTCTCTCTGTCTCTCTCCCTCTCACACAAGACAGCTGAGGCACGGCCGGGTGGCACGCGCCGGGAGAGAGAGAGAGAGGCACGCTCGTCGGTATCGTTTTTTGATTACAACGACCGACACGACAGAAGCCTTGGCTGGTAGAGGTACAAAGCTTCGCTTTAAAAGAGCCAGGCCTGCTCGAAATCGCAGGACAGTGACAGCGTAAGCTGAAGGAGCTACCTTCCTAGAGGCCATTGTAAACGCTTGGGGAAATAGTGGGCGAAGCTCGGGAGGTTCATCGTAGATCGTGCCGAGTTCCGGATTAATTTAGTTAACGTGCACGCTACGAATGCTCATGGTTCAACTATGCACAAGTGAAATCTCCCACCGGTACTTCATTGCAAGTCAAGATCCAGTGCATATATATATATATATATATATATATATATATATATATAATATATATATATATATATATATGGGTTGCCGGTGAACGCTTCTCCAACGCGAGCAGTCGGTATTTCTCAATCAAGAAACTCGCTAGGAGACGCTACCTGCGCCAACGTTGTCTCTCGCGGGTGAGGGCGCGTTCTCCTTCTTTGCGAGCTGGTAGCGTTCCTCTAAGAAAGAGCGTTTCCATAGCCAACGTGTGCCTTTCGCTCTCTCTCTCTGTCTTTCTCTCTCTCTCACAAGACAGCAGAGGCACGCGCCGGGAGAGAGAGAGATGCACGCGCCGAGGGCGAGCGCGTGCCTCCCGGCAGCGTATTTGGGATTCCCCGAGTAGTCGCACACGCGAGGAGGAAAACGCGGAGCGCGAGGAGAGCACGTGAGGGAACCAGGCCGGTGGACGGCTGTTCCACCACTCGCTTGCACCCCTGTTTTTGGAGGTAGCACGGCCGGGGAGGCCGTGGTTTGCCTGTGTCACTGGAGGGCCCGTTAACATAGGTTGCCGCTTCGCGGTGCGCCTTCGGCGCTCTCACTCTTTCGCTCGTGTCACTACTGCCAGGGCCAGGAGCGTAAGCGACGGGCGCTAGCGCGCCCGCCGCTGACACCGACGCGACTTTGTAGCATGCGTCTGCCGTGTTTGCCCGTGTCACTGGGGGGCCCGTTAACATAGGTTGCCGTTTCGCGGTGCGCCTTCGGCGCTCTCACTATTTCGCTCGTGTCACCACTGCCAGAGCCAGGAGCGTCAGCGACGGGCGCTAGCGCGCCCGCCGCTGAGAACCACGCGATTCTGTAGTACGAGCCTGCGGTGTGGGACGCGGGGCAAAAGAACGGACGCGATTGCGGGCGGGGGTGCAACAAGGCAGCGGAACGGCCGCCCGCCGCTCCGGCCGGTCTCTTTCTCTCCTCGCGCCTCTTCGTTTTCCCTCTCGCTTGCGCGACTCCTCGGGGAAATAGAAACGCGCCGGGAGAGGCACGCGGGTTACGCCTGACCACTGACGCGAGACAAGGTTAGACTAAAAGGAGCTTCGCCCCTAAAACACGTTTCGAAGGCGGAGGAAATCAGCGCCAATAGATGGCAGCAGTTGTCCTGTTCTTCACGAGGAGCGATATTGGTTACGGACACGGGCGGCGGCGGCCAACTACGGCGCCGTTGTTGTGATCTCATAAGAGCTTACGCTGTAAAATGAAAGTGGGATGTCATCCAACGATGTACTGTGCTGTTATGAACTTGAAAGCGACGATTTGAGCCCTGAAGTATCGGCGTTTTGCTTTAGACGGCCCGCCTGCTCGGGTAGGCCGTGTTGCAGGTAATGACGTCAAGAATGCAGGGTGGCTGACGTGGGAACCCGCTAAAGGTTTTTAAAATTCATTTTCAGGAAAACTAAATGACCTGCAACCGCTTAGCATGGCATAAATTACTCTAGTACCGAGGAGAGCATATATACTTAAAATTTGATTGAGATCAGTGGACAATGAAAAATCGCCGGAGCTGACCTTTAACAGTTGACTTTCAATTATTACAGCGTGCGTCAACCAAGTTTTAGTGCGCAGTAGCTGGAAACCCCGGGGAGCCGTCGCTTGATAAATCGCTCGAGCCGTCGCTTGCACGGGGTTTGATTTTTTCAAGCGACGAGCAGTGCGACGGGGACATCAGTCGCGTCGGGTCGCTCGTTACGATCGTTCACGCAGAATCGCAATTAATTAAAGAGTATTCTTTTGCTTGGCATTGCTCATATATTTACAATTTATTTTCATTGTAAAAATTTGTATTTAATGATATCATGTTTATTTATTGCTCACGGTAAGTAATGAGGCTTCGTTGTTATTATTTTTGCATGTGTAATCCTGCATTAGAAGCACAAACATGCACCACTGCTTTTTAACCACTCATTATACATTGATGTGTCACATTGAAACAAAATATCTCCAAAAGCTCTAACGGTCCAAGCACTTTATGTAATCATTGGTTTTGTGTTCATCCGATCGTGGAGACAATCAAATAAACTTTGAGTGGATCATCAACAAGATATACCGTTCTCTAATGCAAGGAATAATTAACAGGAACAAGTTGGAATTATTGAAATGCTGGTTAAGGCTCCCGGATGATTATTCTCAAAGCTAGCGCTGTCTACAGCGGCCCAATACAATGTTGAACCATCCATGATGCATGCAGACTGCAGGCATGGTAAGCCGAATAGTGTGGCCACCCCGTAGCATTCGGTACGGTCTGTCCGTGTCCGTCGTCGATGGTTCATTCTAGGCACGTTTGACACTACCAATGCCACTGCGCGTGAGGGTGTACTCATGTGGTACATTAAAGATTTCTCACAATCTCTTAAAACCCCAAAATTATTACAGCCAGTGCACTGATTAGCGTGGAAATGCATCATTCGGACACTGCATAACACGCTTCCCTACTTTACTATCGAACATACTGCGTTTAAAGCAACAGCTCAAAATTTGGTAATTACTGCTTATCAATTTTGTCAGATCGTTTTAGAAAATAATGTACGGTGGTCTAGATCAGAACCAATAATGCTAAGTTGGCTGCCTCTTCCCAACGCGCACTCGTATGGTGGCGCAAGGACAGTGGTGGTGGTGGTAGAGATTCTAAAGGAAAGGAAAAAGGCGCTAATTTCTGTCTCTCATACTGGGGACACGGCTAAGCGCCTTAGGGAAGGGGATAAGGGACGTAAAGGTATAGAGAAGAAAGAAAAGAGAAGTAAGAGAGAGTGTTGGACAGCAGCAGCACGAAGAAGCACGTCCCGGCGCGCGCAAAGGCAGCCGGTGGTTAGACTGGCCGCACCAAAGCAATGGCGTTTCCGCCGCCGGCAAGTGTGGCTACTCGCTCGGCACGGCACTGGGCAGCGCGCTCGTAAGCGCAAGGATCACGCCGCGCCGCGGGTTGTCAGCCGGAAGTTCTTCGGCAACGGACCTCAGGGTGACGAGGAGGTGCTCGATGAGGGCATCTCGTGGATCCGCTGAGGGCGCGGTCGGTGGAGCAGCAGGCGACGCTGTAGCTGCTGGGCTTGCTGCGATGGTGATGCGACGGCGCGGCGCAGGTACCGGGCGGCGGCTGCCGTGGTCGTCGCTGTGTTGCTCGGATGGGCTGGCCTTTAAAGCAGCAGCATAAGAGCGCACCTCGCGGGTCTCTTCCCGTACTGCTGCTTTGACCGCCCGTCTCGAGAGCGGCGTAGGCGATGAGGCGAGCAGAGTTGCCACGCGCCTTTCCTCCTGCCACCTGGGGCAAGTAGGATTATCGGCGGCGTGGCTCCCGCTGCAGTTGACGCACCGCGGCTTGCACTGCTCGCTGGCCTGATGTCGACGGCCACAGCGGATGCATTCGCCGGCTCGCTGGCATGCCTCGGCAACGTGGTCGAGGCGCCCGCATTGCCGGCACTGTAATGGGCGCGGCCTTACGTGTCGGACTCGCAGCCGCAGTCCCCGAAAATGACAGTGACGTTGTTGTTATTAGTGACTTGTGAGGAAGAGACGCTTCTTTCTGCAGCCCATGAGACGCGACATGTGTACCTTAACGCGCGACGAAGCGCGTATGTCTACATCGTCCATAAAAATAAAAAGAGTGTGAAAACTTTGTGCTGGCAAGATTTGAGTTAATAAACGCGATAATAGCTTTTCTTCGGTTACATAAACGCAAGAACTTTGTGTGTCCGTCTGTGACTCAAATCAACCTACCGGCCCAAAGTGATTGAACCGCAAGACCAATACAAAGCGGGCTGCTAGCATTGGTGGCACGGTGTCATACACGTCAGCATTATACAGCGTAAAGGAAACTTCAGGCATCATCATCATCATCATCGTCATCATCATCATCAGCCTGTTTAGGTCCACTGCAGAACGAAGGCCTCTCCCAACGATTTCCAATCCACCCTATCCTGAGCGAGTTGGTTCCACTTTATGCCCGCAAACTTTTTAATTTCATCGCTCCATCTAACCTTTTGCCTGCCTCTGTTACGTTTTCCCTCTCTTGGTATCCATTCCGTTGCTCTTACTGTCCACCTATTATCCTTCCTCCTCATGACATGTCCTGCCCAGGTCCACTTCTTTCTTTTAATTGATATAATAATATCGGCTACTCCTGTCTGTTCTCTAATCCATTCCGCTCGTTTTTTATCTCTTAGCGTTACCCCCAACATTTTTCTTTCCATTGCACGTTGCGTGCTCCTTAGTTTCATCTCTAGTTTTTTCGTTATCCTCCACGTTTCTGCACCGTACGTTAGTACTGAGAGAATGCAGTGATTGAATACTTTTCGTTTTAGTGAGAGCGGTAAGTTTCCAGTCATGATTTCTTAATGCCTTCCGAATGCGCTCCAGCCCAACCTTATTCTACGGAGAATTTCTTTTTGATAGTTGGGAGTTCCTGTTATTCGCCTATTTTAGGCGAAATATATGTCCAGAGTATTAATTTCTATGGTTCATTTAATTAAGAGTACACATTGGAGTGGTTTTTGCGTAAGTAAATGAAAAATGAATGCGTTAGAAATTATGCACGGCCCACAGATACGCGGCTTTAAGCCAGCGGTAATCAAGGTCCCGACAGAGGGCGTGACAGCAGGACGAACACAGGACATTTGAACTGAATTCAGCAAAACCTTCATTGTAGCCTCTATGGAAGGAAAGAGAAGGGAGGGGAAGAGCACGAGGGGAAGGGAGGTGAGAGAGCGCGTTAAAGGCGGCCGAAGGCTACCGTTATTCGACGTCATCTGCAGCGACGCAAGCTGATATCGGCCACTTTTTTACCTCAGTGTCGGATCCCTATGGTGAAGCACGTCTCAGACCACGTCAGTCGAAACCCTTCGATAGTACCCAGCTTGCAAAAAACGCATTGGATGTTTTGCAGGCGTTCGGCAACGATGATAATTTCTCTTAGACTATTCTCCGCGCAAGCCGACGCATTCAGCCGCTTAGAGAGTTTCCACAACCCCTGCGCCGAGTCGTTGAAGCGCCGTTATGCATTCGTATTCACATTGATCACGCGCAGTAGTCAATTTGTTTGGGCACTTTAACACATAATTCTTTTACAGGCCGATGTTGGCCGAGAAATTGCTGACGTACTTTCGCCACCCAATAGGAAGTCAGGAACAATTAACACAAATCAGCAACGAAAAAGATCCACCCGCTCGGACTCGAACGCACATTCATCCGTGAGGCCGCGATAGGAGCTGGATCTCCACCGATACACCACCGACTTTTTTTTTCTTTCATGCTATTTATTACAGTACTGTTAAACAGAGCGAAGAAAGGTAGCGAACGACGCCTCAATAAGCGTACAACAAAGTCCGAAGAAACTCCAATACACTTCATAAACATTGGATACGGATACGGCTGGAATTTTACTGGTAGTAAATTCCTTTTAGGTGTTTTACCTGCAACACCATTCGTATAAAATAGGACTTCGAAGACACAACTGGTTCCGCATTCCTGACCAACATGCAAGTTTTCCATAAACTGTGCGGAACCATTACAGGGAGTGTGTCAGCAGACATGCCAGTGCTCTTCGACTAGATCATCAAATCAGATCATTCATAGACAATGGTGACATCGCAGGATCGTTTTCGCAAATTGGAGCACTACGGTATAACAGGTCCTGCACTAACCCTATTACAGAGTTTTCTTCTTCATAGATTACAGGCTGTCTCGGTATATAACTTCACATCCAATCCTACACCAATTACCAGAGGTGTTCCACAAGGTCCTATTTTGGGCCTCCTATTATTTTGTATATATACACATGAGTTGCCGCATTGCCTTAAGTTCTCTTCATGTTTACTACGCTGATGACACAACCATCGTTTCTCATCATTCAGATTCTGCGATTCTCGTGTTTAAACTTCAAGATGACCTCAATTCCCTTGTAGAGTGGTGCAACCCAAATAGGTTACTGATAAACCCATCGAAAACATGCTTCATACTTTTGCACTCATCAAACAAACAAATAATACTAACCATTCATCATCTTTTTGTGGAGTCTGTAGTCATTCCTTTAGGTGATCATACATCTTTTTTGGGAGTTATTGTTGACACACACCTCAAATTTCACCATCACGTCAATTTGGTTTGTAAAAAAATTCCTACAGTATTAGGGCATCGGTCAAATCACGGAAGTGCTTTAGCATAAACACCCTTAAAGCATTGTACTACGCATTCATACACAGCCATCTTAGTTATTGCATTACATCATGGGGTAACTCATACACAATGCACATTTGGCCATTGAAGACCTTACAAAAACAAGCGGTGCGACTCATAACCTCTGCTACGCCTCAGACACCATCACACACTACATTTGTCCAGCTTTATACCCATCTCCGAACTGTACATTTATATTATGGGCGCTTTGTTTTTCAAGATATTTCACCGAACTCTCATTATCTACATTTTTCCTATCACCTTGTTAAGTAACCGATATAGAACCAAATTCGGGGTCCATAATAATCTCCTGCTAAGTATAGTGGAAGGAAGGAAGGAAATAATAGAGAGGGAAAGGCAGGGAGGTTAACCAGTGTAGGACAACCGGTATGCTACCCTGCACGAGGGGAAGGGGGAGATTGAAAGGTGAAAGAGGAAAGAGGGAGAGAGAGAGAAAGGAAGCACATATTGCGCACTGTCAGAGTCAGTGGCACCTGCATAATACGCGACATCACACATCGCTGTTACAGTCGCTTGTGCAAGTCTGTCGTCTTTAAAAAGTGCAGCAGCGCCTTTGTCACCTTCAGTTGTAATGTCTTGTGTGGTCGACATTCCAGAATGGCATCAACCGACATCCGTTACAGGCCAAGGGGAGCAAGAGTGGACGCCACTGATTGCCTCTGTATGTCATAGCGAGGACAGTCGTATATGATGTGTTGCAGCTTCTCTTCACGTCGACAGGTGTCACAAAGAGGGCTGTCGGCCATTCCGATCATAAAAGAATAAGAGTTCGTAAAAGCCACTCTTAACCACAAACGATAAAGCAGGGTGGCCTCTGCTCGGCGGAGTGGAGCCAACATTAGCGTGTTCTATAAGAGAAAACAGAAAAAAAATGACAAAATCGATCGAATGCCTTAGCTAAATCTACCTGGAGCATCGCCAGCTCGCCTTGCGAGTGAGAACAATGTTCCTGTACCGTTCGGGCAATGTGTATGTTTGTTTCTTTAGAGCGACTTCTAAGAACGCATGTCCGGTGGTAACCATTAAGAAATGAAATTGCGTACTGTAATCTGTTTGAGGGCACTGGCGAATATTTTATAATCAACATTATACAGTGACGGTACGCGCTGACACGACGAAGTTTTTCTCCGTTAGTGGACTTTGGAATTAAGGCAGTGTGAATGATCGGAAGAGTAACTCAAGACACTGCAAAAATCACACATAGAAGTTACGCAGAACAAGGATCTCAAGCCTTTATAAAACTCGCCGGAGATGCCATGAGGACCCGGCGTTTTCTTCATGGAATAAGAGCTGCTCGATGGCAGCTCTTATGCATTTTTGAGTAATTCAGTCGCTAATAAGGCTACACTCTTGCTCTTCTGAAGGGTCACAAACGACACAAACGTTTTCATCAGGTCCTCATTTCGTGTTTTTGCATAGGTGCTAAGCAATTCCATGTAGTAAGCTGCCAATTCTGCCATGATTTCACGTGTATCAGATACCAACGCCTCTTGCGAACAAATATTCTGTATGACTCTGCCTTTTGCATGTCGATATTCGTCGAGTAAAGCTTGGCGTACGGGCTCCTGAGAATGGAAAGTGCGACTGTTGTGTGATCGAAAACGGGCACACCTATACAGCGGCGCCGGAACATTTGTTTAACTGGGGGAGATAAAAATGGCTGCCAGTTATCATCACTATCCCCAGTTCCCTTTTAGTGCCCAACATTTACTAAGCACATGCGGATCAATTTAACGGAAATATTATTTACGAAACAATAGCAATTTGGTTTGCTAACTGCGGCTAATAAATAAAAACATAGTGCCTGATGTTGAAGTTTTTCTTAATAATTTCGCCAGACAGTTCCCTGGTGTCCCGCTTCTGTTTATCCACAGTAAATGAGGATGTTAAAGAGATTGAACTTAGGAGAGTTGACTTTGAGAAATATCAATCAGTGACAAAGTACGCCTGACATTGAGGTAGCGTTTGGAGTAACAGAAACATAAATTATGCTAAAACACGTGCGCTCATATAAGTCTGAAAAAGAGAAAATGATCTTTTTTGCTGTCTGGTGCTGAATCTACTTCAGAAACGACAGCAACAGACCCCAAGCGACCGCCGAAATGTGTAATAGTATATTACAAACCACGAATTAAGTAACTTAAACCGCATGCGACACTGCTAGGGCAGCAGCAGCAAACAGCCATAAATCGTAAACACGCCCACGGAAATTTCATTTGCGTATTAATTGTACACTTCCCACAATTGACGAAGTAATGCGTATGTGCCAATCACGAAATAAGAAACTTAACATATTGCAGCATGCACACTTTCCAAACACAAAAATAATAATCAGTGCTATAACGATATTCGCGGCAGGTGGGACGACTGGTACGTCCTCACAGTGAAACAGTGCGAAGAAGCGGTCGAAACGGGTCAACTGGAAAGAACAGCGCTAGTTCCCCACATTTAGTGCCGATTGTGTATACTCTCCGCCGTTCTCTCAGTAAACGTCTCAGTCGCGAAGTTTACGCTCAAAGTGATCACCAGGCAAGTGGAAAAAGCAGCAGATACAAGAACCTTTTCTGCGGCACTATGCTTCAAGAGCACGTATACACGGACCTCCGCTCAGCGGCACGGTCGGGTCCGAGCCCGATGCTTACGGAAGACGGGTCGGCCAGGCTCGACGGTGTACTAATGACGGTCCTGCTCGGCACAGCATTATCCGAAATCCAACGGTAAGGTGCACGGCCAAAGAAAATTGAAGCGTACCTATTACGACAAAAAACATGCTTTCCTCGCTGCTAGCTTCGCTTAACCTTTAGTAAACCAATAGCACATAGTCACTCAAAAATTATTGTGCCCAAACAGAATGTCACCAATGGTTTCTAGGTTCTGTCGAGTGCGTCCTTGCTGCATTACGTATCCTGCAACATTGAAGTTATTCTGGCTGCTGTCACATAATTATAGCTGGAATTGCAGAGATCTTTGCTGCAAGTTTGCAAGTCTCGGATAATCGTAATCTTTCCCTTTCCAAAAATCATAAAGCTCTGATTTGAAGCACGCGCTCAACAGTTCAGCGCGCAGATATTTTTAATTTCATACCGGTCATACGCTGCGCTGTCATCAATTTCGCACAACTCGATAAACGGTTTCATGCAATTTCTACCACGTGCACTATGGCAAGCTGCAGCGTTGGACATACGTCGGCTTCGAATCCGTGTGTAGCTTCTGCAAATGGCGCCAGAAAAGCTATCACATCCACTATCTGCTAATTGTACAGTGGCGGCTGGATTACGTTTGAAACAGCACTTCCATATCTTCGAATTGCCGGAACACGAATCTGAGCATCGCAAGTTTCCACTCCCTTCGTGGCTCGAAACAAAGTGGCTAATATACTTTGTGTGAAGAACCTGGCGATACGTCTTACATTCCGCAAGTTTTCCTAGATCAAAGTAGCCTAAATGAACTCCTCGGCATAATTGCTGCGGAGGGTGATGTTCAGCAAACGGGTGATAGGGCACACCCTGGTATGAGACAAATATAGTCCTGGCCAAGGCATCGCTGTTGACGCCAAGTTTGTGCACTGTACCAACGCAGCAGCTCTTTCCCGATGTTGTCGCCGCTTTTCTTCTCGCTCGAGAAGCTACGTGCGAAGGGCACATGCGTGTGGAGCTTTAATTCTTCATCGATATAACGTGGAGTGGCGGACGTGTAAGGAATCTTTGCATCATCTGTCTACACGTCTGTCGTGATCACGCATCGGCTCTCGTTTATGACTTCGAAGATTTCAGGCATGAGCTGGCCTTGTTTGCCGTGCATCTGCGCTCGGTGCGTGCAGTGATGGTACTGCTGTTGCTCTATTTCTTCCCTTGTGAAACACCACGCCCGCTTCGCTGAGGTGAGATGCCCCAACTACGCACAAAGGGTGAGGCCCTTCCACGCCTTACAGAACACCTGTCACAGCTACCCTACCACTCCACTCGAAACACTCCACAACTATCACCGCTACACTCGCTCTCCCCCGTCGGCCACTCATCTCAACCATTTGAATATCATCCTTTGATAACTCAGGAAAACTTGTTGCAACTTCTAGGCCTCAGCACGAGTCCACTTTGGTTAGAGATAGAGATTCTAGTTAAGGAAGCGAAGAAAATAGGGTGGAGAGTGCATGGTAACTCCACCCTATTTTCTTCGCTTCCTTAACTGGAATCTCCATCTCTAACCAAACTGGACTTTTGCTGAGGCCTAGAAGTTGTAAGCACTTTCCCTGAGTTATCAAAGGATGATATTTCATTGGCAAGCTTAACTGAACATACAGAGTACCCTAGGCAGCGAACACAAGATTAAACACAAAAACAGAAAGAAGTCAAACAAAGGAGCAAGATAAGCGCGACATGTAGCACAACTATGGCTAGCATACTCCTCAATGCAGCAACATATCCACAGACGGATAACACATCTCTCAAACTAATGGCGCAGAGCATTAGGCATTAAAGGTAGGCATATCTCTGGAACTCCATCGACGTAGTCATCTCACGCCTCGCACTTGGACTGGTGGTTTGGATCGGGGCTCAGACATTGTTCTTGAAGATGCCGTACCTCACGGAGTTGTTCCGATCATTCAAATCAAATCAAATCTTTATTCGTAGCAAAAATATAAACGTTTTGTGTAAGAATATACAGAAGGAGGTCCCATAGCACAAGGCTTAAAGGGGACCTCCTGTCAGAGAATTACATGTTGTTAAGGGCATAAAAACGGCAACTGAACAGCGTTGAGTAGTGATTAACAGTTAAACAAACAGAGCAAACGTACAATAAGAATTGCAGTAAAAATGGCAACAAAACAACGTTAAGTGAATATATACATGGCTATAAATATAACGCAAACGTACATGAGTATGAAATCTAACAATATCACGTACGGTAATCAACCTAAATTTAAGTATATACAGATATGGAAATACAGATTGACATCTTCGAAGTTCGAACTCTAGCAACAACTTCATCATTTCCTCGGCATCGGGGCAACCAAATCGCAAGACTCACTCTACTGACCACTTTTCGAAATCAGAAAGGTCGACTCATCTCCTGCAGCCCCCTTTCATTGCTTCGGGGTCACTTTTTGATTTCAAGTGACCCTGCCCCCCTCTAGGGCGATTACCCGATACTAGGATTAGTTCCGTCTCCATTGAGTATGCTTCACATCAATCTGTCGTCCTGTTGTTGGTTCTAAGGCCCGCCTGCATAGTTTATAGTAAGGCAAAGCCCTCTCCCCAAAACAAACTAAACAAAATAAACATACATATTCAAGTTCCGGACAGGGTGCCCGCCAGGTTGACTGGACGACGCCTAAAGCGTAAGGCCATGGGAAAGCAATTTAAGTGAACAAAAGGAAAGGAGCCACCTCCTTGCCACCTTTGGGAACGCTCCATGAACAGCTGTTTGTTTTGTCCGGCCAGCAGCAAGCATATGCTGAATTCCGCTACCGAGTGCATGGGCCTGTGGCAAACCATAATAATCATGTTCCTGCATTAGAGGTAATTCCACGTCGCTTTTACATCCGCCTGGCTCACTTCCTTCTCATACAATTACCGCATCCACGCAGATAAGCCGACCAGAAAGGCACACACAGTTCTGAGTATAGAAAAGTACTGTACTTTGATTGAAGTTTGCCGAAGTCGTAACCGAACGAAGAAGAAATATTTTACTTTGCTCGTATCCCAAGCTCTCTCATCCCTAACCGCTGACGTCTATCGAGACGTCACAGAGGCGCCTGAGACTTTTTCTGGTTTCTCAAGTGGAGCCACACACGAGAAAGCCACCGGCGTTTAAAACCTTTCACAAGTGCTGTTCGAACCCGAAGGCCGCGATGACGCATACATCAATTGCTCGAAAAGCGCAGTGTGGTACGCATAACGACTAAAACCACCTGCGTGGAGAGCACCTGGGACGGTCTTTGTGTTACACGTGCGAGATACGCTTGTGCGTGGTCTACGCGAATAAGACACAGTATTTGCTGCTTCATACTTTCCTCTCCCCGTCTCCCGTTTACGTTTCTTTTTCGCAACAAAAGAGAGGTTTAGTATAGCGCCCGCTAAAGCTCAGCGTACGCTAAATTATAGCAGTTGTCAACGCGTACGCAGAACGCTAACCGAAATATCGCGGTTAGCGAGCGTACGCAACAAAAACGAACTAGCGTGGAGCGCTTTGCGGGAGGATCACGTGAAGTCTAATGCGTTGCTCGCGTTTCTCGCTTTCGACGAGAGCAGCCGCGGTGCACAACTAAGCAAACATCGGCAAGGCTACCTCACTGAAACGGCTCGCTTCGTTTCTACCACAGCTTTTCATTCACATCCAGGTTTCGAGAAGACATAATCACATGTGTTAACGCACGACATGTGAGCAGAAATCTTAATTGTGTCGGCGAGAATGAGCACTTTCTGAGGAGCTCACGGTTGATAGCGAGCGATGACTGCTATGGCGTAGGCCTAGCTAGGCCTACCCTCGGTATCGTACGGGCGTTGGGCAGCTGTGATGCATTTGTCACTCGCAGAGGCACAGTTTTTTCGGCACTGTTTTTCAGTGTCGTTACAAAACGAGGCAGGTCTGTGGAAAATTATTTATTTTGAACTTAATGACGAGTATACCGTGTCTCACAAGCACGTATGCCGACGCGCTTGCTGCGGACGGAGCTTACGCGCTGATTGCTCGTCGACAGGAAATCAGGGAAGCGAACCCTTTCGCCGACAGCCGAGGCTCAACACGCTACAGGTTGAGGTTGTCGATCTCCGCCCATGTCCGTTTACGCATGATTCGATGGCACCATAGCACGTTTTGCGCCATACTGACACCTGTAGACATAAAACGCAGGCTCGGTTACGCCGTAAAGCGCAATCATGCTGTCGCGCCTTGCGTCTACGGCAACACGAATGTGCTTTGGCTTTGGATTCCTTTGGCTTGGCTCAAGAAAGCCCGAAAGTAGAACTTCGTGTTCGTTACCACCAGATGGTGCTAACAGACACGTCGGAGAATGCCGACTTCTCGTTGTGCCTCTCTGTTGAGGCAATATTGCGTAGTCATAGCGGTACGGTCAACTAAGTATGTTGTGGATGCGGACTGTTTTGCGTACGATAAACCGCAGCGTATAGCGAATGCTCCAGTGGCGGACACTATATAAAAGCTCTCTAATCAAAGAAGTCCGCATTGCAGCATAGTGACAAAGCGCAAGCGCTCGGCCTGGTCTCGAAAATGACCAGGAAGAGCGTTTGGGTACGGTTTCATTTCTAATTTTATTTATTTAAAGAAAAACTGCCAGTCTGAGTGCCAGACTTTGGGCAGGGGTGGGCGATATAATGTTGAATGAGAACCGATACAATGATAAAAAAAGAAACATGAAATACGGTCCACAATCCCGACAATGACGGTGACATACAAAAACAGTACAAAAAGCCATAAAAAATAAAGAAACAAAAGGAGAAGCGTACACTAGGTTCAGAAAGTGAAAAGAAGTGGCACCAAATATCAAATGTAGTGGAAATAAAATCAGCAACAATACAAAAGTGCAGAAGCGAGACATTGAGGAGGAGCCGTCGCTGTCCCCGCTCCCCCCGTTCCGACGTCCCTCCCCCTATAGCCTACTGCATGACACCTCTGGAGTGCATGTTTGGCATTTATATATGCAGAAGAAATTCTATAAAACGCTGGTCTCTCGTGGTGTGTTGTGCAAAACAGAACCACTTTCTTTTTCAGGCCAGTGTATTATCACAGTGCAGATAGGTAGCAACAATAGCGACAGTCCGTCAAATTTCAGGCCAAAGTGGGCTCTCTGTAAACTTAACTCATCCATAGTCAGCGATCACGAGTTTACTGCAAGTGTCCGTGCGGCGCTGAAATGTTCTTTGTGAGCTGATGTGCCTTTGTTTGCCTCTTGGGAATCTTATAATTATAATATATTTTTCACCTGACAAGTTTTCTACTGGTTAATTTTGTGCTGCCTGCTATTTTGTTACTTTATCAATCATGGTGACATTATGGCTCCGGATGTGATTTGCTTCTCGTTCGTGAGCCTTGACAGTTCAGCTAATACAGCCAGAAGCCTGCTCTGAATGCATTCTTGTTTATTTATTTATTTTACAAAGTCTCAGTGAACAGAAGTTTCCTAAATCGTGCCTTGGTCAGACATACCTGGCACTCCATTTTTAATTTCAGCTGACTAAATTTGCATGTAACGGTATTATGTTTTGTTATCTCACGAGATTCAGTAGAAATCACAAGCCGCATTTATAAGAACCAAGATGGAAGAAAACGATACGGCAGCCGAAAACATAAGGCACACGCTCAACTGTGGAGTGGGCATGGAAGAGCGGCTACATTGCAGACGCATCCAATGTTTTTCTGCATCTTTTTGCAGATACTACGGTCAGCTGGCTTGGGATTACCATCACATTCGTCTGCTGCGGCCATGGGCTAGCCGGAACAACTGCGCTTGCGTAGCTCAAGGCTGAGCGATCAGCCATACTCTCCAGTGCTCGACTTTAAGTGGACGCGCCTGTTCTAGTTTCTTCGTGGCCTACGACGGTACCCTCGACCCAGACTTTGTGCTTCCAGCTGGCTTTAAATCAAGTCCCGCCACCTGACTTCACCAGTGGGATGGAAGAGCGGCTACAATGAAGACGCATCCAATGTTATTCTCCATCTTTTTGTAGGTTAGCCCTCGTCAATTTTTGTACCAGTAAGCGTTCTAGTAACGTCAACTTGGTACTCTTTCCATGCCCCAGAGTTCATAAGTGCAGCATTTATGAATGTGTGTATTTGACGAAGCTTTTGTTCTTAGGCGGCGACGTGGAACTTGACCCTGGGCCGCCGAAAGAAGACCCTTTCCATTCTAACAAAGAACTTATGACGTTTCTTAAAAACTTAAGCACTAAAATGGATAAAAATCATGCGGAGGTACTGGGTCAGATTACGGAAGTGAAACAAATGCAACTAAATTTCGAGCAGCAAATGAATAGCATGAACGACAGACTTGCAACTGTCGAGCAAAAGCTGCCTGTTGCGCAAAATCCGACCGAACTTGACACAGTAAAGGCGGAAGCAGCCCGTACAGAAGCCAGCAGTCTCGCAAAACGTCTCGGTGAGTTTGAAGACCATTCGAGGCGCGATAATTTGATTTTTTATGGCTTAAAGGACAGTCAGTCAGAATCTTGGTCTGAATCCGAAAAACGAGTGCGCGAGCTTTTGTCTACAACACTTGACAAGCAGTTATCTGAGGACGTGATTCAACGAGCACATAGACTGGGAAAATTTTCTCCTGACAAATGCCGCCCCGTTATTGCGAAGTTTTCAAGCTTTAAGTTAAAAGAGCCTGTTCTGTCTGCTCGGTCAGAGCTAAAGAATCCCGGTATTCACTTATTCGAGGATTATTGTGTGGCCACCTGCACTTCACGTAAAAAACTGTATGAATTTGGGAAGGCCAGTGGCCAGCAATTTTCTGTTCACTACAATAAGTTATTTATTGATAAATAGTGTTATGCTTACTCCGTTCATGTGGTAGCGTGTGCGAAATAGGCACAGATGATAGCGAAGTGCCTCTTGCAAAGAGCACTACTTTATCTGCTGAACACGCAACTTCTGCATAGCTATCGGCCTGTGAGCATCCCGAGGTTAAAATTTGTAGGGGTTTTTCTACTACTACTAGCAGCGGCATCGCCGCTAGCAACCCCGTGCCGTGCGTTCGAGCACTCAACGAGCATAGAGTAAAGCCGCCGTGTTCGCGCGCTCGCTCGTCTCAGCCATGCATCGCCGCGCTGCCGCGCGCGCCAGCCCGCGGCCCGTCTCGAAGCGGGACAGCACGAACAGCCGCTCGCGGCGAAAGAGGAGAACATTAGGCGTCACTCTCCGTGCATGGTAATTTAATGAACACGTTAAATGAAACAAACAAAGCATGGCCGAATGAATCGAAATAAATATAAACAAAGGGTAACAATAACGATGAACAACACGCGAACACAATAACGAAAACGAAGGACAATAACACTGAACAACACGCGAACACACAATAACACACAAAGACCATGTAAGGGGGGCGAGCTACATAACCCCGGCCAGCGCACCCGCGATCGCGCTCCCCTAGAAAGGGAAAATAGAAGGAAAAGAACATACAGACATTGGCGACGATCGCAAGCTGCTGCCGGGGTCGCTGGGGCTGGGGAAGACGCGCGGTCCGGACGACGAGGTCTCGTCGTCCGGACGGTCGCAACAGCACGTACGCACCGCCTCGAGTCCCAGGGAGTTCTCTCAAGCATCTCCAAAACCCGAACGCGCGAACATTCCAGAAAGTGCTAGCTGTCCAATGGCAGGATAGTTAAAACCACATGGGACAAAGCGGGCCGCCCCTCGCACTGATGGACCGCCGCTCTGACCAGCTGGGAGAGGGGGATGTAGGGGCATTCCGTGCAAAACATGGCGTCGCGCGGTGCGCGCTTCGCTCCGGTTGTACCCACAAACTCGAAACTTTCCTTTTCTCTTTTCGAATGTACGCAGCGTATTGAAGAAGAGAAGGGCCTTGTTCTCACTTATCGACACGTGTAACGCCCAAATTGTCACCCTTACAGAAACGTGGCTCTGCTCGAGTATTAGTAATGATGAAATACTTGACTGTAACGTGCCCTTCAACATCTATCCCTGCGATCAGGATAATAGACAGGGACGAGGTGTTTTAATCGCCATTTCAGATCATCTGCACTCGTATATTGTACCCACCACGTGGTCCTTGGAACTTATTTGTGTGTGCGTGAGCATCAGCCACCGTAATATCATTTTTTGTTGCTCTTCCGCCCTATTTTTCTTCCACATTTTGCAATGATTTGCAAGATACATTGTCGCATATTATTTGTCCCACATGCGCCTTTATTTCTGCTGGGTGATTTAAATTTCCAAAGCATTAAGTGGTCTTCTGCAGTTACTATTAAAAGCAATTTATCTCGTGAATCCTGAGAATTTGTGAACTTGTGCCATGATTTTCATCTTTTACAATAAGTTATAACAGAACCAACCCGAACAACTTCATCAAGCGCAAATATACTCGACCTTGTCTTAACCACTTCCCCCGATTTGGTTCATAAATTATGTCATTTACCCGGTTTAAGTGACCACTGTTTCATTTACTTAATTTTTCACGACGAAGTTAATCACCCTGTTCGCCAAATAGGGCTAATATGACATTATAACAGGGCGCACTTTGCTGCAATTAACCGCAAACTTAGTGTGTTCTTCGACGACTACATGCTAAATTTTGAAGAACGCTCTGTGGAAGCCAACTGGAATAATTTTAAAAATAAAGCTGCAAGTTTGGGTGACGGGTACATGACACTGAGTGCTATTTCAGGCAAATACCGGTCTCCGTGGTTTACTTCTTTGTTAAATCGCCTGCTGAACGGGAAGAAACGTGCTTTTAAAAATGAACGAAGTAATGAACGAAGTAGATGGTGCATTTATCTCGAATGTGCCACGCAGTATATGGAGGCACTTCAGAGAGCCAAGGAAAAATTTATAAAAACACCCTTCCCTTGTTACTTGTAGCAAACGCGAAAAAGTTTTGGAATGTCATAGGTGGTAATAAACAGAATAAGATATCTTTAAGTCACAAGAACGGTGTAGCGATTCCGAGTTGTGAATGTAGTTTGGTACTCAATGATGTATTTTCTCGGCTCTTTTTATCATCACCTGTTTCCTTTCCCTACAGCACTGAACATAACTTCCCAATTGTGGACCTCGTTGTTATTGACTTTAACGGTGTACAAAAACGAATTTGTGGTTTGAGCTTGTCTTCGTCTTGCGGAGTGGATGGCATCACTCCAAAGGTTTTGAAAAGTACCGATGTTTATTATTCTATCTTTTTGTCAAAACTGTTTTCCCAAGCACTGGATTCTTGTTCTTCACCACATGATTGGAAGGTAGGCAAGGTGGTACCATTACTGAAATCTGGAGATGCTGAATCCCCTTTGAATTACCGATCAATATCTCTCACCAGTGTACCTGGTAAGCTTTTAGAACATATAATTTATTTCCATCTCCTAGCCTTTCTAGATACAAATTCATTCTTCTCCCCATATCAACATGGCTTCCGTAAAAACTTTACTTGTGAAACAGAACTCGTTTCTTTTACGCATGACCTTCTTGCGGCATTATATAACGCATCATTCATTCATAGTATATTTTTGGATTTTTGTAAAGCTTTCGATCTTGTTTCGCACCAGTTACTCGGCTTTAAGTTAAGTAAATTAAGCATTGACCGCAATATATTGAGGCGGATTGAATACTTCCTCGCTAAACGAACTCAGTCTGTCACCGCCAACAAGAACAATTCACCAGAGTGTCCTATTACTTCTGGTGTGCCTCAGGGCTCAATTTTGGGCCCTCTTCTTTTTCTTCTTTACATTAATGACCTACCCAATACAATTCGTTCAATTAAATTATTTGCTGATGACTGTGTTGTTTATAGATATGTTTCCACTAATACTGACGTCAATATTCTGCAATCAGATCTTAATGAAGTTTCTTCCTGGTGCACAAGATGGAACATGCAACTAAACGCCTACAAATGTAACGTGAGGCGAGTTTCTCATAACTCTAGTTCTGTTGATGTTCCTGAATACGTAATTAACCACAGTGCTTTGGAAAGTGTTTCATGTTATAAGTACCTTGGTGTAAAAATTTACCTCGGACCTTTCATGGCACACTCATGTCACCTATATAACTAACAATGCCAATCGCACTCTTAGCTATCTACGAAGAAATTTTTCGAGGGCACCTTCTACTCTAAAGCTCACTTTATATAAAACACTTGTTTGTCCGAAGCTCGAGTATGCTTGCGCGTTTTGGGATCCCGGCACTAGCACTCCCATTCAACTACAGAAGCAGTCCAAAATCGCAGTGCGCGCTTCATTCTTTCAGACTATACACGCACACCTAGCGTATCATCTATGAAAGCAGATTTGGGCCTTCCACTTCATTGTACACGCAGAAAAGTGTCTCGCCTTGTTCTTTTTTTAGAAAATTTTCCACAATCAACAATCAAAACATCATGTGCTTTCGAAACCACACTACATTACACCGTAATGTAGTGTGGTAAACCACACTACACTACGGGGTAAAAATAAGACTCTTTGCAGATGACTGTCATTTACACACCTGCTAAAACAGTCGATGACCAAATAAAGTTTAATAAGTGTTTAGAAAATATCAGCACCTGGTGCGAAAAATGGGGCATGCAAATTAACACAAAGAAAACCATGTGTATGACCGTCACTCATAAAAAAGGACCTTTAAACTTCCCATACACATTAATGAACGATCATGTGGAACGAGTTGACTCGGTTAAGTACCTAGGTATTACGATAACAAGATCGCTCAAGTGGGACCTACATATTAGTGACATCTGTGCTAGAGCGTTTAAACAACTTGCATTTCTGACAAGAAAGCTAGGGATGGCTTCCCCCTCGGTAAAATTAACCGCTTATAAAACTCTTGTTAGGCCCATATTGGAATACGGCAGCATAGTGTGGAACCCTCATCAAAAATATTTATGCCTTGCACTGGAAAAAATTCAGAAACGGGCCATCAGGTTTATTTACACAAAATATTCCAGGCATGACAGTGTAACCGCGCTTCGCACCCAAGCGGGCTTACCTACGCTTGCTTGTCGGAGAAAGATAGCTCGTTTAAATTTTCTTTATATAATTTATCACGATCTGACAAAGTTAACCAAATCCAACTACTTGGGGCCGCCTGGACGTCGTTCTAGCAGAACGAACCATGTTAAATGCATTAAGCCAGTTATTTCTCGTTGTAACACGCTAAAATGTTCTTTTTTTCCCTCAACAATAGAGCTATGGAATTCGCTTCCATCTGATGTGGTTTGTCTGGAATCTGTGGCTGCATTCGTATCAGCACTCGAGTTGCATCTCGAGTCATTATAGGAACCATGATTACATTGTGAAGCATGCCGTCAAACTTTCCGCACGTTCAGAGTATCCATGCGTTGTCTGTCTTTTCTTTTTCTAGCCGCAGCTTGCCTTCTTGTTTGATTCTTTATCTTATGCTCATTCGCACACACGTGCTGTTGAGTGTCATTATGTGTCATTTTTATACGCGTGCGCCAGTAAAGCTCACTGCATCGTTTGTTGGTTATCTGAGTCATCTGGCTTTTGATAGCCCGATTTTTTCCTTTTCTTTTTTTTTTCTAACGCAGCGTGTATTCTGTACTCAAGTGTTTGTATGTCTCATTCTTGATTTTATGCGATCTTCTTATATTGATGCTTTGGCAGTACTACTTGTATGCCCACTCCTGTATGAGCCTTCGGGCTTACAGTATTGATAAATAAAAAATAAATAAAAAAACATATCTCATAGGTGTGACCACCCACACAAAGTACACATTCCTTTTTCACGCACCAAATTTCTTTAATGATTATTTTATTCCCATTACCTCGAATGATTGGAACCACCTGCCCACCTCCATTGCCCAACTGACCAATGTCACTGCTTTTAGGGCTGCTGTTGAAAGCATTGTATACTGTTAGCCGCTTCATTTTGTAATTTTTGTATTCTCTTCATTTTGTATACATTGTAGCCACTCCCTTCTGTAGCGCCTTCGGGCCCTGTAGGTACTGGAATAAATAAATAAATAAATAAATAAATAAATAAATAAATAAATAAATAAATAAACTCTTTGATTCGACCAACATGAGCCCCGTAAAACAAGGAACACTAACCCTTCATCTATTGTGGCGAGGACAGTCGCCGGCCGTCATTGTCTCACTTCTCGATGAAACGCGGGGGGTCTTGTACAAGCATCATCATGAACTGCAGCGTGATTGCTGGCGTTAGCGTAAATTTCAAGCTGTTCGAGGCGCGCATTCTGTGCTATTGGGTGTGAAACACGCGGGCTTTTTAACGCGAAAGTGTTTTATGCCGGGGTCCACCAAGAAATCACTGACGTACTTCTGTAACGGAAATAGATATCTTAAACGATGAACTCACATTTACAATTACAACGTTCCACCCGCACGGACTCGAAGCCGCATTCATCCGGGATGCAACGAAAAGAGCTGGAGTCTCTGCCGATACACCACCGCAACATTGGTCGCACAGGGGATCAGACGGGCCTTAGAGTTTCGCCATGGCGCGCTTTACAAGTTGCATCGAATTCGCACCCTGTTAAAGCAAAGGTGTTAAAGCAAAGAAAACAAAGATAATGCTAAGTGGCACGGCGAAGAAACGTGGCTTCACGATCGGAAACCAGACATTAGAAGTCGTAGAAGAATACCTATATCTAGGACAGGTACTGACAGGAGAACCCGCCCATACAAAAGAAATCCACCGTAGAATAAACATGGGATGGCGCGCGTACGGGAGACACTCCCAACTCATGAAAGGAAATCTACCACTATCACTCAAGCGGAAACTATATAACTACTGCATTTTGCCAGTACTGACATACGGGGCAGAAACTTGGAGAATTACGAAGAAGCTCGAGAGGAAGTTAAGAACGGCGCAGCGGGCGATGGAACGAAAAATGATAGGCGTTACATTAAGAGATAGAAAGAAAGCCGAGTGGGTCAGAGAACACGGGAGTCGCCGACATAATAACCGACGCTAAGAACAAAAATGGACATGGGCAGGCCACGTGATGAGAAGGATAGATAACCGATGGACAGTTAGAACGACGGAATGGATACCAAGAGAGGGCAAACGTAGCCGCGGGCGACAGAGAGTAAGATGGGGGGACGAAATCAAGAAATTCGCAGGCGTCAAATGGAATCAGCTCGCGCAGGACAGGCAAGAATAGAGAGGATTGGGAGAGGCCTTCGTCCTGCAGTGGACATAGGATATGATGATGATGAAAGCAAAGGTGAAGTAAACGTGAAGGTGAAGTAAAGGTGAAGAAAAGGTGAATTTAATGTAAAGGTGTTTAATACCCCTGACAGACGGGCGAAAGTAAAGTCCTTTGTGGTGAACCCCTTTTTCTACTCTAAAAGACCCTCTGCAGAAAGTAGTTGCGCCGATGACACACGGCAGCGCGTGAACTTCCTTAGGTGGTTCCTAAGACGAACGGCCGCAAAATAATGGCGCTCCTTGTTAAAGATAGTGAACATTTTTTAAAAAGTTCCGCATTTAATTACCTTTAGCGATTGTGGATCGCAAAAATATCGTTTTTATTGCTGATGGCTAATAATGTTGATGGTTCATTTCACGCCGCGACGAAAAAGATAATGACTACCGCAATCCCGCATGGCGGCGATGTGAGCGTTTGAGAGTGCGGTAAAAATAAATCTTCGCAGCCCGACAAATATCATTACGGCTAAAAGTCAAAGCTTATACGCAAGACAAGAAAATACTTGCGGGATGTTGTAATTTTGTGAAAAGTTCTCTCCCGTTTACGGGTCGTGTACGCTGTCGGCGAGAGTACGCCCTTTAGGCTCGAAAAGTAGATCGCCGAACTGCCTTTCTGTAAAGGAACTTTGCCGGGAAGGAGATACTCCTTTGTCGTGTGTCACCGGGCATGAACACCTTTCCGGTAGATGTCCCCTTACCTAAAGTACTTTAGCGTGCCCGTGTGTCAGGGGTATAATACAATGAGCTATACTGTTTAATAAGCAAAATTACTCTTACATTATTATCGCCTTCCCCCCACTGCACTGCCTTTGCTTCGTTTCGTTGCGTTAGTACCGCCATCTAGGAACGACACAGCAAAGCTGATTGTCGTACTAATGCGCGCCGGCAGTCAGCCCTTCGGTAGCCTTCGCTTCTCGATCGACGCGGAAGTTAGGGGCGCGACGGTGCGTTCCTCGGGTGAAGTACGAACGCGGCCGCTACAAAGATTTGTCTTGCGTGGCAAGGTGCGTTGAGTTGCGATGCGCACTGCTCTGGGAACGCAAAGCGGCCGTCGAGAGGAATATGATTGGTCTGTTGCCGCAGTGGGGCTGTGTTTTCACAGAATAATCTGGTGGCAACCCGTTCGGTTTCGCTTGCAAGGTTTCACCGTTTGCGGACGCTCCTTACTTATGGCAGGCTTGCGCAGGACTCTGGCGCGTGCATTTCAGTGTATCCGGAGAAATGTGAGTCCTTCGAAAAGTTCCCCTCGCATACAACTGTCGAAGATCCCTGCGTCGTGTCGAGGTGCCGGTGATGTCTGCATGTAACGTGTTCACATGTCCAGAGTGCCCAACGCACCTTCCGCCGCTCGATTCGCCTGATTCCTGTCGATGCATTACACAACTTCGCAAAGACAGGTTTCAGTTTCGTGTTGCACCGATTCCTATGACAGAGAGATAACCCACATTTTTGTTTAGAAGCGTCTTCATGAATTGTAGAGTAATTGATGTTAGCGTAATTTTTAAGCTGTTCAAAGCGCGCATGCCATTGTGTGAGAATCGATAGCCTTGAAGAAGCTTCCAATACGTGAGGCGCACTTTGCGGTCAGCTTGGTAACATATTGTTTGCCAAGCCAGCCAGAAGGAAAGCAATACAACTATTACACTAAAGAAGAAATATCAGTAAAGTCGCCTGAAAGATCGGAAGGCATGATGGAGCATCAGCGTTGAAAAACACATAACCATACTTGGATATTGCAAGTACAAGGGACTGTGGCAATAGCGTAGGAACTGAAATTACATAATATTACCAATCAATACTGACCAACAGTTCCTTTTAATGAACCAATCGTAACAGGTAACCAATCGCTAAGATTCATTACTTTTGATTGTTGCCTTTGACGAACTTTGGCGAATAAATCACTTGAATTCCAGATGCAAGCGCACCCACAGTACTGTTTATGCTAACTGGAAGGGGTGTGTTTGTCATTTTACCCAGAAAGTGTTCGTAAATAAGATGCGTGCTGGTACCCTCATGGCAAAGGATTTCACGGAGCATGTGTTGTTTTTCTATCTGTTAACAACATGAGTCACGTATTCGTCATCGTGCTGAACACAATCAATTGATTAAGAATCGCAGTTACTTTATAGATGTGCAAAAGTCATCAAAGTTAACATTAGTCTATAGCCACGAATCGCACAGTGTGTCCCCTCACATCTAAGCAAACGTTCTGCAGGCGGTAAGTACCGTTTGTGCTGCGAAATATATGGAACATCCTTTGTCGCGGCACCCCCTCCTGGCTGCCATTTTGACGAGGTATTTTATGGCTATACTCAGGGCAGCGTATGCGTCATTCTTGATATGGAACATTTGTACCTGGCAATGGTTTCTACAGGCAGATGGTTTATGTACAAAAACATTCGGCTGCTTCTAGTTGTATAGCATGTACAGACTTTATGTCTAAGACCGTCCGCCAGTTATTACTCGGTAAAGGGACTTCCTCACGACAGTCATTTTTCGCTCTTCTGTTCGGCGAACGGGTCGTTCGCCGAACAGAAGCGTTCGCCGCCATGTATGCAGCATTACACAGGCACCAGCAAAAATACAATTTCGCGTTCTATCTACAAAGACTAATATTGGAACTCTCGAAGAAAAGCAGACTCGCTCTCACATCCAACATTCGGAAAATACACATTACATGACTCCTGCTTTGCGAAGAAGTACGCTGCCCTAAGTCTAGACACAGAATGAATGTTTCCCCCGGGAGGGGACGGTGGGTGAACGAACACCGACTCTATCAACTCCCGGCTCAGTTCCGCTGCCGCATTCATTTCGTTTTCTCCCTTCCTGGTCGCCTCCGCTGCCCAAGTTATTTTCTTGAGAGCTCGTCCGGTTGTCCTTGCGTTCAAACCGAGTTCCTGCAAGAGCAGCGCCTTCTCACGGAGAGAACGTCGTTGTAAATCGCATATATTGACCTTCCGTGTGGCCGCGTGTATTCCTACGTTTCGGTCTTTCCTATAATCCCCACGCCAGTGCTCACGCTCGTCTGCTGCTACCCATTTTACCCGGGGGCGATGTCTCTTCTGTTCCCTCCCCGATATCAGTGCACATAGCTCCTTTGCTTTGTATGGGTTTTGTCTCGCGTGGAATAGGGGAGATTCTGTTGATGAACCTGCGCCATGACAGAGGCGGACCCTCACTTGCTGCTTTTTCTTCAGGAATCTAACCACAGAGAAAACAAAGTGCATTAAAACGGAGTAAAGAAATTCGACTGTTGCAAACAACGTGATGCTACTGTTTCCCCCTTTCCCCCGTACGGGTTTCTGTTGATGCCTGTACAAATTGCAGTCTCGGCCCCTGTTTTACTCTCTCCCTCCTTCCTAGGTTAAGCTGCAAAACAAGCTTTCACGGTGGAATAAACGTGCATTCTTTGCCTAGCCTCCGGCTGTCTGCGTACGCTTGCCGCGGCTGAGTTCCAGGCTATGTAACAGACACGAATGTTTGCCGATGGCGTCCACTATTTGGTAGCAGTTTGTAAATCACGCACGCGCGCAGACTGCAACAAAAATATTCGTGAAATTCAGCAGCAAAAGTGCGTTACACTTTCTGAACAACATGCGAATTGTAATTTCAAAGCAACGTGTTGACGAAAATGGTTTAAATAAACGCACAAATTGCTAAAAACACGCTATAACAGTGCCAGAAATTGTTCTTCCACATAAAAGCAGAAAGAAGATTGTGACAGCCCGCTGGCCCTTCGAGGCGCCAGATTTGTAGGCCGGAGACAGCTTGAAATTTAGTCGAAGAATGACACAGTGGCCATTGTTCGTTTATTTACAGCAGGGCACTGCACTGCAGTCTCCTCCTTTAATTTACAAAAATTCCTAGCTTAATGCCAGATGCTCTCAATTCCATTCAATTCAAAATATTTATTTACCGGACAAAACTGGAAGGTCGCCAAGACTAAAAGCCGTGAGAACGGCTTCACAAAGGCCCTGGTGACCTACACACATGGCAGTAGTGTGGAAATGATGCGAAGTACATGACACGAAAAAATGTTCCAGAAGCCAGGGGAATTCATATTCAAACGTTTAGCTTCACTGGCTTTGCTCAACAATAAGACAATAACAAAAACATAGACGTTTCGCCAGCTATGCAGGTGGCATCGTCAGTACACAAATGGCGTCCCATGAAAGAATACATCAACTTATATCTTGCCGTAACCATCCGGCAAAGGACCACGATTACTGTTGCATGCATTTTGATTATGACGGATAAACCATGATTCGATGAATTTTCTTGGGCCCCATCGTTGTTCCCGTGCCAGCGTCGTCACATTATCGAAATCGAACACGTGTCCTTTCGTCAGGCAGTGGTCGACTAATTCCGTCTTGGCACGTGTTGAATGTGTGGCTTTGGTGACGTCCCTGGCGTGTTCCTTGAGGCGAGTACGACGTCGTCGCCAGGTCTCACCGATGTAGCAGGCATCACAGTCCATACACTTAACTTTATACACAATTCCACTTTGTTCGTCGGAGGGAGTGCGGTCCTTTCGTTTTGGGAACACGTTTGCCAGTGTGCGCATGGGTTTAAGAACAGTCCTAACGCCCAAAGGTCGCAAGGCCCTACGCACTGCTTCTGACACGCCGCAGACATACGGGATGCACACAACAGAATTTTCATTGTTAGCCCTGCTCTCGCGAGGTCTTTGCATGCGGCGCCACGTGTCACCGACAAACCGCTGAGGGTAGCTCCGTTTATTCAAGACAGTGGCAACATTAGTTTCTTCATGCTTCCTCGGGGTCTCTGTCGACGACAGCGCGCCGCAACGTTACAGAAGTGTACGGGCAACGGCATATTTGTGTTCCGCAGGTTGGTCCGAGCCAAACTCAGCACATTGCCACTGGCGCAAGGTTTGCGGTATACTGATGTCGCCAATGAACTGCCCTCGTTCCGACGCACCAGCACATCTAGAAACGCCAAAGTGTCACCATCCTCCATTTCACAAGTAAATTGAATGATAGGATGAACACTATTGAGTGCCTCATGCATAGCCTGCAGATTGTGCTTTTCTGCAATGACGAAAGTGTCATCTACATAACGGCAGTACATTTTCACCGGAAGGGCAAGGTCGACGGGCATGTAGTTTCCACGTTTTCCATCAAAAGATCTGCCACGATTACCGACACGGGGCTGCCCATCGGGACAGCTTCTATTTGGTGGTAGACAGTTCCGCCAAAAGTGAAATATGTTTGCTTTAAGCAAAACCTCACTAAGATCATGATATCATCTACAGTCAGCGAAGTTCGACTTGCCAAAGTACAATCATCTTGTAGGCGTTTCTCGATTACATCTGTAGCCAGTTTTATTAGCACATTGGTGAACAATGACGTGACATCAAAAGACGCCATAACATTCGCGTCACCAAGCTGCTGCTGACGTATCGCGGTAACAAATTCTTTGAAATTCTTAACCGTGAACGTGTTTCCCTCCGCAAGAGGGTTTAAAATTTCAGCTAAGAACTTTGACAATTTAATGTAGGAGATCCAACAAAAGATGCAATAGGCCTCAGGGGACAGCCATCTTTGTGAACATTTGGCAGTCCGTACGCTCTCGGCGTTGCCCCGTCAGACGAGAAGAGACGGCGGTATAACGACTGGTCGACCATTTCTTTCGTTTATAGCCTGCGCAAATAGTCTACCAATTGTCTTTCCGTACTTAAACTAAGGTCATGCTGAATCTTTTCAAAATGCAAAGGATCATCCAAAATTTCTTGCATTTTTCTTTCATAGTCTTTCGGCTCATGACAACAATGCCTTTACCCTTATCGGCTTCCAGGACCACGACAGAAGGGTCGGACCTCAGATCCTCAAGTGCAGCACGTTCACTACTAGTAAGATTCGACCGAGGCGCTCTGGAATTAGCCAATATGTTCACAATGCGGCTACGAGCAAGGGCTACAGCCGCAGTATCTTTCATGTGACGGAAGCATTCCTCCGTTTCTACAATAATGTCACGTTTTGGAATCACCTGCGGTGCTACAGCAAAGTTCATCCCTTTTGAAAGAACACTCATATGGTCCCGAGACAGCTGTTTCCGAGATAGGTTCTGTATGCTGGTGGCCTCAATGTGTCCTTGCGGAAGACTGGGTAGCAAAACGGACAGTTTCTTGTCGTGGGCATGCGTGCATTTCTCTCTTTCAAGAGTTTCCGCCCTTGCTCTTGCTTCTAGAACCTCACTGAAGTCGGCAGCGCATAGTTTCATGCGAAGATATGCCTCGGATGCACAAACTTTGCGTCTTGCCTGGATGATTAGCTGCTTGTTCTCCTGAATGCGAGCCTTTAAGGAACCCCTGCTAAAGTCTCTTGCGAGCTTGCGTCCGTAGGGTGTGTCGACCAGTGGCCGGCAGTGCCGGCTTTTGGGAACCACGTTGGTACTGAGGTACTTGTAGGCTTGTAGTTGAAACGCAGTCGGCAGTCTTGACGGACAA
Source organism: Hyalomma asiaticum (assembly GCA_013339685.2). Classification (NCBI taxonomy): domain Eukaryota; kingdom Metazoa; phylum Arthropoda; class Arachnida; order Ixodida; family Ixodidae; genus Hyalomma; species Hyalomma asiaticum. The sequence continues at coordinate 129,647,963 of CM023484.1, forward strand.
TTTTCGTCGCGTAGCCGATGTATTCCCTCAGGGGGCCAAGTAGAGCGCATGCGTAATGGTATCAGATACGTGAAAAAATGTTCCAAAAGCCAGGGGAATTCATATTCAAACGTTTAGCTTCACTGGCTTTGCTCAACAATAAAACAATAACAAAAACATAGACGCTTCGCCACCTATGCGGGTGGCATCGTCAGTACACAACTGTATTAGGACTGTGTTTAAACCCATGCGCACACTGGCAAATGTGTTCCCAAAACCAAAGGACCGCACTCCCTCCGACGAACAAAGCGGAATTGTGTATAAAGCTAAGTGTATGGACTGTGATGGCCTGCTACATCGGTGAGACCGGGCGACGACGTCGTACTCGCCTCAAGGAACACGCCAGGGACGTCACCAAAGCTACACATTCAACACGTGCCAAGACGGAATTAGTCGACCACTGTCTGACGAAAGGACAAGAGTTCAATTTCGATAATGTGACGACGCTGGCACGGGAACAACGATGGGGCCCAAGGAAATTTATCGAATCATGGTTTATCCGTCACAATCAAACTGCATGCAATAGTAATCGTGGTGCTTTGTCGGATGTTTACGGCAAGATATAAGTTGATGTATTCTTTCATGGGACGCCATTTGTGTACTGACGATGCCACCCGCATAGGTGGTGAAACGTCTATGTTTTTGTTATTGTTTTATTGTTGAGTAAAGCCAGTGAAGCTAAATGTTTGAATACATGACACGCAAATACAGAAGAAAACATGAACAATACATACTGATCCATAAATGATTTCACAACTGATTATCTTTAAATACAAATTATAAAAGTGTAATTGAAAAAAGGTTTCCAGCCATCAATGTGCACCGTGAACAGACTATCGTATACTTTGACACTTGTATGTTATGTGCGCGCATATATACATTACATATACTGCACAACGAACATGAATGCGCTTAGGATGCACCATCCTACCTGCAATCCATACCATCAAATATCATCCTCGTCACGGAACCTGCATTTGGAGACGGTGCAGTTGCAAACTTGTCTTGACCAGCATAATATGCCCATCACTATGGAACTACTGTGCATGTTCACGTATACTTCATTTTTCACTGGTTAACCTTTTATCAGCATGTTACAGCGACCGAAATTGGTGGAGGTGATGTTTGCCGCCACCGACGCCGCCACCCGTGTCCGTGACCGTCATCAGCTTCAATGTTTACTTAAAATAGCTCCCTGCCTGTCCGGGTTTAAACCGACTGAGTTCGGCGATGCCGCGACTACAATCCTCGCGGACTGTGACCACTTATTTGCGCATTCCGCATTCACAGCTACGGCTCTGATATGGCATGAAAGGTATTCGCATCCACACGTGCCTCTCGATCGCCATATGGCTGAACATGTGCTCTCAGCCACTCTGGTTTCTGGAGTGGTCTTTTAGGACACTACACTCTCGCAGTACAACGTGAATAAGAAGAGGAAGACGTTCTACAAGAACAGCAGAACAGATTGGTGACACAAGAGGAAATCAGGGATACACGTCTTCTTTGTCTTCAGAAAAATCCCAAAGACCCCCTGGACATTGATGCGCGCTAATGTCCTCAACGTCGTCGTTGTCAGCTGCATAGCACACGCGTTATTTGTCCCTCCCGAAAAGAACATCGCCCCGATGCTGTACTGTAATGTCGTTTGCGGCAATAAAGGTCTCTTGTGTAGTCCTCCGCTAATGTACGGCTTAATGTGTACAACATGCACAAGTTCAAGACGGTGCTGGGGGCGCCTCGTGTAATGGGGCTTACCGGAACGACCTCGTATGTTACGTGACTGTGTCTACTCAATATGGGCCGAAGTATCGCCTCAGCAATTTCTCAGAGAGGCCTCGCTTTCGTATGGGCGTCCAAACCCACACTCTGTCGCCGGTCTTGTAGGTCACGTTCCTACGGTGAACAACATAACGGTCTTCGTCGCCGTCGTGCTGCTGTCAGATACGCAAGCGGGCGAGCTGCCAAGCTTCTTCGGCGCATTGCGTAAACACATCGGCGTCGGAGAGTCAGCGCCGTCGTCCCAGGCGTGTGGAAGCATCGCATCCAACATCGTCCTTACATCCCTTCCGCGTACAAGACTGAACGGAGACATGCGCGTCGTCTCTTGTTTTGCCGTGTTGTAGGAAAACGTCATATATAAGGTTGGATGTCATCCCAATTTCTGTGTTCGAGATCCACATACTTTAATTGCCTTCATTCGTTAAATTGTCTTCATTCGCATGTCTTCAATTGTTGTGTTCAGAAGCTCTGTCAGTCCGTTTGTTTGGGAATGGCAAGCGGTTGATTTATGATGAACTGTTCCGCTTAAGAACAAGACGTGAACTAAATGTGCTGGCGTGAATGCGCTCCGCGGTGTGTGGTCACGACAGTTGGTGCGCCGTGTCGTAGCACACTATTCTCAATGAAAAAGCGCGCCACCACTGCTGTTGCGCCTCTCTGGGCTGCGTTTATTTCAGCGTAGCGTATCAGATCATCAGTTGTGACGAAAGCAAAGCGATTTCCTGCAGCAGAAGTAGGAAGTGGACCAAGAATGTCCATCCCGATTTGAGCAAATGGCCTCCGTGGGATCTGTAGGGGTTGTAGCAGGCCGGCTGGTTTCGTGAGTGACGTGTGTCGCTGGCAATCTAAACAAGTGCGGACGTGGGCCCGTATTCACGAAAACAACTTACGACAAAAGAGCTCTTAAGAGAAAATTTCAGCCAATGCTGCTGCTGGACATATCATTAGAGACGCTTCCCGACCAATGGGAAAAAGAACTTACGAAAGAGAAGTTTTGTGAATTCGGCCCGTGATGTTTTACCGCAGTGGTAAATCTCGGCCACTAGTATTTCGCCGTACCTGCACAATGCGCGTGTGTAGCCTAAGTGACTGGAAGTAATCTCGTTGTGACAGGCTTGGAGCACTTCCGTACGGAGAGTTGTAGGAATGTCGAGTAAATATGGAAACCCGGTCGGTGAAAAGTTTATTTTGTAAAGGACGCTGTCCCGCAAACGAAACAATGATAGTCCTCTTGCGAAAACTCTCAGTGCTTTGGGAGATCTTCCTTCTCAGTAATTAATCGGATCAAGCAGCTCAGTGTCGACTAGTTGCTGTTCAGCGATGGCGAAAGTGTCCAGAACACAAAACGCTGTTTCTTCTTCTTCAGGTTGGCCAACGGAATCTAACGATGATCGAGACAGGTAGTCGGCATCCGTATGTCCCTTCCCTGACTTGTACATGATGTCATGTCGAGCTCTTGGAGCCTTAGACTCCAACGTGCTAGTCTTATGGTGGTCACTTACAGCTTTGAAAGGGCGGCCGCGCAAATATGAGCGTAACTTCATAATCGCCCAAACCACGCCGAGGCATTCCTTCACAATTGTGGCCTCTGAACGTGAGAGCGTTCTGCTTGCGTAGGCAACCACTCTTCCGTGTATTACTGCCACTACACAAGAACATTTCCCAGACCAACATTGCTGGCATCAGTGTGGAACATTGTAAGAGCCGTCTCGTCAAAGTGGGCAAGCACTGGAGGTGCTTGGAGATATTGCTGCAACTCATTAAGCGCACCTTGCCCTTCGTCACCCCACACAAAGGCAACGCCATCGCTCGTAAGGCGAGTTAACGGCGAAGCAATGCGAGCAAAGTCAGCAATAAACCGTTGATAATCGGCAAAAAGGCCCAGAAAGTACCTGAGAGCCCTTTTATCCGCTGGAACTGGAAATCGTGCGACGGCGGCAACTTTCTCTGGATCTGATCGGACGCCTGCGTGGCTGACGGCGTGACCAAAAAATTGTAGTTCAGCAAAACCAAACTGGCATTTCTCCGGCTGTGAGGTCGGACCGGCGGACTGGATGGACCCAGAACCGATTCAAGTCGTTCGAGGTGTTTTTCAAACGTTGTGGAAAAGACGATGACGTCGTCAAGGTACAACAAGCACGTTTTCCACTTCAGCCCCGAAAGCACAGTGTCCGTGAGGCGCTGGAAAGTAGCGAGGGCAGAGGACAAGCCGAAGTGTAAAGCCTGAAATTAATATGGTCCGTCTGGCGTCGCAAAAGCGATTTCGCACGGTCTCTCGGGTCTAGTTCAATTTAACAAAATCCGTTTTTAGGCCGTTTGAAGAGAAGTAGCCTGCCGAGTGAATCATCCATACGGCGAAGCAGGTAGACATCTTTCTTTGTGTTCTGATTTACCTTTCGGTAGACCATACATAAACTCAAGATGTCGTCTTTTTTTCTTAATTAGGACTAGCGGATATGCCCAAGGACCTTTTTATGGTTGCACGACGTCGTGTGACCTGCTGACCATTTTACGTACAACGTGACTATGAAGAGGGAGAAGTTCTAGAAGAATAACAGAATAGCTAGTTTTCTTTCTTTCTTTTCTCCTTGTTATTTGGCTCTTGCCCACTACGGGGGATTGGCCATGAAGCCGGCGGTTAATATAAAAAATGAAAAAAAGGTGAGCTAAAACAAAGGAAGAGTAAGGAATCGGTAGTGTAAGGAAGAATGAAATGTTAGAGAGATAGACTATTTATAATACAAATGAACCATAATAAATAATTTGAGGTTTAATAAACTAGTGGCGGCAATTTCGAGGTACGAAGTTTTGGTTGGAAAGATGATTAGCAACGAATTCTTCTTGTGTCACGAAGGAAATTGCACATGGCTAAGCAGACGTTCCTGTTGCTGTAACCTAGTGAGGACGCTCCAAAGGAAAGAATATTCTGAGAATTCAGGGGTATTTTTAAATTCCTGAATGAAATTTCGAAATGTCTTTTCCTCTGACTACTATAACGCTGACAGGTAATTAAAAAGTGATCAATGTTTTCAGGCTCTTGACAATAGCAGCATAGCGGAGATGGCACCAGACCAGACCTGTGTAAATAAAAATTTAATGAAGGGAGACGACAGCGAAATTTTGTTATTGCCACTTCCAGTTTACGAGAGGGGCACCACTTATTATTCCAAACAAAAGAAAGATGCCCATATTCTGCAATAGGTAACTTCATTTTTAAAGAATCTTGAAGTAAGGAGTACTTACGGAATCTAGACAAAGTAACAAAGGCAGTAGTAGGCACCACGTGCATTACCGGCCCATCTAGGGACCACCGCGCGAGAACATCAGCCATCTCGTTTATAAATATGCCACGATGGCCTGGCACCCACGACACAAGAATAAATAAGACACGTCTTCTTCGTCTTGGGAAAGATCCCAAAGACCCACTAGACAATGATGCGCATTAACGTCCGCAACGTCGTCGTCGCCATCCGCACAGCACACGCGTCAATATGATTGCGGGCGCCGGCCGTGCTGTTGTGAAGAAGGACGAGGAAAAAATTACAGCATATCCACGGAGTGAATGATGATGAGTCGGCGAAGCTGGGGAGGTTCATCGTAGATCGTGCCGAGTTCCGGATTAATTTATTTAACGTGCACGCTACGAATCCTCATGGTTCAACCATGCGCAAGTGAAATCTCCCACCGGCACTTCATTGCAAGTCAAGATCCAGTGCCTATATATATATATATGTATGGGTGGCCGGTGAACGGTTCTCCAACGCGAGCAGTCGGTATTTCTCAATCAAGAAACTCGCTAGGAGACGCTGCCTGCGCCAACGTTGTCTCTCGCGGGTGAGGGCGCGTTCTCCTTCTTTGCGAGCTGGTAGAGCGTTCATCTAAGAAAGAGCGTTTCCAAGTCAACGCGCGCCTTTCGCTCTATCTCTCTCTCTCAGAAGACAGCACGCGCCGAGGGCACGCACCGAGGGCGAGGGCGTGCGCGGAGGGAAGGAGGCGCCGAGGGCGAGGGCGCGCGCCGAGGGCAGGAGGCACGCGCCTAGGTCGAGCGCGTGCCTCCCAGGAGATACTGCCAGTTACGCCTGACGCGGGAGGAGCTTCCCCCCTAAAAGACGGCAACGATGAACAGAAAGATGACTGCAAAGAAAAGTAATAAGCAGGAGGAACTGGCGCAGAAGAAGGAAACGAAGGAAAATGGAAGCGGATGACCGAAAAAGCAGACATTGGCAGAAGAAGAAGAGGAGGAGGAGGAATAAAGTGAGATTAAAAGAAAGGAATGGTGGAGAGAGCACACAACAAAATCTAGCTTACGCTGTCACTGTACAGCGTCATCGGCGGAGGCCTGGAAGTTTCCCTCTGTTCCAACAGTCATCGTCAGCCTAGCGGGTGCGCTGCAGGACGAAGACCTCTCCCAACTATGACGTATCCTGCTGAGTATAGTTATGACCGTATCATAATTGCGCGTTAAAGCAAGGCGGCAACAATGGAACGATAAATGCTGGCGTCATTTCGCATAGCGCGTAAAACAGATATTTTGTATCAGTGAAACCCAGGAGTACTCCGACCAGACGCTTAATGAATATTTTCGGCGATTTCTGTACTAGCACGTGCACAGGTATGGCTTATGTGGTATGATGCGCGCTATCGTGCAGAGCAAGTGTGTGGCTGGGTATATATCTCAATGTTTTTCGTGAACTGTGTAAAGTAGTTGTGAGATAGCGCTCTTTCCTGCTGCCTGGCTCCTTTCATGGTCTGCTGCCTTTGTGGTAGGAGAACACTTCAAAGTAATACTCATGCGGTGGTGTAGTGGTAATGTGGTTCGGCTGCCACCCCCATCAAAGAAAGAACCGGGTTGGATCCCGGCCGCTGAGACCGCATTTTCGATTGAGGCGAAAATGCAAGAGGCCCATGTACTGTGCGTTGTCAGTGCACGTTGAAGAACCCCAGGTGGTGCAAAATTTATGGACCCCTCCACTACGGCTCTTCTTTCCTTTCTATCTCTGTCAGTCCCGTGCCCCTGTTCACACGGACGCTTAGCTGTGATCCCGACGTTGGCTGCGGGAAATGACGTCCTTTCATTGAAGAACCACAATCAAAACCTGTGCATTGAGACATTTCTTGCAGCTTCCTAGCATTTCATATCTGGTTACCATCAGGACCCGTTTTACATACGCACTTTCTATTATTTGTATCATCCATCTTTTATTTATTCTTATATAGTCAGTTGCTTTTTGAGCATTCAAGGAATAAAGTTGCAGTTGTTAGTGCGCTACGCCTATTTCCAGGTTCCCTTCTTATAGTCCGTTGCGCTTTGGTGATGTTTAGTGCAAACGTGAATCAACCAAAATACCTCGCGCAATAGTGGTGCTTCAAGTAGTTCGTCAAAAAAAAAATTCCGGTGTTTCAAGCTGTAATGACTGTCAGAAACAACCACAATGTAGAAATCGTTCACGTAATTATTACTTGGGTGGTTTAATAAACAACCGATAAATGGACTGGTAATTGGTCAATAATTGGCCTAATAAACTAAAAACTAAAATCGATAATATTCTTTTTAAAAAGACGGCAGATCCCACGTGCAGTGGGAATCAAGGAAATGCTAAGCACGCATAAGGAACGTAAAGTGGATCTGCATTGTTGTCTCGCTATACCAATATTCGTACATATGAAGCTAATGAAACGGCCGCAAGAGCACCAACACTGTGGCATGTAAACCGTGCCACTCATGATACTCATGTCTTTATTCTAATGTTATGACCTGTCATTTACGCTCGTCATGCAGTCGTCTTGTGGCATAGCAATTTTGGCATACATCCGATTAACGAAACGCGTGGCATGTAAATCATGCCGCTCATGATATTCACGTCACGATTTTCATGTTCTTAGAACGTGTCACCCATGGTAGTCACAGATTGTTATCTCGACATACCACTTTTGGTATATATCAAGTTATCGAAACGGCCGCAAGAGCACAAGACCGTGGCACGCAAGTCATGTCGCTCATGACATGCATGTCATGATTTTTGTGTTATGAGCTGCCATTTGCGTTCTTCATGCAGTCATGTTGTGCCATACAAATTTTCGTATACATCCCATTAACTAAACGGCCAGGAAAGCGCTAAGACCGTGACATGTAAATCATGCCGCTCATGACATGCATATCATGATTTTCATGTTATGCCCTGTCACTTATGTTCATCATGCAGTCATGTTGCGACATACCAATTTTTGTATACATCCCATGAACGAAAAGGCCAGAGGAGCACCAAGACCGTGGCATGTAAAGCATGCCGCTCATGACATGCATGTCATGATTTTCGTGTTATGACCTGTTATTTATGTTCGTCATGCAGTCATGTCGTGGCATACCAATTTTCGTATACATCACATTAAGGAAACGGCCAGGAGAGCAGAAAGTCGTAGGCGGCTAGATAAATAGTTATAAGCTCAAGGTCGGCGAAGTTCGCTAAAAAACGCTTCGCATTTAAAAGTAACCAATCGATCGAAACAGTTCTCCTTAATAGTGCCTTTGAGAACGCATCTATGGCTCAGTCTGGTGAAAGAAGTGTCTAAGTACGGTCAATGAAGCGGAGATATCGGCGGACAGATTAAAAAATTTGCAAGTAGCCTTTCCGCAAGGTTTACTTATAACCGATGCGGCGGTCATGCTCGCGTGGTCTTGGTTGCGCTGCACGGAACTACTGTAACAGAGTATAGATGCAGGTGCCTTCATGCTTCCAAGCAAGTGCAGCGCGTGGTGACCAGGTAGAAGGAATTGGTGGATGCGAGGGTGGCAAGGCAAAGGAGGGGGGGGGGGGGGGTGAGCGCTGTCGACGCAGGGACCGTGGCTGTGGCCCCTGGCGCCGCCACGACCGTCTTTGCATGTTAAAATGCGTGACTCCCTTAGCAGTACTGTCGAGGCAGTGACGTCACTATTTGTGCCCCTGTAGGAAATAATGCATGAGAAAAACGAAAAAGAGGGGTCAGTATTGAAAGTTCTGGTCGCGCAGTTCCTTCAGCTGGTCTGTGGGTTGAGTCATTTGCTCAGAAAAGCTACAGGGCCGGAAGACTATCTGGAAGAGGCCGTATGGACAACGAACTTACTAGGATGTACTTCGGCTATCTACCCCACGTCGAAAAGCGCTTTTTATTCTACTGATTAGAAGGTGGACAGCCGTCTCCCAAGGACACAAGGATCATTGCCAGCAGCGTCGCCGCGACCTTCGCGTAAAAATCGGGCGTGTCTCCCCTTCACAGCCCTGGTGTCCGCGGCGAGGCGTGCGTCCTCGCGGCCTTTTTGTCTTCATAAGCAACCACAGTTCCTCTCTCTCACTTTCCTCTCTCCCTGTCCTTATCCTTTAATCCCCCCTCCGCACACACACATTCCACCGCGGTTCAGGCGACAGCTGCATAAGCTGGGCATTTAGTGTGGTCTCCAGTAGTAACTTCCCTCTACCTCCCACCTTTTTATTTTTTTTTTTTGCTTGCAGAACAAATACTGCAGGAAAGCCCACTTAAGGCTTTTGCGGAATTGGTCCATTTAAATGTGTTGCGAAGAATTTGCCGTCTTCAACGTTTATTCCATTTTTTTCCTTGATCGTACCTTGATCCTACTACAGCACGGGCGCTGCAATGAAAAAAGAAGTTGAAAGAAAATGCACCGCCACCAAGCCCGGCAACGTATTTTAGTCGAGGGGCTGGTTTGCGACCCTCTTCTCCCCTTGACTACAGAAGGGGAGGCTTCGACTGCACTCGCATTAAATTGTGAATTCTTTTTCAAGGCAAACATGGCAGCTTAGGGCCACTGTGATAAAAATTCTTCTCTTGCCTCAACATATTCTGCAGAAAGCATCGCACATTCTAGGAATTGTGATGTGCACATGCGACTATGATTTAATACAACTTGTGCATTTCTTGTTCTTTTGTCGTATATTACATATTTACTTCCGCCTTTTAAATGCTTTGGAACGTATTGTACTTCCTTATGAGTCCCCCTTCATTTTTTGTATACGACTTCAGCAATGTTTCTTGCACAGTCAGGAAGTGTGCAAGTAAGAAGAAAGTGTCAATTTTCGCTTTCGGCTGGTTATGTAGCAATCAAGGGCGGCTTATGTCGTGATATAAGCTAATCTGAAGCTGCTACTTGCTACCACTGCAAAGTTGCTTTTCTCGTGTAGCTGCTGATAAGGACCCCAGTTTCCCTTTCTTTGCACATTGAGCCATAATGTAACACAAGCCTACTGTGATACCTTTATTGCTGGCGAACTTTAGATAGCAGTGTATTATTTTGTGTACGTGCTTTAAATCGCGTTATTGCATTTGTGTGACATCCGTACGCAAGATATAGTTCCTGCGACCTGAGCACCATACATTATCCTTGTCTTTGGTTGCCCCGATACGCACAGGGTGCCCCACATAAGTGTAACTAGGCTTTGAAAAAATGATGGAGCGTGTTAGCGATTTGCAACATATTCAGGCATGTTGATGATCAAGTACCCTACACTGTAAACAAAAATTAACCGAGATGGGGGTAAATGACTTGTCCTCTAGCGCATTCCCCGATAACAGTTTAATATACTCCGCTTGACCGGAGCTTTTAGGTGGAGTCTGTTGGCAGTAATATTTACATCCATCGAGGAGCTTTTGCGCGTAGCTATGGGAGTATATATTTACATCCATCCCGGAGCTATTGCAGGTAGTTATATAGGAGTTTATGTTTACATCCATGTAGGAGCTTTTGCTGAAGTCAACTAAGCCTAGGCGTGGCCCTGGACAATTTCTTGTATAATTTTATTAATATTTGGTCTACGTGGGTAAATTTGCCATCCTTTTGGTCCTTTCTTCTTCAGGTCGACAATCTTGACATTTGCTTTCTGATAATCCTGGTTTGTCGGCATAAAATCTTGATAATCTCGGAAGCCCAAAACCACACCAACCTACACTCGCAGGGTGGTTGTGGTGCCCCAGCCACTTTATAACACAATATTTTCGATTCACACATTACTGTGGTCGTCTGGTCGATGTGCGGCACTCGGCTTCTGGCTGGAGGAGCAGGGTGGTCCAGTGCGGTTCCCCAGTGGAAAGAGCGTTGTACACGTTTACACAGAGTACTGATCGGCCGTTGCAAACTCACTGCGCACTCGTGACTCGTTGTTTAAAAAAATGAAGTGGTGCTTCACTCGGACGCACACACAGGTGCGAGCGCGCACACAAAATTACCCACCGACAATTAGTCCAACCAATCAATGCACTGGAGCGTCACACGGAAGCACTAAATAGAGGCGCTAGCGCATACACACACATCACACCGACGCAAGCGCGTCGCGTCCGAAGGTGGTTGTTAAAAACTCCCATAAGGAGGTTGTGACCGCTTGACCTGAAACTCCGTGGGTAGTATAATAAGGTCATGTCGTTTTTATACTCCTTCACTTAGCAACGGTGGTAAATTGACGACATGTGCCATATTCACTCCGCTATGACAGAGTAAATGGTTGGGGCATGAGAGTGCGGTTGACACGCTGGTAAAAGCTCCCATCACGGCTAGTTTTTGCTTACAGTGTACACGGTAAATATTTTATACCCCTAAGGGTGTAAACCGACTTGTCACCAGACGAACACCCTTTTGGTGTAATGGTTACACCCTTTGCGTTGGGTACTACTTGTACACCTTAGAAAAGGGTGTCCAGCAAAAATATGCAAGGGGTGTTAGGGTGTTAGTTCAAATTACTACCCATTTTCTTAGGTGCTGAAAGGGTGTACTCCCTTCGTGTAATACCGTGCATGACGCACGAGGCTGAAGGTTCAGGTGGTCACACAGGGGCCTTATGCATGGATCCCCATGGAAATTTGGGGAGAACAAGCTCGGTTGCACGCCCCGAAATTCAGTAACATTCCATGTAGAAGGCGCCCATTCTACATTTATAGCCGTCGTCGCGCCTTCTGCATAGAATGCTACTGAAATTTGGGGCATATACCACCTGGCTTCTTCAGCCCAAAATATTTGCGGAAATCCACGCACGAGGGCCCTGCGTGGCCACCTGAAGCTTCATTCCTGGGCACCATGCACGGTGACACACGAAGGGTGTACATCAGCCAAAACGTAAGGAAATACACTGTGCAAAATCAACGTACGTCGTACTGTTTCTCTCTCTCTTTCTAAAACACACTTTATATATATAAGCCGTGAAGGAACGGACGACGTGCAAGAACTTTTTACTCTCCAACGTTTCGGCCGGTGGTCCGGCCTTCATCAGGTTTCCCGATGAAGGCTGGACCACCGGCCGAAACGTTAGAAAGTAAAAAGTTCTTGCACGTACGCCCGTTCCTTCACTGCTCATATTCGTCTGGATCCGCAGAACCATTTACTGGATATATATATATATATATATATATATATATATATATATATATATATATATATATATATATATATCACTGCTGCAAGTACAAGCGGTACGTACTCTAAATGATAGAGCTGAGATGACACCTTCCTTAACACAACATGCACATGGCAGTTAGAAAAGAAATACAAGTGCACCACACCGTATACAGGGTGTTTTTTTAGCTGCAACGCATTTTTTAAATCAGAAAAACATAAATCGCGGAGAATGTCTTGTGTACCATTCGAGTATACGGATTGGCGGCCTCTAGATACAGAATAATTTTCGCACTTGTGCGCATAATTAGCGAACTTACGCTAATTAACTTTTTAATTATCAGTAATTGGTGGCTACAGCAAATCAGTAGTTTGGAGCCCGTCCTCGACACTACCTATCCCATTGAAGCAACGGACATTCTAGTGTTCTTATTAATGTACAAGTAAAACGACGACGGATCTGTTGATAGGCACGTTTGACACGAAGAACTGCGAATAACCCTAACCATGACGTAGCCACACTTTAGTCGGTGTTGCTCTTGGACCGAAGAACTACTGTGAGTCCTAGCTGATTAAAATTTAAGAAAGGGAAATTGTTATGCTTATATATATATATATATATATATATATAACCAGAACAGAGGGCAAAGTGAAAACGCGGACACAACAGCAGCTGTCAGCGAGTATGCAGTTAAGCAGGCGAAAGCGACGCCTCGGTTCATCTTTGACTTCTACTACAGTTGTTCAGGCATGAAAGACTTTCTATTGCGGGTTTACTTTGTTTACGTAGGGAGAAAGAGGTTGAGAGGAAAGAAAATTTAAGCCATAAGTTAGAATGCGCAGGGAGAAGCAGTCGAAGCAAAGCGACGTTATGCTACTGGGGAAAAAAAGAAGAAAATAACAAGAGCGCCGACAGCCACTTGTGCAACACGCCTTTTGCCCCTACTATTATATAGTGACGAATTCGAGACAACTACAGAAGCGCGCTAACTGCTGTGCCGGCACTGTCCGCTGGCAGAAAGGATACACGGGAGGGATTAGAGAAGCGATCACAAATATGCGACAGGGTAACCTCTTTGACTCAGCTCAGCAGGCTTGCTAATTTTTTATAAGTTCCGAATGTTGTCCAAACGTAGTGACAAGATGGCCTTACCTTCAAGGACAGCACGAGCCTCTCGTTGGACATAGCCAGCGTATCCAGAAAAATGAACCACACATCAATGTGAAGGCATCCATCACTGAAGTAGCAGGGAGTTTTACGCGGTAGTTCCACTACACTCGTGCTACCGACACTACTTCCATGTGTGTCCAGAAAAGTCGCACATGCGGCGAAGGGCTTATTGATGGCGGTGTTCATGACGTCTGTGAATCACGGTACTCGCAGAGCACAACATAAAAGCAAGAAAGAGCACGCCACAAGGGCACTCTATGCCTGACCGAGGCGAGTACTGAAACAGCCGAGAGCCGTGAATCCCAAACGATAACTGAGCTTTATTTTTCCGTTCTCTCGGGAAGAGGGATGTCGGAGCCCCGGTGGTCCTGGGGAGAAGGATACGCCTGCGCGCGGGCAAGCTCTGGCTACAGTAGCGCGTGAAGTGGCGCGGTCCCAGAATCTAAACACGTGTCCGCAGCTGTAGGGGGTTGCGCACTGATAGTGAGCACGCACTGAAAGCGTGAACTACACAAGCCTTTAGATGCGAAGAAGCTCTTTGACTAGCCTGTATAACGCTGTCCCTCCGTACCACAATCATCGCCATCATCATCCTCCGCACAAGCGCGAGGCAACGCGCTTCCCTCGGCGCAGGTGTTGGAGCAGTGCCAAGTACGTCACGCTCCCCTCGCATGCTTCCCTCGCAGGTGCGCGCGTACGTCACTCTCTCCCTCACCCGCCTGAGCGCCCGCAGCTGCCGGCTCCGACGCCCGCTCGCCTCCCGTGTCTGCGTTTCAAACAAACGTTTACACTAGTAAACGCTGCACCGAGTTTCGCTTCAAACTTCTTCCAGCACCCGCGTTAGCGCCGTTCAACCCGTGACGGCACCCGTGCGCAACGCTGCTGCTTCGCATCCCATCAGGGTTCCCTTCGGGGAGATGGTCCAAGTTTTCTTTAGCCAGGGTTTAAAAATATGCCGATGCACCCTAAGACAACGCGACCAAATGCATTTTTTGCTCCGCGGCCGAGAACTTTAATTGTACAGGTAGATCAGGAGCAAGATTGCGTTTTCCGCAAGTAGATTTAGAGCAACGCGCTTCGCGTTGATCTCTGTCGTAGAGCCGGATTTCGCCGGAACTCCAACGACACGGTGCCGCCACTTCCGGATCAGTAAGGTACATCGGTTGCTTGCAGTGCTTTTTGAGGCGCTGACTGGTAATCCTGTAGCGTTGTGTCCTTGGCCACCAAATCTCTCAAAAGGCGTTGAACAGCAGGAGTAACTCCCAAAACATCCATCGCACTGCTGCACGCTGCGAGGTGCGTTTTAGACCCGAAGTTGTGTTTGCGCAGCGTCTAGAAACCCCACTGTGGTCTAATGCAAGGTTGGAAACATGGGTAACCGGATGCATGCAATAGCGTCTGCTGTAATCCCTGCCGGAGCGTGTTTTATTCGTATTACTTTATTACGTGTTTATTACTTCAAGAACAGAGATCTGGGCATAGTGCAGTCTGACGAAGAAGGCGGGTTTGTATTCCTTCCAAAAGCAATTTTTGAAGAAAAAGCACCGCCATATCCACAAAGTGAATGATGTTAGAGGAGCTTGCTGGGAGATGACCGGGTAAACCGCGAATCCTCCGTACACGTCTCCTACCATCATATATAGACGTGACAACGTTGTTATACATCAGGTAGCGACCGCTTTTGGCGCTTAGCCGCGGCATGCCGCTCCCGCACTTCGGGGTTCTCTTGCCGCCGCTTCCGTTTTGCTTCTGCTTCGCGACCTGTGACTGCTGCGTCCGCTTGACGGCGCGCCCGCTTCGCTTCTGCTTCGCTGGCCCGCAGCTCCGTGTTTGCTTGACGGCGAGGCCTGTACGCTTCTTCGTCGCTGGCACGCAGCTCCGCATTTGCTTGACGGCAAGCCCTCTTCGCTTCTGCTTCCCTGGCCCGCAGCTCCGGGTTTGCTTGACGGCGAGCCCTCTTCGCTTCTGCTTCCGTGGCCCGCAGCTCCGGGTTTGCTTGAGGGCGAGCCCTCTTTGCTTCGGCCTCCCGGGCTGTCACTACCGGGTCTTGGCGGCGAGCCTGAGCTGCTGCTGCGTTGCGAGCCCGCCGCGCTGCTGCCTTGGTGTGCGGTGTTCATGCGACCGAGCGGTAACGAAGAGTGTTCACTGCGTGAGCTCCCGGCGAAGAGAAAGGAAGCGCACGTGCTGAGAGTGGTGTGCTTCGCCTTGAGCGGCGCCGCCATCTGGTGAGCATTCTTGAAATCACCGGAAATCCGGCGCCTTAAGCGGCGTGTACACGCCGCCATCGGACAAGGCGCGACCATAAGAAGCTTGCCGAGCAAGCTCCTAAAAGGCAGTTGTGCGAGTGAGAAAAATTTTTGTCCCCTTGATGTGCCTTTCAACAAGGCAAAAGCCCAAGCGTTAAAACTCCTTAAGAATTTACAACTTGAGGACCTTGCGAAAGCCGTGAAACAATGTAAAGAAGATATTCTATCCGTGTTTTTGCCGTTAAAACACACAAGCCTGATGTTTCTTTCCAGGCTGTCGTCACCGAAGGAGACTTTTGGCAGGTTTCAGTTAGTGGGTTCTCGCAGCGTGCGTTGAAGGCATTTGACACTTCAGATCCGTTTGGAGCCCAGGGATCCTCAGAAGTTGTTGACTGTTTAAAGTCAAGTGGTCTGTGTGACAACGCTGCGAAGTCTATTGATATTGAGGAATTGTTTTATTAGGGGCGAAGCTCCTTAAGGCATAGGCTTGTCTGCCGTAGTTGTCCGTCGTAGCCACCTTGTCTAGTTCGTGAAGTGATCACCAGATTGCGTTGGTGGCTCTCGCTCCATAGAGATATACATGGTAAAGGCTAGTGTGACGGCATATCAGTAGATGGCGCTAGCGCAGCATAGTTGACGAATTAAAGTACGAGATGGCGCTGCAGCGCTCGCTCCATTCAGATGTATCGGAGCGCATAGTGTGATGAGCGATCACTAGATGGCACGCGTGAGCACGCCTCATTGTGAGCACGCCTCACTTTTTGCTAGGGCGCCGGCGTGAGCGGATGTGTTTTTTCGAGGTCTCCGGAACGACAGCGGCAGATAAGTTTTCTTGCATGCATTGAGCTTGCTTTTCTAGTATAGGTCATTAGGATAAACTATATTTGTGGTTATTAGTTGGTACGGTCTTTTGGGTGTCAGTAACTTGTTTTTTTGGTTTTTTTCTTTCCTTTTTCTTCCTCCACGTGGCTGAGGTGCACATACACCCACCACGAGTGTTTTGAAGTGTGGGCTATCCATTGAGTTTTTGGGTACGTATTGTCTTAGGGAAGTGTTTGTAATACCGAGGGAAGTGTTTGTACTTAGGGTTTGTACTTAGGGTTTGTATTTAGGGAAGTGTTTGTAGCAGCAAGGTTATTAGTTGGTAAGGTTATTTTGGAGGGGTCAGTAACTTGTTTTTTGGGGTTTTCTTTGCTTTCCTTTCTCTTCCTCCACGTGGCTGAGGTGCACGTGCACCCACCACGAGTGGTTTGAAGTGTGGGCTGTCCATTGAGCCTTTGGTTACGTATTGTCTTAAGGAAGTGTTTGTAGTACCGACGGCCTTTGTTCTTTAGATAGTGTAACTCCGGTGCTGCGAGCGGTCATGGTCAAAAAGACCACAAAGTGTTCAGGGTGCGGGGCAGCTGTGAAAATGGACGTTTGTGCGGAAGAGAAGGCAGAAGGAGCGGATGCAAAATGTAGACAGTGTGAGATCGAGGCAAAAATGGAAAAAGTGATGGCTGCTCAGAGCGGACTTATGGACAGAATCGCTGAGCTTGAAAATGCGTTGGCAAAAGAGCGTGAGAAAACGCAGGCCATGGTGGAGAGGCTTAGGTTAGCAGAGGAGGAACTAGCCCTGGTAGTTAAGGTGAACAAAGAAGCAGGCAACAGCGAGAATAGTGCGGCGCCTACATCCAACGCTGCGGGACAGCAAGAACAGGGTGTGAAAAACGCAGGTGCAAAGAGCGCGGGGCACAGCTTTCAGGAAGTAGCTTTGCGGGAGGGAGTAGACAATGCAGCAGCTGGGACTCAGGCTAAATACCCAGACAGTAGCCAGGTGCAGGTGACTCCAGCTGGAAAACCTCAGCGGGTTATTATAGCTGGCGATTCCAATTTAGTGCGATGCGCAGGGGCACTCAAAGAGAGGGTGAAAGGCGACAAACGAGTATTGGTAGGGACGTTCCCAGGACATAGGCTGGGTTCAGTCGTGAGGCAAGCAAGAGAAAAGCTCAGGTCTGGGGCTCACGGACACAACCTCGTGATGATTGCGGCAGGGCTAACCGACGTCCTCAACAAAGAATCGTCAGGATTAGCGACGACCTTGGTAAAAGGCGTCCACGACATGCGCGCCATCTCCCCCCAGGTGCAGATAGTAGTGTGCGCGGTACCGGAAATACCAGTGTGTGACGGCAACCTCCAAAGAGCGGTTGTCGATGCAAACAAAGAGATATGGCGTACGAGTCGAGAGAAGGGTTTCGAAGTAGTGGAAATAAACAGGGAGGTACATAGGTGTGGGGGTTTCCAAAGAGGCAGAATTCACTTCGATAGGAGGCTTGGTCATGAGGTAGGTTGGCGGCTTGCAGGACGTGCACTAGCTTTTTTGGGGGGCACGCGGGCCCTTCAGAGTCCGGGGTAGCAAGGAACAAAGGAAACAACCAGGGGGATTTTCGGGCAGGCAGCACTGAGAAATGCCAGAAAAGAGGTAAAAGGATGAAAAGAGCGAAGGCACGTGTAGAAATTAGTTACATAAACATGCAGGGTGGCAGAAAAAAGGCAAAGTGGTTAGAGATTGAGGAACAGTTAAACAAAGAAAAGATAGGCGTTTATGCGGTTACAGAAACACACCTTAGAGACCTGGAAGAGCCACCACATATTGACAATTATGTTTGGGAAGGGTGCAACAGGATCATATCAGAAAGAAAAAATGGGGGTGTTGGAATGTTTATTCGTAGCGGAGCCAAATGGGAGAGAGTAAAACAAACGTGTTCAGAGCACCTCTGGGTTTCGCCCTTACGAAAATGCCGTATATGGCACGTATATAAATCAGATGTGGCCACATATAAGTAAATGTGGCCAGATATGTTGCCATATATGCGCTCAAATAAGGCCATATATGGCACATCTATCCCATATATGGCATCAAATGCAGCCATATATGGCGCGGTCGGCCCATATGTGGGGTCAAATGTAGCCATATATGGCATCAAATACTGCCATATATGGCGGGGTCGGCCCATATGTGGGGTCAAATGCAGCCATATAAAGGATCTGCGGTCATGTACCATATATGAACTGCATGTCTAAATCGCCCAATAAACACGTATGTGGCACGCATACACACACATTACAGCTGTACGTATCAGACAAATTGTCTGACACCATAATGAATACATGACGCACCAGGTGGTCCTATTGCCATTAAATTTATATGCACACAATCATCAATACCACATCTCCTGTCATGCACGTACTATATGCATGTCAGTTCCACTTTTTTATAGTCTTACTTTCTATTAATGCACGATGCACGCACAGAAGCACGCTAATTTTTTTCTAAAAGAAAAATAATATATAAAGTTCAAATGATATTGTTTAATTGTTAGATGTCGAAGGTGAAAAATTGTGCAGGTGTAGGACAATGCTTTCAAAATTAAAGAAAAATGTCCCAGCAGCTTTGAAGCCTCCATTTATTGACATTAAAAAGATTGAAAGTTCACTGCATGCATGCACCACGAACTACAAAAAAGCAAGCCCGGCCGTTCACATTCTTTTGAGCAATTTACGGCATGAAATATACATTACAACAATATAAATAGAGATCCGATCACATTCTCCGCGTTTATTTCTCTTGTTATTGGCAGCATATACTAAAGGAACTCATAAGGAGATATGTGCATGCGCACCACGAGCTTTTGATTAACAGAAGAATTACCGATCAAGCAGCAGAACTCAAGCAGAGCTTTCATATTTGTTGAAGAGACAATTAGACAACCCAAGTGTTGGCAACATAACATCTTTATTTGAACAGTAAAGCCACCATTAAGCAAGGGGACTCCTCGCTGCCGTTTATACGAGGCAAGCGCTGCTAATTATCCTTACAAAAACGCACTCTGCGTTTCAATTAACTGCGTGTTGAGTTCCTTTTGAGTCTATAGAAAATCATTTAAATGGGAATTTCTACTGAGCGCCCTCAATGAAAATTTAATTGGCATAATAACGGAAAGCGTCAACTGACTCTCAGTCGATACCAATTCAGTTGGCAAAATTTAAGCAAGGTTTAATTGAATCGCACTCAGTAGAAATCTTATTGGCCCTATATTGAACACTGCCAAAATGATCTCATTTTAGCAACAACTACATTTCACTTCGGGTGTCGAATTCACAGCATTTATCTTTTGTATAATGTTTGCTATCATGGCCGACCAGGATTACGAATGACGTATAGCATCAGTGCTGTCTGAAACATTCTCCTGTGGATATTTTTGGCGGAACACACTGCATAAACCAATCTTTTCATTACATTTATAACCGTTACTGGAGCAGCCATCTATTACTTAAATCTGCAGGCAAGCGAGTCTTTTCAAGAACGATATGTGTGGCGTTCATGATCACAATCTACACGGAAGCTGTGAGAACAATATTCTCGCTGACTCCGTGCGTATATGCCGTGTTTTTATAAACAGCGAATTTGTTATGGCTAAAATCACTGCATATCAACTAAGATATAAACACAGATAAAGCCTGTCACGCATGTTAGCTAATGAGGGTACGTGAAACTTTCATGTGCCAGTCAAGGTAAAATGGTAGAGGTAGAAACAACTTTATTTTGGAATAGCTATACAGAGGCCTCAAGCGCTCACCCCTCTGGCTGAGGGGCGCAGACGGAGGGGTGAGTCCCTTTGTGTACCCAAACTTGCACCAAGTTAGTCACGGTAGGCAGTCACGGTGCGTGCCTGCACGTGCAGCGCTGTAAGATGGTGCTCCTGTTTACTCTGTGTATTTCCGCGACCAAAAAGTAGTGCGTTGCTTGTGGGAAGCGAAAAACAATAAATGCCTCGCTCGCAGCCCCACGTCATAATACATTTCTGATCAGCTTAAAACACTCTCGTAATTGAAGGGTAAACAGTCGAAATGTGCGAGTCTGTGTTCTTTGTCTCTCGTTTGCGAGTCGGAGCGATACACCTCTCCTTTATTTTACGGACTGCTTGCGTAGCCTTCCCAGCATTGCAGCTCATGTAAACGTGTCAGTGGTGGCGACAAGGCACTGTCGCGCAGGGCCAGCGAGAACAACGTGCGGCAGAATTTTTTACAAGTGCGCGCGCGGTCGTGGTGTGACTAGGCCGGCCGAAGGGTGATGTTACCAAGGTGGTGTTTTACTGCAAGAGCACGGCCACGCCGAACGAGCTCACCAGCGCTTTCAGCAATCGACAGCCCGTTGCTTGTTCTATGGACGATCGGCTCGCACGCCACGGATAAGGCCACGTGTTAGCAAGTATTCTTATGGCTCATCGGACTTCTCTCTCCTAATCGCGCGTTAAGTATTGCTTATTCTCCTTGTATGTTTTGTTAATAGGGTTTTCTTGCATGTTTTTTTTTCTTTTTTAACTCTCTCGCCTTTCCGATTTTCTTACCAAAGAGGCACACGTGGGAGACGTTTATTCTTTTCGTTGGAATCTTACCTTGATCTTAGCGGTGTGTGTGTGTGTGTAGGTCATGCAGGTGTAAAACATGCAGGACCTTGTAGCGCTCGTAGTCTTTTCTTTTCCTCCCATTACCTGCTTTCTCATGCCCCTAGTCTGCAGTGTTGTGCGTGCCTATTGAGGTCATGTGCCTGTTATGCTCCTAGTATGTGTGTGACTACTGCGGACGCAAGTTTATGCCATTGACACAACATACCTTATAGTGCACGTTACAGTCATCCACACAGACATAATTGTCAACGATACCTATTTTAGGATATTGTGGGCATTTCTGGCCACATCCATACATGGGTCCATGTAGGCATATATGGATATATAAGGAATTGGACCATATATGGCCATATATGTCCGTATCTAAGAATTGCCATATATGGATATATCAGGAATTGGGCCATATATGGCCACATTTGCCATATATGGCCATATATTGCGACACTTGCCATATATGGCCATATATTGCCCAATTCCTGATATAGCCATATATGGCATTTCTTATATATGTCCATATATAGAATTTTTGTAAGGGCGGGCACGGTAGGTGGAAAGAAAACGTGGCTAGGTGTAGCTTACATGTGGACGGGAAATAACTGTAAGGAAAAGAATCTGGCGATAAAGCATTGCATAAACACCGTTATTAAAGAATTTGGTCATGGGGCAGAAATCATCCTTCTAGGGGATATGAATGCCCACATCCACGACCTTGACGGATATACAGACACCAATGGGAGGTTATTGCTCAATCTTTGCGAGCACCATAGTCTTGTGATAGTTAACACAGGGCCCAAATGTGATGGACAGATTACGTGGGAGGTCAGAAACAGACAATCGAACATAGATTATTGTCTAATGACGGAAGGAATCTATGAAAAACTGAGAGAAATGAGAATAGACGAGGAGGGGATGAACAGCTTGGGTAGTGATCATAAACGCGTTATGTTACAACTGGCATATGAAACTGAAAATAATAACGTAGAGTCGAAGTTTGGCAGCTCGTATTTAAATGACAAACAAATAAAAATATAGCTGCGAGAGTAGAGGAAGAAGTAGGCAAAATACGAGGCAAGGACTGGGGGTATAATGAGCTAGTTCATGCAATGACGAAAGAAATAAGTAAAGAGAAGAAAACTGTTTGCTGGAAAGGAAAGAGAACGCCAAAAAGATGGTGGAACAAGGAAATCCGGGAAGCGATCGAAAAGCGACGTAAAGCATCAAGGGAGCACAGACAGGCAAAAAGGGAGAAACGGCCGCAAGTCGAAGTCACGGAAAGATGGGAAATATATTTAGAGAAAAAATCTATTGTACAGAAATTGGTCGAGGCAAAAATTAAAGGTGAAAGCGAACCCTTGGTTACAGAAATTCATGACAAAAAGAAGGGCGCGCCTAGGATATTTTGGAACCACATAAAAACGCTAGGTAAGAAGTCTGCCACATTGCAACAGCATATTATTGATGAAAGAGGAAATCAATTGGAAGGGTATACGAAGCGTTAGGTTACATCCAGAAGGTAACAGCCGGTTCGTTTAAAAAGATCGTCCAAGAGATTCCCCCAGTGGATAAAACCATGACGGAGAGCGAAACTAAGGAAGAGCTAAATCTTGAGAATTTCAACTGGAAAAAGGCCGATGGAAAAATTCCAATGCGGGCTGCTATGGGTTTACATGGGGTCCCCGTTAGCCTCATTAACAAATTAGGACAGAACACTAAAGAAGCACTATTGAAAGCCGTAGAAAAATGCTTACAGAAGAGGCATATACCGGGCAGTTGGCGAAAAAGCAGAATGAACTTAATCTATAAAGGCAAGGGGGAAAAGAACAACATTCGCTCGTATAGACCGCTAACCATTACATCGGTACTATACAGGATGGCCATGCAAGCAGTAAAATTATAAATAGAAGCCTGGGCAGAACGTAACAATATTTTGGGAGAACTTCAGAATGGATTTCGTGTAGACAGGCGTTTAGACGATAACCTATTTGTTCTTACTCAATGTATAGAAATATCTAAAATAAAAAGCAGGACGTTGTAAGTCGCTTTTCTAGACATCACTGGGGCGTATGACAATGTTAATCAGGAAATATTGTGGGAAATTTTGGAAGGAATGGGCATAGGCGACGTTTGTGTACAGCTTTTGAGGGAAATATATCGAGAAAATACAGTTTGCATAGAATGGGAAGGAATCAGTAGCAGAGAGAACGTTGATATTAGCAAGGGGCTGAGACAGGGATGTCCTTTGTCGCCGCTGTTATTCATGTTGTACATGGTTAGAATGGAGAAAGCGCTAGGAGATAGCAACATTGGTTTTAATCTGTCACACAAACAGGGCGGCGTGATGATTGAGCAGATGCTTCCGGGTTTATTTTATGCTGATGATATTGTCTTATTCGCGGACAGTCGAGATGATACACAACGGCTGGTGAATATATGCGGGAAGGAAGGCGAGGCTCTAGGACTAGGATTTAGTGTAACAAAATGCGGATTGATGGTATTCAATGATCCCAACGACCAGGCGGTATCCATACAGGGCCAAGAAATACCGAGAGTAAGCGAATACAAGTACCTTGGCGTATGGGTTAATGAGGGTGATATATACATGAAGGTACACGAAAAAGCCTTGGCAGCAAATGGAAAAAGGAACGCAGCAATAATGAAGCACAGAGCGTTATGGGGACACAATAGGTACGAGGTGCTTAGGGGTCTGTGGAAAGGGGTAATGGTACCGGGGCTTACATTTGGGAACTCAGTGGTGTGCATGAGGCCAGAGATACAAGCAGGAATGGATGTGAATCAAAGAACTGTGGGACGCCTCGCGTTGGGTGCTCACGGGAAAACGACAAACGAGGCTGTAAAGGGCGATATGGGATGGGCGAGTTTTGAGGCAAGGGAAGCGCAGAGCAAAATAAGGTTTGAGGAGAGGCTAAGGAATATGAAAGAGAGTAGGTGGGCAATGAAGGTGTTCCGCTATTTATATAGAAAGAGCGTTGACACGCAGTGGAGAAAGAGAACTAGGAGGCTCACCAGTAAATATACAGCTCTAAGAGAACTGACAACAAAGAGCGTAAAGGGAAAAGTCAGAGAGGCGGAGAAGATTTACTGGAGGGCAGCGATGGAAAAAACCGACTCTGAATAACTACCGAGAGGGTAAAAACGAAATAAAGAGGGAGGCATTTTATGATAATTCAAGAGGAAGCTCTTTATTGTTTGAAGCGAGATCGGGCTGCCTTAGAACGCGTATTTATAAAGCGAAATTCAGTAAAGAAGAAGAAAAATGCACATGCTGTGAGGAAGATAGGGAAACGACGGAGCATGTTCTGATTGAATGCGGAAATATCCACCCAGGTGTACGTTTGGGCACCACCCTACATGAAGCCTTGGGTTTTACGGCGAACAACGGGAAGCTGAACATAGCCGCGATTGAAATAAGTAAGAGACGGTTAGAATACTGGTGGCAGAAAACTAGAGAGAACGGACAAAAGTAATTATAGGGAAAAATATGGACTTTCTGCCACAAGGGGCAGGGAACTGTAGTATGAATTTCCGGTTTTTGGCTATAGTATGATCGATTTGATTGAAGTAGATTTAAAAGGCATGAGGAAAATATAAAGAGAGAGAAAAGAAAGTTCTTAAATCTTCGTACGAGCCTGGTGGCGCACATGTCACCGCCCCGTAACAAAGGGGACGCTCATAGCATCCATCCATCCATTGGATGGAGGCGATCGTTCAAGATGTTTCGATGCAGTGCGATGGGAGACCGCTAGGGGTGAGAGCTATAAAATGCGCCCGCTCTTCAATGATCTCAGAATGATCACGAGATGGCGCTGCGGTGCTGCTTAGCTAGTTAGTGAATTGATCAATAGACGGCGTTGCGGCGCTCGCTGTTTCGTTGTCGCGTCGTAGCCACGCTCGCGCTCGCCCTCGGCGCGTGCCTCCCGGCGCGCGAGCTCTCTCACTCTTCCATCTGCTGTCTTGTGAGAGAGAGACAGAGAGAGAGAGCGAAAGGCGCGCGTTGACTATGGAAACGCTCTTTCTTCGATGAACGCTCTACCAGCTCGCAAAGAAGGAGAATGCGCCCTCACCCGCGAGGGACAACGTTGACGCAGGCAGCGGCTTCTAGCGAGTTTCTTGATTGAAAAATACCGACTGCTCGCGCTGGAGAACCGTTCACCGGTCACCCATATATATATATATATATATATATATATATATATATATATATATATATATATATATATATATATATACTATAGACTTGCAATGATGTGCCGGTGGGAGATTTCACTTGTGCGTAGTTGAACCATAAGGATTCGTAGCGTGCGCGTTAACTAAATTAATCCGGAACTCGACACGATCTACGATGAATCTCCGGAGCTTCGTCCACTCATCATTATTAACTCCGTGAATATGCGGGGATTTTTTCTATTGCTCATAAGGACCTTTTTACTGTTGTACGTGATCTTATTTAACAAGGGGAAGTGACCTTTAGGAATTCATGTACCTTAACACTCGAGTCTTTTGTGGAACTCCTTTCTTTTTACCTGTCAAACACTTTAGTGTCTTTTAACCACCATCTCTTGATACAAAAAGGGTCATCCGCATAGGTTGCAAGGTTGCCCCTACTTTATGTCACATAATTTAGCCCGTTTTGACAGGAATGTGAATTCTACCTTGCAGGACAACCGTATTGTGCGCGTCTTCAGATATGTAGACGATTTCTTCGTGCTTTGAAAGCTCAGCCCAGATGACTGTTTAGAATCAAGTCCCAAAAGAACTTGAACTGTTTCGAGGATTCTTCTCGGGAGCTTAGCTTCACCTACGAAATTTGCAAGGAAAACTTGATAAGATTTCTTGACCTGGTTGTAAAATTTCAATGTGGCAGTCATGTTTGTTATAGGTACAGTCCTATGTCGACAAAAGCGCTCCTCCCGAACGACTCGTTTTATTCGATATTAGTAAAGCGAAGTATTGTTTCGTTGTGCTTCATAGGTACAATGAGCAAGAGCTGCTAACATTGGATGCAGGAAGGTTTTGATGCTCAGGTGGCCAGGTTGCGCTCTGCATGTTGCCCAGCCTCAATTCTGACGGCTGTGGCTGAAACATTATTTAAGCAAAGGACAAAAAGGAAAGCAGTGTCAGCAGAATCTTCGAAACGGAAAGAGGTTGTAGTCATGTCATATTTGCATGGCTAGTCGCACAACCTAAAACGTGTGGCCACAAAGAACGGAGTAACCCTAGTTTTCTCAGCGCCGAGCAAGCTGGCAAAGCTGTCAGGAGGATCACAGGAAACATGGAACTTACAAGCAGCGACTGTGGAAAAAGTAACACGAAACGGTGCACGTTTACCAATTGTGCAACATCCGTAATTTATCAGATTGGCCGGTTCATTAAGGAAAGCATGAGTGAGCATGGCAATCTGCTCCCAACAGTACAGGTGAAAATTTACCTTTGCATTGCAAAAGGTGCGGGTGTGAAGGAGATTTTCAGAGTGTATCGATAGTAGGGAGACAGCGAGGCAAATTAGAAAGGGAGATAGGCGAAACTCTCCGTATCAGGAAGTTGGGTGCGGATTTATGTGTGCGCGATCCTTGGGTACAGCTCAGTGACAGAGCGATAAAATTTCTAACCAACCACTAAGGCTGCAATACAGAGCATGTGTCAAATCATTTAAAACAAGATGGTGGCACGTTCTTGTGCGTTTTTTCGTCTTTTTGTCTTTTGTTTGGTGTGCTATCTGTTGTCTTACAACACCTGGTGCTGGCGCACGTGTGGTGGAGTTTCACTAGAACAAAAATTTTCCCAGTAAACTGCAGGTATAAGTCCAGCCCCAGTCCTGTGTGTTTCTGGCTCTTGTGCTTGCGTCTTTGCCCGCTGGAATTTTTACGCCGTGTTTATTTTTCACTTGTCGATCGGGATCGGTTCGCTCTGCTGAGCAATTATTTTGCTCCTTCATGGCATCGGCGCACCGCTGCAGGTCCGCCAGTGGAATTCGCCGCAAGAAAACTAGATACGGAGAGTGCGACGGCGCCGGGCGGGGCCTTCCTTCCACGCTTCCGCAAATGACATGCTTTTAGAGAAAAAGCATGCGTATAGTGCAAGCGTCTACGTGAGGGGGGTCCGAGGACGCGCAACACCTTGCAGGTGGCCGCAACCAAACTGTCGCTGACAGGGAGGTGGGTTGCCATAACCTGCGTGAAACCTGTTCTCTCAGCCAAGTAAAAGACGGGTCTCGCAAATGCAACGTCCGGCAGCACCGTCACAGGTAAGGCGACCAACGGCCGGAAGCTAGATTGCTCCGAATCTAACAACGCAAAGATCACTCTCTTACTGCTTGCCTTATTTCTTTGTTTATTTCTTTTCGGCGAACGAAAAGCAATAATATAAGCACGCCTAATTGGTAGCGCCGGCTTACACGTGGGATCTGCAGAACCTTTTTTGCTAGGAGTTCCTGTTCCATCTTCTCGACGTCCCCTGACGACAACAGGCGCCACATCAGCACAGACAGTACCGAGTGACATTTCGCTGCGATTGCCTCAGGAAGGCAATGAAAAGAAGCCTACACAAAACATGAACGGTTGGGTTTCGCTGCTGTTATATCAGATCAGCCATACTGATACACGCAGTCATGAGAGTAGGGCATGCTGAACCGAACACCGAGAGACTCTAGGATCACGTCTTCCAGTCAGCACCGAAGCCCTCAGGCGGCTGGTGGAAGAGGCGCTTAAATAGTTCGTGGTCACATGGCTATATGCGCCTAATACGCGGGCTGGCTGACTGAAAATATGCATGATGTCACAGAAGTCGGCCAAGAAATACGACGCAGTGGTATACAAGTCGCAGCTGCAGGGGACGCCAGGGATATAGCGTGTTTCATCGTTGTATGTTGGCGTAAATTGCGCATCATGCGACATCAGTAGCGCCTGCAAGAACTCAAGAGCAAAAAAAAAAAAAAAGAAAGAGAAAGATAAGTATGCCATGCTCATGACGGCAATGAGGCCCTTTTCTGGGCAAGCCTTATTTTTTGTCAAGCATTAACGGTGCGTCAAGGAAGTGCACTTTTAGGAGGATACGCACGCCCCATGTCTGCCCGCTCAGTAGCAGTTCGCAAGACGAAAAAAAAAAAATTGGCCGCGTATCTCCGTGCTTCGCTGCAAATGCCGTCGAAAGACGATAGTCTTCTACCGGCCGTACTACATGAGTCCCGGTTCATCTGCGGTTCGGCACGAGCTTCGGGCGTTTCCTGGGCACGCTTGAGACGACGGACATCGGCACGCCGGCGCTTCTCCGCTGCAATCTGCTCGTCGGTCTTTTCCCTGCGTTGTCTGGGCATGCCTTGTATAGTGTGTTGTATATCATCAAACGGCCATTTATGTCTTGCGTTGCCTCAGACAACGCCCCGTCTATGTTGGACCGGCCGCATGTGGCTGGCATTGATGAAATGGAGGCAGCGCTGCGTGAGATATGGACGCCATCTGGCCATGATGTCAGCAAACGCAAGAAGCTTGCGTAGTACGCAGAGCTACTGGTAGGTGGCAGCACAGTGTCGTTTTAGCGAAGCGTAGGAAAAGTCCGCTTTTGCGCATCCTAACAAGCACTAGGGTCTTTATAATTAGGCATCTATGTATTTTTATTAAAGGAACACACCATCTAATACTTACGTATTGATGTTGCGCCTCAGATATGCGTAATATTTGCTTTTTGGTCGACTGTTCACAAGTATGAACGCAACTACCAGTTCAAGATGGGTGGTCGTTGAGGAAGGGGTGAACCTTTCGCCATTCTACTGAATCGAAGAGCAGGACACACACACACACACACACACACACACACACACACACACACACACACACACACACACACACACACACACACACACACACACGCACACACACACACACACACACACACACACACACACACACACACACACACACACACACACACACACACACACACACACGCACACACACACGCACGCACGCACGCACGCACAGAGAGAGAGACTAAAATTTCTGCGTTGAAGTATCCCAAGAAAGACTATCGTCTTTAAAAGACAGCTGCGTTAAACTATGCCCCAACAACTTAGGCATCCATGCGGTAGGTATGTTCTACGAAAGAAATCACACACTAATGACGTCTTCAACACTCCATATCGCAGGCGTATATGCGTCGCGATACCGAGGTCCCCCGCAGCTTCCTCATGAGCAAGCAATAAACGCGGACTAGCGCAACAAAATGAGCTCCTTTCGCTTCCCTTTCGTCCTTTATCGCCGCTCTTCATTCAATCAGTCCCTTCTGACGATACACGCGATTGTCCGTGACGGGAAAAGCAATTCAGTTCTTTCGTGGCGAAAGAACTGCGTCTGCAAGGAGCGCTGCCAAATGCATCACAACAAGGTAGCAAATCAGCGATGGATGGATGACCCGGAAAGCGCACTTTATGTCGAACCAAAGCGGCTGGAACGTGTGGAAAATACGGAAGCGCAAAGTCTTCTAGCGGTTGCGGCTGCTCGTGGACTGGGAAGGAAAGCAGGGAGCCCCAAATGGATCCTCCAGGGAGCTTTTCCATGCAATCCGCGAAGACGGTGCCCTGCGAGCGAAGCGACGGCGAACGAAAATTTCGTTCACGGCTTATCCCCAGAATGCGCTCGATCTCGACCGTAAAGTGGTTTCACCGGTAGAACGCACATCACACGGCAGCAATATCTTAAGTTAGTGCGCAAAATGCGAAAGCAAGGCCGTCCGTACAGGGAAGAACGTCGCCATGCTCTTGATGAAGAATGCGTGGGACTCCAGAAAGGAAATACCTGCGTCCAGCTGCAATGTCCCAGCGTGCGACAACGAGGAACCCATTGCCCAACTGAACAATGTCACTGCATTTAAGGCTACTGTTGAAAACATTGTATACTCTTAGCAGCTTCATTTTGTATATATTGTACCCACTCCCTTCTGTAACGCTTTCGGGCCCTGAAGGTATTGAAATAAATAAATAAATAGGAACCGGGGGTCATTAGTGAGGTTTTTATGTGTGATGACTGGGTACTTCCCAACACGGTTCTACAAACACCGTTGTTTCTGTTAACAAACATTAAGTTGAAGTTGGCGCTTGATCAGTTGTCCTTCTCCGTCCTTGTCTGTTCGCACTATACCATTTGTTGGTGATTAGTGAGGCCACGTGACTGGGTACATGCTGTAGGGTTACTGCTCTGTGACGTATAGCGCACGCCATCCAACATATCGCATGAGCAAGGTGACGTTCTCATTGAAAGGTTCCTGAAACAGTTTTCACGGTTTTCGACAGACACATTAGACCGGCAGCGCAAGGCCTTCAGGTTTGACCTCATGGTCCCCGAGTAGACCGTAGCCGCGTTAAGTTTAGCTCACTCGCGTTGTTGTGGACAAAATAGAGTTGTTTCGCTCACTCACTCAGACCAACGTGAGCGATCCGCGTCAAGTGTGTAATTTACTGCAAGTCCTTCAACGTGCGCATATCTAAACACTAGAGCGACCCAACTAAAAGAGTTTTCGTCCTGCCCTGCCCATAGGTCGTTCCATGGGCATGCTGTGTCACGCTCACGCAGATTGTTTTTCTCCTGTTGCGCTCTCTCCCAAACCAGCGCGACGTCGCTATTGGCCTACTGGCGTCACGTGACAACGCACGCTGTGCCAGCTTGTTTTCATTCGCGCTCCAGGCACCGCCGCCTTAATCGGTGCCCCTTTTTCCTGATTGCTCGTTGCGCAGAGCAAATAGCTTTACAGGACAATCTCCATATAATAAACTTCAAGGCACAGCCGGAAATCGTTCGTTATACCGAAGTATCGTTACAGTGAAAACCGCGAAACTGTTCATGACGAGCGAAATTTCCTTTGCTTAAACACGCTACTTCTGCAGCAGCGTGTCTTTAACACCTCGGAAGCGTCGTATCTCAAGACAGGGTATGGTCGCCAAAAGCCGCGCATAGCACCGCGGGACTGAGCGCTGGTGCATTGTCCGCTCTATTACTGTGGGCACACATACATGATGCACAACTCGAGGACAGATCTTTGCTGCTATAAGGGAGTGCACGTATTTTACTTTCTTGGTGCGCGGCGTGATGAAAAGCTATACTGTCCAGTCCGCAACACCAGATGTACTTTGCTCGCTGCGCGCGAACGCGGTCGCTACTGTTTAGGATCGTGAAGTTATTCATCAACAAGAGATGGAAGAACGCCAGTGCACGAATTGGCACAGCAGCAGCCAATCGAACATACGCATAAATTGTGAATTTCGTCCGATCATTTACCACGAGACCTTGCATTTTGTAGTCGTGTAGTTACTGATGAATGTCCACTTTCTCGCTCATCAAAACGTTCCCGCCTCTTTGCCGTAAGAAAAAAAATCTCGTGACAACACGCACCCCGGCACGGCATGCGCTTGCTTTGTAAGTGTATGATAAGTGGAAATTAAAAGTTGACACAGGTATTTTCCACTACACGTACTCTTTAACGACTGTTTTTTAGACCTTGCCGTGGCAATCACTTTCCTCGTAACTGCATCTAATCCTGCAAATCTAAAACACTTGCCATCCTAAGGCAAGACAATCAAACTTGAAACCACCGCTCAAGTTAAGCCTACGAGCTCGCAATTCGACGACAGATCTTTCAAAAATGTGAGCTATTTTATGTCCAATCTTTCTTGTATGCGTGAGGTGGCAGAAAGCCTACGCCACATTGGTTCTAAAGTCATGATTTAAGCAAAAATCAGATCAATTTGGCCCTAGGCGAGAGCCGTCGCTTCGATTGACGCCGACGTGTTTCTTTACGTCTTTTGGGCACCCTTTGGGGTTCCCGCTAAATTACGTGAATAGCGCGCCCAACGCAAAGCCCGAGCGCTGTTCTAGTCTGGCGCAGGCGCAGTGGCCTTTCTCTGGGGTTCCTTTTCGAAAAATCCCTATTGGCTGCATGGAAGACTATTGATTGACACAATGTAAAAAAAAGAACGACTAACCGAGTTCCGCAATTGTCCCATTTAATGAAACAGTGGAGTTGAGCAAGCTTTGGTGTACAGCGTATTGCGCCCACCTTCGGACCCTGAGCGCTTGGTTTAAACTGTTGCTTCGCTAGGGTATTTTTTTTTTGCTTTTTTTCGCTAAGGTAGGCGAGAAACGAAACACGTCCGTTTCCCTTCTTCAGACTAACTTCTCACGTATACATAGGGACAGACTTCGTATCCATATTCTTTATTTTACGCTCATCGGCATCTGAATCAGCCGCTTGCTGAAAGCTGCCACACCCTAGCGCTGCTGCCGCTGTTGTTAAAGGGACTGTCTACCGCTCAGAAAATTTTTTGAGATTGTGGTAAAATTGGGGAGATCGTGCATCACCTTTACGGGAACGAGCGCGCTTTCACCCCACAAAAAGGAATTAGGTTTTTAATTTCGCTCTGAAAGTGGCGCAAAAAACGCCGCTAGCGACACCCAACAGCTTGTTCGTCATTTTCCAAGAGTATGAGAACCAGCCCACGCAGGCATACATATTCTTCTGGAAAACTTTTGTGTTTGCCTTACAAGCGTACTTCACCCTATGAAACACCTTATTATAGCGTCCAATAGGAATTCGTTCTTTTTTTCGCTGCTTTCGCGGTGGCGCAGGTGGCGCTGCCTGCGAACTCGTCTGCCTGTAAGGACGTGTAGTACTAGAGTGTACTAGAATATTTTGAGTGGCGCGACCGCCGGCCGGAGAGGGGCCCTCTCCGCATGGAACGCAGCGGCGACGCTGCAGTCGTCAGACCTTGGTTGCTCCGGCCGGCCGGCACGGCCGGCCCTCCTCGCGGGCGTCTGCTTGCCGGCGCGCTCACAAAAATGTTCGCAAGAGTGGCGCGAGTTTATATTAAAGGAACGTAAAAACGGACCGTTTCATCACACCTGAACTGCATTACCACCCTGATGGCAATTAACTTGCGCCGGGAGAGCGCCTGGCAGGTGTAGATAGGTTTATTTTGGTTTTATAATGAAGCGCGAATGGATCGCTTGAGCAGCGATGCGCCACATGCAGCTTCATCAACTTTTAACTAGGCGATCGATGTCTTTTCGTATTGCTTGCCTGCTTACTTCCAAGGTTTCTGCTCAAAACGCAATGTTATTACCTATGAACACGGCGAGCGTGCGAGCATTGCAATCATCAAATATAGTTTTAAATCAGCCCGCAGTTCTACTGCACGCTATATATCGGTGCTCATATATCGGTCCTATATATCGGTGCCCATTTTTGGTATGGGCATTTTTACTCAAACACAAAGAAGGTTCTACCTATCGCCTACTTGTGAAAAGTGAGATATTGTTTTGCTGCGTGTCCACATCACCCTTTCGGTGTGACGTACCTGATATAAACATGCTGTACCAAGCATAATTATTCACACTGTTACTTTCGTTTCCTATAAATATAGGTAAACTGAAGAAACCATACACTCACTCCTATAGCTCAGAAATCTTAGAATGTTGAGTAATGAAAAGGGTGTAATGTGACAATGTTACGTTTAGGTACTAGCGTTCAAGTGTGGTGAAGAAACTTTAAGGATCAATTAAGGTATTCTATGAAAAATTAGGTCCGTGCTGTGCGAAGTCGTGAGAGATAAACTATTCCATTCAGAGATGATGCGAGGGAAAAATAGATATTCCGAAGAACTTGTTTTGGTACTAAAAGGGATTAAAGATTTAGTATGGTACGTGATGTCTCCTCAGCTGCGACCGCAGTGGTAAAGCATACAGCCCAGGGAAAGACATTTTAATTTATCTGCATTTTCTGGCACACTCAAAATCTTCATACATTGTGCTCTTTAATTAGGTCTGAAAGGTCAGTTCCGCTACTACTTAGAATATAAGTAGCGAACGGCGTTGCGCTTTAAATTTTCTCCGGTCTTTGTACTACGATTTATGCAGGAGTCCCAAACTGCGCATGCATGTCCAGGTCCTGGTCTGAAAAACGATATGTATACTGACAAATTAGGTTTTGCAAATGTTTCCTTTAGTTATTATCTAATGGAACCAAAATTACGGACTGGTGACGCTCTGGTGAGAATAGTGTGACCTTTCCAAATGAGAGAGTGAGTAATGCGACGCCTAAGTACTTGCATTCAGATGTACCAGGGAGCGATTCCGATTGAAAACCGTAAGTAAAGAAGGTCTTGTATCGTGTTCCTTTTTTTTTTTTTTTTTTGTTCTTATAAACACTGGTTTATCTCCATTCAGCTACATGCCGTAATGAGAGCACCATGGAGAAATGTGTCCATTCCTCATAGTTGTTGATTTCGTTAAGATGGACGCAATACTCTGCTAATAATTCGATCTCAAATGGTGCCCTAATATGTTATAACTTCCATCAATATGTCGTTAATGTGTATTAAAAATAACAGCGGATTCCGAACGCTAGTCCAAAGTACTCAGAAGTAACGAGTAGCTCACGAGAACAATCACTGTAATGCTGTCAATGCGAACGCATCTATAGATACGAAAGAGGTCATCTATTAAGAAGAAAGTAGGTAGACGGGTTGAGACCCTATGAATTAGTATTATACATGTGGCACCTGTTCAGTAGCGCACCCAGGATCTCTGCCAGGGGGGGGGGGGGGGGTCAATCTTTCACGAAGGGCCGGGCATGCGATTACACAGTTGTTGCGTGAGTAAAAAAAGTAAATAAAATGCCAAAAAATAATAACATCAATGATGATGATTATTTTATTATTTTTTCGGCGTTTTGCTGAGACATTAGCGCCACATTCTTCTAGGACACAGGTGCAGTTATGGAGTGGGAGGGGGTTAGGTCGGCCTCAGGGGGGTTACAGTTAGCACCATATGGGGGGTTACAAACCCCATAAACCCCTCCCCCCTCCCCGTCGGTGCGCCACTGAACCAGTTAAACTGCTCTCTTAAAATATAAAAATGACGTCGACTTCCCCTGACATAACGAGAGCAATTCCGGCAGCAAAACCTTTGCTTAAACACGCTACTTCTGCAGCAGCGTGTCTTTAACACCTCGGAAGCGTCGTATCTCAAGACAGGGTATGGTCGCCAAAAGCCGCGCATAGCACCGTGGGACTGAGCGCTGGTGCATTGTCCGCGCTATTACTGTGGGCACACATACATGATGCACAACTCGAGGACAGATCTTTGCTGCTATAAGGGAGTGCACGTATTTTACTTTCTTGGTGCGCGGCGTGATGAAAAGCTATACTGTCCAGTCCGCAACACCAGATGTACTTTGTTCGCTGCGCGCGAACGCGGTCGCTACTGTTTAGGATCGTGAAGTTATTCATCAACAAGAGATGGAAGAACGCCAGTGCACGAATTGGCACAGCAGCAGCCAATCGAACATACGCATAAATTGTGAATTTCGTCCGATCATTTACCACGAGACCTTGCATTTTGTAGTCGTGTAGTTACTGATGAATGTCCACTTTCTCGCTCATCAAAACGTTCCCGCCTCTTTGCCGTAAGAAAAAAATCTCGTGACAACACGCACCCCGGCACGGCATGCGCTTGCTTTGTAAGTGTATGATAAGTGGAAATTAAAAGTTGACACAGGTATTTTCCACTACACGTACTCTTTAACGACTGTTTTTTAGACCTTGCCGTGGCAATCACTTTCCTCGTAACTGCATCTAATCCTGCAAATCTAAAACACTTGCCATCCTAAGGCAAGACAATCAAACTTGAAACCACCGCTCAAGTTAAGCCTACGAGCTCGCAATTCGACGACAGATCTTTCAAAAATGTGAGCTATTTTATGTCCAATCTTTCTTGTATGCGTGAGGTGGCAGAAAGCCTACGCCACATTGGTTCTAAAGTCATGATTTAAGCAAAAATCAGATCAATTTGGCCCTAGGCGAGAGCCGTCGCTTCGATTGACGCCGACGTGTTTCTTTACGTCTTTTGGGCACCCTTTGGGGTTCCCGCTAAATTACGTGAATAGCGCGCCCAACGCAAAGCCCGAGCGCTGTTCTAGTCTGGCGCAGGCGCAGTGGCCTTTCTCTGGCGTTCCTTTTCGAAAAATCCCTATTGGCTGCATGGAAGACTATTGATTGACACAATGTAAAAAAAAGAACGACTAACCGAGTTCCGCGATTGTCCCATTTAATGAAACAGTGGAGTTGAGCAAGCTTTGGTGTACAGCGTATTGCGCCCACCTTCGGACCCTGAGCGCTTGGTTTAAACTGTTGCTTCGCTAGGGTATTTTTTTTTTTGCTTTTTTCGCTAAGGTAGGCGAGAAACGAAACACGTCCGTTTCCCTTCTTCAGACTAACTTCTCACGTATACATAGGGACAGACTTCGTATCCATATTCTTTATTTTACGCTCATCGGCATCTGAATCAGCCGCTTGCTGAAAGCTGCCACACCCTAGCGCTGCTGCCGCTGTTGTTAAAGGGACTGTCTACCGCTCAGAAAATTTTTTGAGATTGTGGTAAAATTGGGGAGATCGTGCGTCACATTTACGGGAACGAGCGCGCTTTCACCCCACAAAAAGGAATTAGGTTTTTAATTTCGCTCTGAAAGTGGCGCGAAAAACGCCGCTAGCGACACCCAACAGCTTGTTCGTCATTTTCCAAGAGTATGAGAACCAGCCCACGCAGGCATACATATTCTTCTGGAAAACTTTTGTGTTTGCCTTACAAGCGTACTTCACCCTATGAAACACCTTATTATAGCGTCCAATAGCAATTCGTTCTTTTTTTCGCTGCTTTCGCGGTGGCGCAGGTGGCGCTGCCTGCGAACTCGTCTGCCTGTAAGGATGTGTAGTACTGCGCTTGTCGTGCATGCGGCCATGCATGCGGCGCTGCATGTCCGAGGCGCACCCCCGCGCGCCGACTTTCCCTCGCCTCTCCTCCTCGTCGTCACTTCTGGGATGTCGATCTTGAAACCGGTTCGTGTTGAGAAGCCCCCCGCGCTAGGAAGGGTTTCCAGGGAAACGACGACGCATCATGCGCGGTAACCGTAGTTGCTGGCATGCCTACACTAGGAAAGGAGCGACTTCGTAGATGAAAAAAATTGTGTTTTAATAATTTCTATTGAGTTTCTGGAGAAACCACTGCACGCTGGGTCACTTCGAAAGGTACGCTTTCTGTTGAGCCAAAAAACGGGAGAGCGATGAAGGACGGTAGACAGTCCCTTTAAGTACGATGTCATCATGCTGTATTGCCCGAAGTGATACAGACCGATCAAACACGTTTCACGTACCATTTCATTCTGTTGCCAGCAGATCATGACGGAGGCATGCATGTGGCAACTTCACAGGAATATTATTGTATGGCCGCTCACAAACGTAATTATTGCGTGCTCCATGAAACATTAGTGTTGTTCCATAAATGTGTTTTGCCCAGCTATTCCGCACTCAGTACACTAGCAGCAGATAACTAATCACAAGCTATACACCTAAGGTTAACAGGTCTACAGCAAAAAAAAAAAAAGAAAGAAGGATAAACGTGCGCTGGCTAAGACTGCGAGAGGAGAACAGGAGGTAGAGAACGCTGTGGGCAATATGGCTCCTCGTCTCATTTCCACCGCTCGCTCATAGCTGCAGTGTAGTTAAAGTATTAACGAGCAGTATAAATCTCTCGCAGTTCTAATTGATTGATTTGTGGGGTTTAAAGTCCCATAACGAGCTTTGATTATGAGAGACGCCGTAGTGGAGGTCTCGAGAAATTTCGACCACCTGGCGTTCTTTAACGTGCACTGACATCGCACAGCACACGGGCCTCAACCTTTCGCCTCCATCGAAATGCAGCCGCGGCGGCCGGGATTCGATCCCGCGACCTTCGGATCTGCAGCCGAGTGCTATAACCACTAGACCACTGTGGACGGGTATCTCGCAGTCCTAGCCCGCGCACGTTTATTCTTTTGCTACAACACCAATACGCGGTTTGTCGCACATTTAGTGCCATTTTTGCTGCGTTCTTCGCCGCAAGATAATTAGTACTGCCTCGGCCAGCTTGAAAGAGCTCAATGGCAGGCAATAATACAATGCTAACTGACATCAAACGCAACATCGATGCAAATTTGTCTGACGGCAAGAGACGACTAACGAAAGCTGACGGAAACATACGAGTTGACTGTCGGTCATCCATCACGCGATCGTGGCGGGTTGTGAGATAGATGCTTCCGAAAGTGAAGCCGCGAACTCGTCAAAGGTTCGCGTCGTTTGAGGTAATACGAGAAGACCGTGCATTATGAAATAGCCACATGATTTAAGGGGCTGCCTACTATCCTTCATCGACTACTTGTTTGTTTGTCTTTTTGTTGTGTGTGTTTTTATCGCAATATAAAGCGCACTATTCGAAGCGCACAAGCTTACTGTAGTTTCACAGGGATGTCAGCAGGAATATTTAAAACATATTTCTCTCTACCTGCATGGTCATCACTTTTGTATGTGTATGGAAGCCGGCAACACTGGTCACTTGGTTTCTACAGCATCAATTCCAAACTAATGGTGACTGTGTCGTGAAAGACCGCTACCAGATGTGTGTCAAATACAACTGTAAGAGGGGTGATTTGGGCTTGTTGGTACATCATATTCACAAGTTTGTTGCAGCACAAATGTAGCACACGGGTATAGAAGGACGCATACAGCCACGGCCCTAACTTCCCTCAACGGTTTCTATTTTCGGAAACTGCGCCACTGTGAGACCGGTTATACCGTAAAGCACGTATCTACTGGAAGAGCATATAAGGTGCACGCGCTTGAAAAAACATATCCAGAGAATGCAGTAAGCAACATTCATGTTCCACGTATGCTCAAAAACTGCAATTCTTTGCTAGACAGCAAGAGAGATGATTTACTAACGCATGCGTCACCGAACTGTTTCATGTACGCACTTTCAATAACAAGTCGCGTTCATTCATATTTGCTTTTCGCGATAATATCTGTATATTTAGCACAAAGGACGCATCCATACCCGCGACACTGAATCCTTAAAAAGCATCCGGCTCAGACATGCCAGTCTTATCACGGTGCTCATTCAGCCTTCCATGTACACACATGCCGGTTTAGGCTTCTGCCGCCGGACAAAAGAATGCTGTAAATGACGCAAGTTTTGCAGTCGGCGCCGTTGCTTCTTCTGTGCTTCTTCCCGCACCCCTCCTTTCTGGTACCGGTCACGTCTTAGTGCATAGGCTCATGAGCTGGTTTGAGCTAAATATTTTTAGCTGCCCGACTCGCAGTCATAGCTTAGCTCGAGCTCGGCTGCGATGAAGCGGTTCCTCATAAGTGGTGGAAGGTGTTTTTCGTTCCCGGAGACCTCTGGCATCTTTCCGCTCGAGCTTCGCTCGGGCTGCCGCCTACTACATCATGCCGTGTAAGTTCCACAGAATCGAGGCGAGCACAACGCCACCGCCCCACTGCAGCCTACACAACCATTGATGGCCATCTAAACCTGCCAACACTACCCTCCGCTCTTCGCTGGCCTGCGAGGCGATGACGTTGAAGACTAGCTTAAAAACTACGACCTTGTCAGGGATTTCCACAGGTCCGACGATTCACAGAAGTTGAGGAACGTCCACTTGTACCTACCCGATGTCGCGAAACCTTGGTTCGGGAACCACGAACCCGACATTCCTGACTGGGCGACATTAACGGAACATAACCGTCAGATTTTCGGTGCTCGCCCTGTTCGTGCCGAAGACGCAAGGAAGAAGCTCGGAGAGTGTGTCCAATCCCTTGGTGAATCGTACAGCTGGTACATCGAGGATGCTCTTGCATTTTGCAAGCGTGTTGACACCACTATGTTGCAAACACACCGAATACACCACATTATTAAAGACATAGACACCGTCGCCATAATGCCCTCGCTACGCAATATCCAGGATGTGAATACCGTTTGCCAGCGACTTGAGGAACTTCAATCCTTCAGGCTGCCCACTGATGCTTCTGACATTCGTCTCCCTTCGACCACCAACTTGCGCACGCTGATTCGCGACATCGTTCATGAGGAGCTTCACACGCAGTCCTCATCCTGTGGCCGGCCGCTCGACGACTGTATGTTGCGCAATCATCGTTCCTAAGTCTTACAGAAACTGAATATAAATGAAGCTTAACGGCGCATAATCGCAGGTGGTCTTTGTCACTCACATACTGCAGCAAATAAAATAATTTCACATTATTATCTCAACCTAATTTCGTCAACAGTTTCACTGTTACAATGTATCAGGAAAAATATTGCTGAGGGAATATTGACGAAAGCCAACGGATGTTTCAAACTTACTGCTAAGTTATTCAATAAACATTTCGGCAACATATAATCAATAAAGCCAATTTCATAAGGGATATATAGGCCTTTCTCAAGGAACCCTAGAGCGCCCGCGAGCGCGCTGAGCACTGTATGGAAAGTGTGTATTGAAACTGGGCGGTCCGGTCGCCCGTCTTTTGTTGGCGCTGTGGGAACACCAAATGAGAAGAACACGATGCCGTTTTGACCACTGTAAAGTCATAGTACTTCATACATCCGAAATCATCTCTGTGTGACCATATACGTGAAATTTAAATGTAACAGCGCAGTCAGTACAGGTATCACTGAGCGGCCACTCGTTATGTCTATACCGAAAACAAGTCGCCTGCACAGCCTGAGAGTTACCCCCTCACAGAATACGCCTGTGTCTATGTGTGTGCTGTAGCTTAGTGCGTATTCACTAGTATTTTGTGAGCTTGTTTTGTGATATTTGTTGAGCCGACTTTACTGGATGGTTTCAAATATAGAGGGGGGGTTCAAGACATGCCGTAATCTCCTCTGCAGGCGAAACCAGCAATGAATTTAGCCACGCCACGCAATCTGCTGCTTTCTTAAGTCACGCATATTGATCTACCTTTCATTTTTCACTTAAAGAAGACCCCTGCTCGTTTCCCCGTCCGCACTGAACTCTGTCATCGTACTCGTTCATCGTATCAACGGCCCTTTTCTAGACTCGTTTCACGAAGAGGACCGAAAGGCGGCGGGGATATTCAACGAAGGGAAGGCAGGAAATCGATTTTCCTTTGAGGCTGCGGCTACACGCCATAGCTGCTCACTGCACGGCTGAGATATTGCACTCGATAATGGTGACACGGTTTTCCTGGTTCATTCAGCGTGCGCAAAAATGCACTGAGTGACAGCTCTATTGGGCAGCAAGCCGTTCGTAGCGAAAAGGAAAAGCTTGCGCTCAGTGAAAAGTGACAGCAGGTAGGCTATATTAAAGGGGTACACGGGTTGAGGCTACGGTGGGTAAAAAACAAATAATAATAACCGTTGGTGTTCTTCCGCGTGCCACCTCTACCTCTCTGCACCCTTCGAAGGGCCGTTGTCAAGCATGCACTGAAGAAATGTTAGCTGCGCAAAAGCTGTAATACCACAGTAAACGTTGTGTGTTCGAATTCTTCGAGCTTTCGTGACATCTGCTGCCGAACTTGTGCAAAAAGACGAAAGCAAGGAGACGCCGAATCAATATAACATTATCAGTGAGATACTAAGATACCGCTAAATAATAATAATAATAATAATAATAATAATAATAATAATAATAATAATAATAATAATAATAATAATAATAATCTTTATCTCATCATTACTGCAATGACAGGAAAGTAGAAAAGCTGCGGGTAAAAGCTGCTCTTTGACAAGGAAGCCTGAGAAGAGCCCGCGGCTACATTTTTGTAGTACAGACAGCTGTCGCATGCATCAAAAATAGAAAGGACATGCGTCAAAATAGAAAAAGTGCATAGTACGCTTTAGTCGCAAACGAAAACGGAAAAGACGCACATAGCAATCACGTAATTTAGGGTCGTGACATATGCAGTTCGCGTAGTTGAGGCAGTTTCCACCTGTAGGGATCAACACGGGTTTTCGCATGTGTATGAAGTAGTTCGTGAGGAATGTACGATAATTTATCTTCCGAGTAATTCGTTCTGGGTGTTTTTATTTTCAACGTTCCTGTATTTCGCGTATCAAGCGATGTAACGTGTTCCTATAGGTTCTAAAGGTAATGTAAAAAATGTCTATTTTCTTTGACTTCGCGTGTGATCGCTATATACAGTTAATTTAAATGCGTATAGGTTTTGAACGAGTAATATTCCAGCCTGCTCAAAGAAGCCGCGCATGTGGGCATCATATGGCGAGTTGAAACGTATTCTTATGGACAGCTCAAAAGGACAGAAAGCTGAGCGAGTTGGTAAGGGTCCATAGTGAAAAGTATAGGCCCTAAGCAATGCGCAGGCAATTTGAAAGGTGGATAAAAGAACGCGTTGAAACGAGCCATCTTCTTGCATCCTTCGGGAGCGTTCTATGAACAGACGTTTATAATCAAAAGAGGCGTGCAGGACACGGACACAAGGAGAACAGTGAACACCACGAACGCCCACTATCAACTGAAGCAGAGCTCAGAGGCGAAAAAGAAAGAAGACACAGCTAATCTGCGCATGCTCAGGAAACGTAGCGCCACCTGTCGAACGGTTACACGTGCCGGTATACGCGATAAACAACTGCTAAGGCATTCTATCTCCTCTGTTTAAGCTAATAGACGGCTGACTCACGCACACACTTTCACTGATACTAATATGCCAGGCCTCGACCATTAAACGCGTTTCTTCATTCTTATGTCTGTACAGTACTTCGCTTTCGTCTAACATGGGCTCGCAGTTACACACCTGGCAGTGCAAAGATAGATGCGACGAGTATTCTTGGGTACTATCGGCCAAGAAAGTAAACGGACCACCGCTCTGGCGGCCCGAGCGGCTGCCTGGCCACAACGGGGCGCTGCTGTCTTGCTCCGCGCGCTTGATTCGAGAGTGCCGTGGATAACGTCAAGCTACTCCCTCACTCTCGCGCTGTCTTGTCAGGCTTGATAAATTGTCTAGTGCGTCGTACGGTTGTTCTGCTGCTGGTGGTCGCGATGAAAAGGACCGCGCATACCCGTTATTCAGCACATGGTGCTGTCGCGCAGCAGCCGACAGCCGCAGACGACGGTCTACGGAGCCGTAGAACGTCGGCCGCGCGGGAGGTGTCCAAAGTGCACGGCAAGCTTAGCCGGTGCGCAGAACGCGTGACACCCTCTAACTTGCTGCACAAGGTGGGGTGGCAAGATCGCGCCCCTCGTCGTCAGTACGTCCCCATCAACTTGTTTTAAATTCCGTGTCCTTGTAGTCTGGCTTTGTCTGGTCGTAGATGAACCAATAATCGCGTACATTTTCCAGTAATCTCCCTAATGATTTAACGAGCGCACACGGAGGAAGCCACGGAGGGAAAAGAGGACGGCGCCGCGGCCGCGGGAGTCAAGCCGGGCGCAAGCCGACGTAGCTGCGGCCACCATTCCTGCGTCGCTGATTGGTCCTGTCGGCTTGCGACAGCCGGAGAACGTCGCAAAACCATTCTCTGCCCGGCAAGAAAACCTTGACGGGCGCGAGCACAACAGCCCGCGCAGGTCAGTTTGAAAACGTCAAACGGTGCACGTCAAGCCGCTGTTAGCTATCATGAGCATGTATCTTAGGGGTGAAGCTCCTTATGGCATCACCTGGGCGGTTCTCGGTTGTCGATGCATCCTGCGTAGCCAGTAGCGTCTCCCTTAGCATACAATAGATGGCGCTGCCCCATAGAGATGCATGCAAACTGCAGTTGGGTGACGATATACTAGATGGCGCTGTACGCATTCTGCGTCGTCATCGCCATTTCTCGTCTAGTTTCCTAGATGGCGCTGTCCCATAGAGATGTGTGCAATATGGCGGTTGGGTGAATGGACACTAGATGGCGTTGGAGGTGCCGCTGCTCTCCGATTGGCTGCTGCGCGGGGCTGCGCCGGGAGCGCTCCTCTCATTCTCCTGGATCGTCGCCGTACGTGTCGGATCGCGCTTGGTGGACCATGGACGATGAGAAAAAAATTCCGAACGTTGTGTCCGAAGCGCGGAATCGAACCAGGGACCCCTCGCTTCCGAACGCGTGGCGCTAGCCACTACGCCACGAAGCGCACATGGACACATGCACCACGATGACAGTAAATACCCAACATTAATGAAAGACTGCCCGTTTCTAACGCGTTTGTGCTAGCGCGTTACGGCCCGTGTAAGAAGCTGGTGTAAGACGCTGTGGCCTCTCCGCCTTATACTCTCTCAGCAGTCATGTGATGGCGTCGGCAAACGCGGTGCGCGTTCCGGCCTGTTTAAAGGGCTGCGTAAGATGTCTTTACATGATGATCGACTGGGCGAATTGCACGGAAGATTCACGGTTTACCGACGATTCCCTCCAGAGCTTCGTCCACTCATTATCATTCACCCCGTCGATATGCTGTGATTTTTTTCCCGCCGGCGTGAAAGAGCGTGTGTCAGCCGCCGCTGCGGTGCCCTGCGCAAAGTTGCCTAAAATCGAGCATCAAGGGGAGCAGGCAACACACACTAGCATGAAATATAAGGTAAATATAAGCAAGAAAGAAAAAAACAGAGCAGGTATTCGTTCTTTCACAATGACGGTG
This sequence comes from Hyalomma asiaticum, assembly GCA_013339685.2. Lineage (NCBI taxonomy): Eukaryota > Metazoa > Arthropoda > Arachnida > Ixodida > Ixodidae > Hyalomma > Hyalomma asiaticum. Next base: position 129,692,477 of record CM023484.1, read on the forward strand.
TTTGATTCCCTGCGGCCGTAGGCTGCTTGCGCGACAGCGCCATAGGTGTAATATCGGCTATGCACGGTCCCTTGCATCGCGACCACCAGCAGCAGAGCAGCCGTACGACGCACTAGAGATTTTATCAAGCGTGACAAGACACAGCGCGAGAGTGAGGGAGAACGTCACACAGGGCACTCTCGAACAAAGAGTGCGGAGCGACACAGCGGCGCCCCGTTGCGGCCGCGCAGTCGCTCCGGCCGCCAGAGCCCCGGTACGGTTACTTTCTGGGACGAAGTACTTATTTTGCGTCAAGTATAACTTTTGCAGGTTTGTATTAGTTGTGGTGCCCCATCCACAAAGACAATAGGTACTATGTGAATAAAAAAGTGATTTATACAGTAAAAACCTTCCGTTATATGGCAACGCTGATTTGCAACTGTATACCATGCCCACAACGCGCGATAATTGTTCCAACACGCTGCTGATATGTTCGTTCCAAACGATATTACATAAAAAGAAAAGGACCCCTAGAATTTTTATGTGATTTACTAGCTCTACTTCAGTATCACCGTACACAAGATGTAAATTATAGTTTGGCGGTACATTGCCAGTACATTAATTAAGAAAGCCAGGAGAAGTTATAAAAAGGAGTTAAATGCTGGGCTGGTTGGTGTTCAGAAGTAAGCATAAAACAGCCCGTGAAACCTTAGAGGCATTCTTTATCGGAAAAGCTGGTCACGAATGTGATAGTGACACTTGTATTGTACAATGCTGAAGTGAAATTCCTCTCGCGCCTGGTGTGGTAACTTTCTGTTTGCCTTTTTCCAATTTGCTTGTTGTGGTACGCCTGCGCTTACCTCTGGTTGTATATACGCAGTGTTTCCACCTTCAATAAATCAGTTGTCAGGAACGCCTGTGTTGTTTGTTGTCCTCTCTTTGCTGTCTGTGTTACCTTTGGGCTCAATACTATGAATGTGAAGTTATAAAAAGAAACTTGTTAGCAATAGCCAGCAATACTAAAATAAAAAGAATGGCAGATCCCACGTGCAGTGGGAATCAAGGAAATGCGAAGCACGCATCAGGAACGTAAAATGGATGTGCAGTGTTGTCTCGCTATATGAGTTTGGTACATATGAAATTAACGAAACGGCCGCAAGAGCATCAAGACTGTGGCATGTAAACAATGCCGGTCATACACGCATATGATGATTCTGATGTTATGGCCTGTCATTTACGTTCGTCATGCAGTCGTGTTGTGCCATAGGAATTTTTGTATACATCCCATTATAAAGCGCACTATTCGAAGCGCACAAGCTTACTGTAGTTTCACAGGGATGTCAGCAGGAATATTTAAAACATATTTCTCTCTACCTGCATGGTCATCACTTTTGTATGTGTATGGAAGCCGGCAACACTGGTCACTTGGTTTCTACAGCATCAATTCCAAACTAATGGTGACTGTGTCGTGAAAGACCGCTACCAGATGTGTGTCAAATACAACTGTAAGAGGGGTGATTTGGGCTTGTTGGTACATCATATTCACAAGTTTGTTGCAGCACAAATGTAGCACACGGGTATAGAAGGACGCATACAGCCACGGCCCTAACTTCCCTCAACGGTTTCTATTTTCGGAAACTGCGCCACTGTGAGACCGGTTATACCGTAAAGCACGTATCTACTGGAAGAGCATATAAGGTGCACGCGCTTGAAAAAACATATCCAGAGAATACAGTAAGCAACATTCATGTTCCACGTATGCTCAAAAACTGCAATTCTTTGCTAGACAGCAAGAGAGATGATTTACTAACGCATGCGTCACCGAACTGTTTCATGTACACACTTTCAATAACAAGTCGCGTTCATTCATATTTGCTTCTCGCGATAATATCTGTATATTTAGCACAAAGGACGCATCCATACCCGCGACACTGAATCCTTAAAAAGCATCCGGCTCAGACATGCCAGTCTTATCACGGTGCTCATTCAGCCTTCCATGTACACACATGCCGGTTTAGGCTTCTGCCGCCGGACAAAAGAATGCTGTAAATGACGCAAGTTTTGCAGTCGGCGCCGTTGCTTCTTCTGTGCTTCTTCCCGCACCCCTCCTTTCTGGTACCGGTCACGTCTTAGTGCATAGGCTCATGAGCTGGTTTGAGCTAAATATTTTTAGCTGCCCGACTCGCAGTCATAGCTTAGCTCGAGCTCGGCTGCGATGAAGCGGTTCCTCATAAGTGGTGGAAGGTGTTTTTCGTTCCCGGAGACCTCTGGCATCTTTCCGCTCGAGCTTCGCTCGGGCTGCCGCCTACTACATCATGCCGTGTAAGTTCCACAGAATCGAGGCGAGCACAACGCCACCGCCCCACTGCAGCCTACACAACCATGATGGCCATCTAAACCTGCCAACACTACCCTCCGCTCTTCGCTGGCCTGCGAGGCGATGACGTTGAAGACTAGCTTAAAAACTACGACCTTGTCAGGGATTTCCACAGGTCCGACGATTCACAGAAGTTGAGGAACGTCCACTTGTACCTACCCGATGTCGCGAAACCTTGGTTCGGGAACCACGAACCCGACATTCCTGACTGGGCGACATTAACGGAACATAACCGTCAGATTTTCGGTGCTCGCCCTGTTCGTGCCGAAGACGCAAGGAAGAAGCTCGGAGAGTGTGTCCAATCCCTTGGTGAATCATACACCTGGTACATCGAGGATGCTCTTGCATTGTGCAAGCGTGTTGACACCACTATGTTGCAAACACACCGAATACACCACATTATTAAAGACATAGACACCGTCGCCATAATGCCCTCGCTACGCAATATCCAGGATGTGAATACCGTTTGCCAGCGACTTGAGGAACTTCAATCCTTCAGGCTGCCCACTGATGCTTCTGACATTCGTCTCCCTTCGACCACCAACTTGCGCACGCTGATTCGCGACATCGTTCATGAGGAGCTTCACACGCAGTGCTCATCCTGTGGCCGGCCGCCAGTGAACTTCGTGCTCCCAGTACCTTGCGAGATATAGATATATATATATACACTCGACGACTGTATGTTGCGCAATCATCGTTCCTAAGTCTTACAGAAACTGAATGTAAATGATGCTTAACGGCGCATAATCGCAGGTGGTCTTTGTCACTCACATACTGCAGCAAATAAAATAATTTCACATTATTATCTCAACCTAATTTCGTCAACAGTTTCACTGTTACAATGTATCAGGAAAAATATTGCTGAGGGAATGTTGACGAAAGCCAACGGATGTTTCAAACTTACTGCTAAGTTATTCAATAAACATTTCGGCAACATATCGTCAATAAAGCCAATTTCATAAGGGATATATAGGCCTTTTTCAAGGAATCCTAGAGCGCCCGCGGGCGCGCTGAGCACTGTATGGAAAGTGTGTATGTGAACTGGGCGGTCCGGTCGCCCGTCTTTTGTTGGCGCTGTGGAAACACCAAATGAGAAGAACACGATGCCGTTTTGTCCACTGTAAAGTCATAGTACTTCATACATCCGAAATCATCTCTGTGTGACCATATACGTGAAATTTAAATGTAACAGCGCAGTCAGTACAGGTATCACTGAGCGGCCACTCGTTATGTCTATACCGAAAACAAGTCGCCTGCACAGCCTGAGAGTTACCCCCTCACAGAATACGCCTGTGTCTATGTGTGTGCTGTAGCTGTAGTGCGTATTCACTAGTATTTTGTGAGCTTGTTTTGTGATATTTGTTGAGCCGACTTTACTGGATGGTTTCAAATATAGAGGGGGGTTTCAAGACATGCCGTAATCTCCTCTGCAGGCGAAGCCAGCAATGAATTTAGCCACGCCACGCAATCTGCTGCTTTCTTAAGTCACGCATATTGATCTACCTTTCATTTTTCACTTAAAGAAGACCCCTGCTCGTTTCCCCGTCCGCACTGAACTCTGTCATCGTACTCCTTCATCGTATCAACGGCCCTTTTCTAGACTCGTTTCACGAAGAGGACCGAAAGGCGGCGGGGATATTCAACGAAGGGAAGGCAGGAAAATCGATTTTCCTTTGAGGCTGCGGCTACACGCCATAGCTGCTCACTGCACGGCTGAGATATTGCACTCGATAATGGTGACACGGTTTTCCTGGTTCATTCAGCGTGCGCAAAAAATGCACTGAGTGACAGCTCTATTGGGCAGCAAGCCGTTCGTAGCGAAAAGGAAAGCTTGCGCTCAGTGAAAAGTGACAGCAGGTAGGCTATATTAAAGGGGTACACGGGTTGAGGCTACGGTGGGTAAAAAACAAATAATAATAACCGTTGGGTTTCTTCCGCGTGCCACCTCTACCTCTCTGCACCTTCGAAGGCCGTTGTCAAGCATGCACTGAAGAAATGTTAGCTGCGCAAAAGCTGTAATACCACAGTAAACGTTGTGTGTTCGAATTCTTCGAGCTTTCGTGACATCTGCTGCCGAACTTGTGCAAAAAGACGAAAGCAAGGAGACGCCGAATCAATATAAAATTATCAGTGAGATACTAAGATACCGCTAAATAATAATAAAATAATATAATAATAATAATAATAATAATAATAATAATAATAATAATCTTTATCTCATCATTACTGCAATGACAGGAAAGTAGAAAAGCTGCGGGTAAAAGCTGCTCTTTGACAAGGAAACCTGAGAAGAGCCCGCGGCTACATTTTTGTAGTACAGACAGCGTCGCATGCATCAAAAATAGAAAGGACATGCGTCAAAATAGAAAAAGCGCATAGTACGCTTTAGTCGCAAACGAAAACGGAAAAGACGCACATAGCAATCACGTATTTAGGGTCGTGACATATGCAGTTCGCGTAGTTGAGGCAGTTTCCACCTGTAGGGATCAACACGGGTTTTCGCATGTGTATGAAGTAGTTCGTGAGGAATGTACGATAATTATCTTCCGAGTAATTCGTTCTGGGTGTTTTTATTTTCCACGTTCCTGTATTTCGTGTATCAAGCGATGTAACGTGTTCCTATAGGTTCTAAAGGTAACGTAAAAAAATGTCTATTTTCTTTGACTTCGCGTGTGATCGCTATACAGTTAATTTAAATGCGTATAGGTTTTGAACGAGTAATATTCCAGCCTGCTCAAAGAAGCCGCGCATGTGGGCATCATATGGCGAGTTGAAACGTATCTTATGGACAGCTCAAAGGACAGAAAGCTGAGCGAGTTGGTAAGGGTCCATAGTGAAAAGTATAGGCCCTAAGCAATGCGCAGGCAATTTGAAAGGTGGATAAAAGAACGCGTTGAAACGAGCCATCTTCTTGCATCCTTCGGGAGCGTTCTATGAAAGACGTTTATAATCAAAAGAGGCGTGCAGGACACGGACACAAGGAGAACAGTGAACACCACGAACGCCCACTATCAACTGAAGCAGAGCTCAGAGGCGAAAAGAAAGAAGACACAGCTAATCTGCGCATGCTCAGGAAACGTAGCGCCACCTGTCGAACGGTTACGCGTGCCGGTATACGCGATAAAAACTGCTAAGGCATTCTATCTCCTCTGTTTAAGCTAATAGCGGCTGACTCACGCACACACTTTCACTGATACTAATATGCCAGGCCTCGACCATTAAACGCGTTTCTTCATTCTTATGTCTGTACAGTACTTCGCTTTCGTCTAATAATGGGCTCGCAGTTACACACCTGGCAGTGCAAAGATAGATGCGACGAGTATTCTTGGGGTACTATCGGCCAGAAAGTAAACGGACACCCGCTCTGGCGGCCCGAGCGGCTGCCTGGCCACAACGGGGCGCTGCTGTCTTGCTCCGCGCGCTTGATTCGAGAGTGCCGTGGATAACGTCAAGCTACTCCCTCACTCTCGCGCTGTCTTGTCAGGCTTGATAAATGTCTAGTGCGTCGTACGGTTGTTCTGCTGCTGGTGGTCGCGATGAAAAGGACCGCGCATACCCTTATGCAGCACATGGTGCTGTCGCGCAGCAGCCGACAGCCGCAGACGACGGTCTACGGAGCCGTAGAACGTCGGCCGCGCGGGAGGTGTCCAAAGTGCACGGCAAGCTTAGCCGGTGCGCAGAACGCGTGACACCCTCTAACTTGCTGCACAAGGTGGGGGTGGGGTGGCAAGATCGCGCCCCTCGTCGTCAGTACGTCCCATCAACTTGTTTTAAATTCCGTGTCCTTGTAGTCTGGATTTGTCTGGTCGTAGATGAACCATAATCGCGTACATTTGCAGTAATCTCCCTAATGATTTAACGAGCGCACACGGAGGAAGCCACGGAGGGAAAAGAGGACGGCGCCGCGGCCGGGGAGTCAAGCCGGGCGCAAGCGACGTAGCTGCGGCCACCATTCCTGCGTCGCTGATTGGTCCTGTGGTTGCGACAGCCGGAGAACGTCAAAAACCATTCTCTGCCCCGCAAGAAAACCTTGACGGGCGCGAGCACAACAGCCCGCGCAGGTCAGTTGAAAACGTCAAACGGTGCACGTCAAGCCGCTGTTAGCATCATGAGCGTGTATTTAGGGGTGAAGCTCCTTATGGCCACGGTGCGGAGCGTTCGAGTTAAACGTGCTGAAGGTTCTACCAACGCCTCCTAGAAAAACAATGCCTGTAACGTGAGCCGCGAACGCGCTGCCCTACCCTCTGATTTTACCCTCCCCCACCGGTACCGGTATGGAGGCGAGCGCCTCTGGCGGTCGCTCCTTGTAAACAAGCCGACGCGCGGCCTCCGGGAGCCGAGCGGCTGCTTCTCGCGAGGACACGACACCTTGCCGACCGCGCGTTCTCACCGCTGCTATATGCAGACGTTTTTTAAAGACGATATCTTTCTTCGGATAATTCAACGCAGAAATTTTGGTCTCTGTGTCTGTCTGTGCGTCTGTCCTGCTTTTCGATTCAGTAGAATGGCAAAAGTTTAACCCCTTTCTCAACCACCACCATCTTGAACTGGTAGCTGTGTTCATACTTGGAAAGACAGTCGACCAAAAAGCAAATATTACGCATATCTAAGGTGCAACATCAATACGTAAGTATTAGATAGTGTGTTCCTTTAGTAGAAAATACATAGATGCGTAATTCTAAAGACCCTAGTGCTTGTTAGGATGCGCTAAAGATGCGACGCTATGAACGAAAAAATTACAGCCTATCCACGTGAGTGCATGATGGTGAGTGGGCGGAAGCTCGGAGGTTCATCGTAAATCGTGCCGAGTTCTGGATTAATTTAGTTACCGCGCACGCTACGAATCCTCATGGTTACAACTATGCCCAAGTGAAATCTCCCACCGGCATTTCATTGCAAGTCAAGATCCAGTGCCTAGTATATATAGCATATATCTGGGTTGCCGGTGAACCGCTTCTCCCACGCGAGCAGTCGGTATTTCTCAATCAAGAACTCGCTAGGAGACGCTTGCCTGCGCCAACGTTGTCTCTCGCGGTGAAGGCGCGTTCTCCTTCTTTGCGAGCTGGTACAGCGTTCCTCTAAGAAAGAGCGTTTCCATAGCCAACGCGCGCCTTTCGCCTCTCTCTGTCTCTCTCTCTCTCACACACAAGACAGCAGAGGCAACGCGGCCGGTGGGTGAAGGCAGCGCCGGAGAGTAGAGAGAGCACGGCTCCACGGGAGGCACGACGCCTAGGCGAACGCCCGGGGGCGGAGCGCGTGCCGGGAGGCACGCGGGGTACGCCTGACGACTGACGACGGACGCGTGGACAAGGTTGACTAAGTGGAGATCGCCCCTAAAAAGCGGACGTTTCCTACGCTTCGGTAAAACGACACCGGTGCTACGCCACCTGCCAGTAGGTCTGGCGTAATAAGCGAGCTTCTTGTCGTTTCCGAGATCATGGCCAGAATGGCGTCCATAATCTCACGCAGCGTTGCTAACCATTCATCAATGGCCAGCCAGCATGCGGCGATTCAACATAAACGGGGCGACTGGTTCTGAAGGCAAGGCACATCATAAATGGCCGTTTGATGATATAGAACACACTCTACTAGACATGCCCAGACAACGCAGTGAAAACACCGATGAGCAAATTACAGCGGAGAAGCGCCGGCGTGCCGAGCCCGTCGTCTCAAGCGTGCCCAGGAAACGTCAGAGCAACGAGCCCAGCGGCTAGCGAAGATGGTGAATCGAGGCGCGCCCGGAGGAACAGGAAACAGACGAGGTGCGCGATGCGCGAATTGTCACTGACCAAGAGGCTAAGCGAGCGTACCCGGCGGCTGAACAGACGCCCGAAGCTCGTGCCGAACCACAGATGAACCGGGACGGCCGGTAGAAGACTATCGTCTTTCGACGATATTTGCAGCGAAGCACAGAGATACGCGGCCAATGTCTTTTATCGCTGTTGCGAGGTAACAAATTGCCATATGAAATAAAGTCCAGTGTCTTGAAGGTCATTTTTTTAACAGCAAATAAAGGTTCACACGAATGACGGTAATTCTGTCTGCTTAACGCAGCAGATTTACGTTGGTTTGCGTCATTTTCGCCGTCTGTATTTCTGGAGCCACTTCTCCGTTTCATTTAAGCGGCAATGCGTTGCTGTTGTGTGCCGTGCTGCTCATCGGGTTGCCGACGGAAACAACCGGGTGTGTCTTTTCACGAAGTGCCAGCAGAGATCTCCTTGCGTGAGAAGTGGCTGCACGCAATATCAGGCACCTTTCCCAGCGCACCAATCAAGGAGCACTGCGTCGTATGCAGACTCCACTTCCATGCGAGTGACTTGAAAAGACACTTCACCAGGCGCTTACTCAAGCCCGGTGTAGTGACAAGCGTGTTCGGCGAACCGGCGCCGGGCCCTGCGCGAAACGTGGTGAGTGCCAGTGTGTCCACGAGCACGATAGGGCCAACAGTACACGGCGAACAGTTTCCGTGGCTTACTGAACAGGACAGCTTGCCAGACAGCTTGCTGTGCCTGAATAACTACATCATGCGAGTAACCTTACTGGGTATTTTGTCGCTGGTCGGTTTGTTTCAGTAGAACAATTTGCTCCAGAGAGCAGGTAGGTTTAGTACGTTTCAAGGCGGTGTAGTCTGCTATCAAACTACCGCCGCACGCTCTCGCCGGTGGTCCGGACAGCGCACAGGCCAGCTGCTCCCGGCTACGCGATTGGCTACGCCTGTGATGTCAGGTGACCAGGCGGTCCGGAGCGAGCGCTCTCGCACGGCGCCTGGTCGAAACACGCGCCAGGGAGCTCCGTACGGGAAAACGAGGGACATTCCAGGCATTGATTTCTAGGAGGCGTTGGCTGTACGTGTGGCTACAGGCCTGCCAAAGCCAACTGGTGATTTGAGCGGCCAGTGCTCGATTAATAAACGCTTCGCCTTTCTTTAACGACGGAGCGTCGCGCTCGGAACTGCACGAGCGACATCTACAGGTGGAAAACGGGTCGCATACGAGCATGCGCAGCGTCACTGACCAGCCTGCCTTTCAATTTCCATCCTGTTTATCTCCGCGGCCGCGACAACTGCTTTGGCGGCAGAAGCGCTGTAAACCGTATAACGCCGAAAAAAAAAAAGAGCACTCACTCGGTCGGCGTGTTTTAATAATGCGACTTATTCTCGGTTAGCGGTATCATATCATACCGGCAATGCGCCGATAATGTATATTGCGCATCGCTCTGTGAATTTTTCATAGCGCATTGCGTTTATTGCCGTGTGCTGTGATTTAATTTCGCAAACCTACTATTAATTGTAACTAACCAACGATGCGTTGACTGCGACTAAATGTATTTTCGACTGCTGATACATAAGACGATCAGTCGGTCCTTCGTCGGTTGTAGCCCTTTCTGATCTCCAGACGGGGAGCGTCAGCAAGCCGACCTTCCTTTAAAAAAAAATGCTTTCAGCACTCTATTCACAGTTGGAAGTGCAAAATTCTATACCGGCCAAAAGACAGCTTCCGAGCAGCCTGACGCAAAAGAAAACCACAGAAAACTTTATACAGTTCATAAGTGGGCGCAAATCTATTGTTGTGTCAATGTGACGCGAACGGAGAATAGAACGCAGCATAGCTGCATCGGGCGTGCCAAAATACGCCTCGTTCTTTTTTCTTCTTCTTCTTTTTTTTTTGTTATTGCGATAAACCGTTGACAGCGCTACTGACGGCCAAAGCGGTTGTTGCATCGGCGGTGATAACCAATTGTCGAGAATGCAAGGCATGTGCCTCAGTGGCGCTGCGCATGCTCAGATGTGTCCCGTTTCCAACTGTAGATGTCGTTCATGAAGTTCTGAGCACGACGCTCCGTCGTTATAGATATGAGAGTTGACCACTGTACATATTACCCTGGGAGTGTTAGGCAACGCCCCTCGTAGCCATGGCGGCGAGTGTAGAACAGTATTCCTTGCCAGAAGGCGTCGCATAGAATGCGGTCTTATGACGAGATGGATGCTGCCCAATAAACACTCGCATCCGACCTCAAGGCACCAAGTCTGCCGTTGAAGCCCGTTATGAAATAAGGAAAGGGAAGGGGTCAAGGGACCTGGTTCGTTTGTTAGAAACAACTTAATGAGCCGACAATAGTTATACATCGGCTTGAAGGCAGAAGTGTCCTGGGAGTGTTAGGAGCAATAAAAAGTTTTCGTCTTGTGCATCCTTCACTTGGAAGAGTTTATAAACACACACCACACACACACACACACACACACACACAACCACACACAGAATTAGTATAGATATATATAATATATATATAGATATATATATACTATTCAGGGGCGAAACAGAGATAACGCCTCCAGATGGGACGGCCACGCATGTCATTGGACTCGCTTTCATTTGTGGCTTTAATTAAATTTCCGAATGTGCGTAAAGTAATGCAAGAAAAAGCCAACCTACCAAGACACGGACGAAGAGAAAGGGCGCCGCACGCAACCCCTCGGCACCGGGGACGGTCACTTTGTCTCGTCCTTGTCTTGGTATGGTGGCTTTTTCTTGCAAATAATAAGGAACCAACCATCGCATCCTTTCACGCTCAAAAATTATGCAATGGGAAGAAGCTCTGTCTCCGCACTGAACTTACGGCTGCATCCAAGGAAGAAGTCAGAAGTGGAGGAATGCCTGCGGCAGAAATTCCTCTGCGCCCGGAGAGGTCGAATGTACGTTCATCGAACTGAGTAAATTTAAATGTCAATAGGCCTATGGAACGAAAACAAAGACGAAAATTTCGTCTCAACCGCTCGACCTGGATACCGGAGACTAATAAATGCTGCTCATGCTACGAGCTACAAGCAAACGTGTGCATGGCTGCAGAGATCATCATTGTGCAAGAGTTACGTCGTCAGCAGCGCTGGAAGCATGCCAGTAGCAGAAGTGTTTCTTCCACCGAGTGCTTGTGCAAAGAACGACGAAGGAGACGACCGCTACCGCATCGAGTTGCCCGCACTCAGTGCGCTGCCTTGTGTAAGAAAAAGAAAAAGAAAAATGCGCTTTGTGACAGCAGAAGCTTCTCTCGAGCAACATCTATTTTCATCGGTGATTAGTCCAGACTTTATTGAATGTATTAAATTTATAGGCGGCTCGGGTAGAATACAATACTAATTTACCTATCATATCGGGTTCTAGGGATTGCCGATGCATGTTTCCGTAATTTTTGGCCTCGATTCACTGCAGTTGATGTCGAATAATGAAACTGGGACAGCGTGCGCTAACTGCGCATGGTTAGCGAAGGGACAATTCTACTATCTCACTCTCAGAACGCGTGTATAGTGGGCTGAATGCATGAGCACAAGAGAAGCGGAAGCGCAAACGCGCAATAATTTCACGTTCGTCATGCTCGCGCGATGTAAGTTGATAGGCGCGCGGTGCTGCGAAAATGAAAAAGTACGCAGCTTCCGCTAGGTCGAGCAAGGCCAGATCACAGCCAATCTGGCCGATGTCTACAGATAAAGGTCCGCACGCGATAGTCATGTGATCTTCTTTTTCTTTTTTTCGAGGTGGGGGGGGGGTTCTGTCCCAATACAACGCTCTGATATGGGAGACACCGTAATGGAGGTCTTCGGAATTTCGACCACCTCGGATTCTGTAACGTGCACTGACATCGCACAGCACAGGGCCTCAACATTCGCCTCCATCGAAAATGCGACTGCCGCGGCCAGATTCCATCCACGACTTCGGATCAGCAGCGGAGTGCCAAAGCCACTGGACCAGTGGCGTAGGCAGGCATGGGGCTGACCGGGCTGAAGCCCCACACCCCAAAAATATTTCCAGCGGTGCCCCACTGCCTATCCATGCTGGCCGATCACATATCGAACAAAGGTGCCCATTCTGGAAAGGTGCGGCTATGCAGCGTTCGCGTCTCTGCGGTGGGCTTAAACACGAAGAACGCGGCTCTGTCAACCCACATAGGAAGTTGACTAGTCACTCTCTGGCGGGGAAAGTTTTAGTTGTCTGCAGGAAACGGTGGTGACAAACGAGAGGCACCTGTCATTTATGGCAGAGAGGCGGCGATAAGAGCTTGAAGGGGAGCTTGCAGTCTTTGCAGCACAGCGCCGCGGCAGGCAGACGCTTCTGCAATGCGTTAACAATTAGCTCTCGCGGTGACAGAGAGTACGGCGGGTCTGGGCACCCGGAAACATGAGTGGCAGGCATGGGGCGAACCTGGCTGAAGCCCCCCCACCCCAAATTGCTGCAGTGGTTTTGCTGCGGGTGAAACGTTCGCAGGCCAAAATCATCGAGCTAGCGAACCAAACACAAGTATGCCGCTGTTCCCTGTCCAACGCCTTCGCCTGTGCCACGCGAACTTCTTCCCCTCTTATTCGTCGTGCTGTAGGGCGCTGACGCTCTTCGTGCGTTGTATGCGCTCGCGTGGGGAATATGGAGTACAGTGCATACGTTTCTATTTTTCTTTTGAGCAGTGCCCGTACATGGTGGCTCAACGCAGCTTCGTTTTCGTCATTTTTTTTTGACCACTTACATATGGTCGCAATGTGCGCGCACGGCGGTCCCTTCTGAAGAGGGCGATGCTGCAGAGAGAGGAAATTCAACCAACCTTGCGACTGGACAGCACTGCTTTGACAGGTATCAACAAGCAAGTAAGCTACGGAATAACGAGTCGACAAAAAGACCGCGCTGCGGCTCATCGCCGAGCGTGCACAAGGGTCAACAGCTCCGCTACCAGCAGGTGGTGGTCGCGAATTCATTCAAGAAGAGGTGACCATATTCGTATCGTCGCTTTCGCGCAAATGTCTCAAGGACAGCAGCAGCTCTCTGTCTTGGGGGAAGCTCATCTTCGCAGCGCCAACAAGCGAGCGAGACCACGAATGCTAGTCTTTTTCTTCAATTGATTTGGACTTACATGATACCGTATATCCTCTGACAATACAGTGGCTTTGTAATGTGCTAAGATGGCATGTTGGATTATATATGAATTCTCTAATAATGTTTGAATAGTGCCTTTCTATTGCTCACATGAGGTCATACGAATCCTTATTAATTTCAGCAACCAGGAAATTAACTTGAAATCATATCATTTTTGAATACAGTATGCAGAGTTGTAAACGTAACATCCCAAATAACTAGTCGCCGAGACGATTGATCGATCAATCAGTACTTGAGACAATCCATGAGCGGCCAATGGGAAAATAAAATGAGAGGAAATCTCTCTATACCAATAGCTTTCTCGGCTACAGAATCTGGTCTAAGAAATCGAATAGAGAAGGCTACATATCAAGCAAAAGTGCAAATGAATTCCATGAAGAAAAAGAGCGCAAGAGAACGGGGACAAAAAAAAACACGTACAAAGGACAGGCATTTCAAGCATGCAAAACAAACTTGCGCACATCGAGCCTCTGCTCACTCAAGTAAACAGATTTATCAGACGCTTTATTTGGATGAAACTAGTAATTAGATGTATGAAATAAGAAAATTTCGCGCAACTGTTAATTAAATTCCAAGTTAAAGCACCGGGAAAGTCCTGCAATTATTCGTCAGTGGAATAGTTACAATTGAGGGTTGTATGCACTACCATTATTTTCTTGCCTGGTGCACGGTTCGGGAGGAAAGTATGGCATGTCTGTACATGTGACAACTCACTGAACGGGATATTCTTCTCTGTTAGGCAGAAGAAAACTCACTATTCTTGGACCTCGTTTAGTAAGGGAGCCAAATAAATTATTTACATCAGCCCCATGTTTTTCAACAGCAACATAAGCGACAGCGAAAGAAGAAAGGAAAAAAGAACGTACAAGCCCAGTGAAGGTTATAGGGAAAATATTACCAGGTGTAAGAACGATAAGAAAGCTTCATTTACAAACTTTTTTTAACCTTCATATGTCTAAATCGACCGCTAGGCATATAATATTGTAAACTCAGTGTAGCAAGCGATCGCGTAAGCTTTAAAACATATGACGTTTCAGCTTGCGAAAACCAGTGAGATACGACTAGTAGTAGTTGTATAATCTAGTATTTGTCGACGCTGGTGCTGCATCAAGTGAGTACATTTGTGAACTTCGTAAGTTGAATGCTTATGGCGAACGTCACTGATACAGGAAATATTGGACCTAATACCGATCCTTGTACGCATGTCGCCTCACTACTTATACATGGGCCGCGTTTCCGCAAAAAAGGTTGTTGAAAGTCAACGCTGGGTGTGTCCTCTTTTGTCCTAGTGTCTTGCGCGCTGTAGTCACTTCACTCAAGACACGGGGCTTACCGGCGCAGCATGTTAGCCGCTCGGGCGCGCTTGTCCCGCCCGGTTGTGCTTCTCGATGCGCCGCACGTCAACGCTGCACAAAGAGCTGATTCAGTGGATGCGTCGTTATTGAGTACTCGTGTTCTGATGCTGATAACGTGCGTCCCATGGTGGTCGTCTACTTGACAGTGACACAGCAGCACTGCCATTGTGCCCGTGGTGATGGGGAGTCGATTTTACACCTGCCGCATTTCAAGTGGCACAGGTTGTTATAACGTGCACCGTGCCCTGACAAAGTGCCCTTTGCTAAAGCTTAGCCAAAGCCTGAGCACTTTCTAGTGACTGCACACCATCATCGCTGCATTATTACTCTTTACAACGTAAGCTGTTACGAGATCACAACAAGGGCCGTTTTTGACGCCGTAGTTGTCTGCCGCCGGCGCCGGTGTCCGCAACCACTATCGCGCAAATTTTTTTAGAAAAAATAAACAGGACCGAGGAGGACTGGAAGCCACGGCCTTCTGCGTGGCAGTCGAGCATTCTACCACTGAGCTACGCCTGTGGTTGAAAAATCAGTGCTACAAGACCTATACAGGTATAAAGCCTGCCGAGGGATCGCATTAAGAAATGTTACGTTGCAGAATAGTAATACGGCACTACGCGGCGAGGAAAGTGAATTGCATAACGCGTGCGAGGAATCATTTAAAAGAACGCAGGGGTGCACGCTTTGTAGCTCTGCACCCATTACAGAGGCATCATGAACATCATGATATGAAATGATTTTCTAACTTTTCCGTCATCATTATTACAAAGCCCTGCCTCGTGAAGCAGTTTTGTCGTATCATGCCATGAGTCATGCGACAGGCGACATGCGCAGGCCCCGACAGCAACCTGACTTGGCTCTTCGATGTACTTGATGGCCCGGTCACTTGGCCAGATCCCCAAGCGTTTATAATGGTTTCTAAGAAGGTCGCTCCTCCAGCTTACGCTGTCACTGTCCTGCGATTCCGCGCAGGCTCGGGTTTTTTAAAAACGATAGTCTTTTGTTGGGATACTTGAACACAGAAATCTTGGTCTGTCTTTGTCTTTCTCTGGCTGTCACACGATTCAGCCACCGGGCCAAAGTTTAAGCACTTTCCGAACGCCCAGCCATCTTGAAATGGAAGCTGCGTGCATACTTGTTAACATTGTCGTTCAAAAAGCTAATATTACGCATATCTGACCGCAACATCAATACCTTTTCATTAGGTACGTGGTGTGTTGCTTTAATAGAAAATACATAGATACGTAGTTCTAAAGGCCCTAGTGTTTGTTAGGCTGCGCTAAAAATGCGACGCTATGCTCGTAAAAGGCCTCTGCCGAGAATTTGGTGCGGCCACCTGGCAGGTGCCCAGGGATTCTGCACAAGCTCATGCGCGAGGCTTCTTGGCAAAAGCTAGATGTGCAGTTTACTGGAGAATTCTCTTGTCATAAACAAAACTGCCCACCACTGCAGTTTTTCAAGGTGCGCGTCTGCAGCCTTTATAACGGTGTTATGAAAGGAAGACCTATGGGCAAGCCTTATCAATGACTTTATTCCTGAGCAAATGTGCACGTCAGTGTAGCTCCTCACTCCATCACTCATACCATGTTGTCCGTTCCGAAGAGCACCAAAACGCGCCCCCACTAGCATTGCAGTGCGATAATTCGTTCTCCACAGAATCGGCGAAAACGGGTCTGCATCAAAAGTTTTGCTGGCGGGACTGGCCGGACGCGCATCAATCATAAATGTCCAATGTGGATCCTAGGCGCTCTTTCAGCCTCCGTGCTTCGCGATTCTCGAAAGACCAAGACAGATGGGCCAGCTTTGCTACTATTTAACGGGAACGAACAAACAACCAGCTTTGGTTACAGTATCAGCACTACGGTCACACGATGTCTCTAAAAAGCCGCAAAAGTGCGAGTGGACAAGACGGATGCGAGCGTATAAGAACCAGAGATGCAACGTGATCCGGCGTTTCATGGCCGTTTGTGAGCAAGAAACGCGTGGAACACAGAGAAATATTTAGTGTGCGGAGGAACGTATATGGTTTCTTCTAAACAGACCCTGCCCACTTCATTATCTGCCATGTTGCAGATGCTGTTAAAGGCTTATCGATAGCTTTTCACGAGCCTTTAATAGTTCATCATTAGTTTTCATCCTGATAGCCTGATATCCTATGCAAGTGCTGAATACTGACTTGGGGCGAGACGACAAGGGGGAGTTTGCGTTTTGGGGCCACTAAAGATGATTGGTGATTTCTGCAGTTTTCCTTCCCGAAACCGCGATATGAGAGACGCTGTAATGGAGGGCTCCGGAAATTTCGACAGCCTCGGGTCCTTTATTTATTTATTTATTTATTTAGTCATACTGTTAACCCTCACTTGAGGGTCATTACAGGGAGGGTGATGTATTGAGTTGCACAAGATTACATAAATATTTAAAGAGCATTTGTAGATAAATTCTATAACATATAGCACACTTGTATGAGACACACAGTTACATGCTTAACATTTGCAACATAATATTTATGACTTATGGAACACTTGTAAGGAAACACATACATGAACACTAATAATCTATACATTTTCAACAAAATGCCTGTCAAGAGCAACCTCAAATTCACTCAAAGTACTTTTTTGCACCACATCATTCGGTAATTCATTCCACATTTTAATAGCATCAGGAAAGAAGGAAAATTGGAATAAATCTGTTCGAACGTGTATTGGTTGTATGAATGTACTGCGTGTTGTTCGTGGAAACCTTTTGTAACAGCACGTCAAATAATCATCCTTGTTTATTTTCACCCCTGCATGTAAAATCTGGAAAAGCATTTTCAATCTCTGTTTCTGCCTTCTTAATTCTAGCGTTTCTAATTTACATACTTTCAACATTTCAGTTACAGAATCCCTTCTTCGATATTTCGAGCAGATAAAGCGAGCTGACATTCTCTGAATGCGTTCTAGTTTATTTTTTAAGACCTTTTGATGTGGACTCCACACAGCGCTAGCGTATTCCTACTTCGGACGGACATACGTTTTGTAGGCAAGCAGCTTGATATCTTTCGTGGTTCGGCCTAATTTCCTTCGTAGGAAGCACAACCTTTGATATGCTGACTGACAAATGTTTTCGATATGAGAACGCCAGTTCAATTTGTCTGTTATAGTTACACCCAAGTATTTAAAACTACATACTTTCACCAGCATATTATCACCTATGTTATACGCAACGAAAGCACTTCCTTCTTTTTTGTAATGTGAGTGTAAGTGGATTTCTTAATGTTAATTTCCATACCCCATTTAGAACACCATAAGTTTAAGGTTTGTAAGCACTGATTGATTTTAAGTGATCTTCTCTGCATGATACCGGACAATAGATTGGCAGTCATCCGCAAATAGCTTAATTTTTACTGGTGGTTGGACAACTGATGAAATATCATCTATGTATAAAAGTAAGAGTAGGGGCCCCAATACAGGCCCCTGAGGCACTCCCGAGTACACCTCCCGATTTTCCGACATAGCATCTCCCACTCTAACTGCTTGTTGGCGATTGCCGAGATAAGCTCCGACCCAATTGAGAACATTCTCACTAATACCGACGTTGCGAAGCTTGAACAGCAGTTTACGGTGTGAAACTCTGTCGAACGCCTTTGAAAAATCTATACATATAACATCGATTTGCATACAGGCATCTACAGCCATACACAAGTCATGAATAGTTTCGATCAGTTGTGTGACAGTTGAAAGGCCACTGCGAAATCCGTGCTGGAAGGGGCATAATAATTCATTTTGTTCTAAAGATTGCCGAATATTTTTTGCCACTATATGTTCAATTAATTTGCAACACACCGACGTAAGTGAGACAGGCCTATAATTGTTCAGGGTGTTCTATCACCACCTTTAAAATTGGGACAACAATTGCTCTGCGCCAATCTTGAGGTAACGTGTAACTTTTTAAAGATTTCTTAAAAATAATCTCCAGGTAGTACGACAGCCACTCCGCAAATCGTCGCAAAAATGATTCGGTATACCGTCAGGTCCACATGACTTTTTTGTATCTAAAAGAAGTAGTTGATGAAGATGCCTTCTCGGGTAATATTTATGTCATCTTCCTGAAGTGTCACTGTAGTACCAGATTCATATTCTTCTTTCTCCCCCTGGTCCTTACAGAAAACCGATTGGAAAAACTGATTGAGTCTTCCAGCTATATCTGACTTTTCTGTGATTACTTCTTTTCCATCTACTATAAGATCAATTCCCTCATTCGCTTCCTTAAAAAACAGCCAAAACTTACGAGGTGATTTCTTTAGAAAGTTAGTGAGTGTGTTATTGAAAAAATGTTCCTTGGTTTGTGCAATCTCTATTTTCAAGTTTTTCTTGGCACATGATATTTCTGTCGAGGCCTTATCAGTCCTGCGCAACCTTTTTATTTTACGCTTCATGTGAATTATTTTCCTACTTATCCATGGATTTCTCCGTTTTGTTTTTTTAACGCGAGTGGGTATGAAGTTGTCTGAGCAGTACCTAATAATTTCTTTAAAACGTTTCCAGAGCTGTTCAACGGACTCGTGTTTTGATGCGTTCTCAAACTCGCCAAGCGACATTTCTAATAAGTCTAGGATAGTCGTATCATCAGCACGACCGTAATCTTTGATATGTGCATACACATGACGCTTCACTCGAAAGCCGGTATCAAAAAACACGTTAACCGCAACCATTTTGTGGTCTGATATGCCGTCTTCAACTGATACGGCATAATCAGTCACTTTACTTGATATGAAAACCAAGTCTAACAATGCCTGTGACGTAGGGGTAATTCGTGCACTGTAACGATAACGTGCACTGTAATGGATAAGAATATTTCGCTTCCTGTGAGATGCAGCCGCCGCGGCCGGGATTCGATCCAGCGACCTTCGGATCAGCAGCCAAGTACCATAGGCACTTACACCACCGTGGCGGGGCTTGGGGCAACTAATCAAAAACCGTTGCACAAAGAAATTGGGCATCGCCGTCGTCACCTCAGACAACCAACACCGCGTTGTGAGTCAATACTCTGATTAGCTACTGTTAAGCGATGATACATTTCATTCTACAACACCTAAATCCACTAACTATAAATCCGAGCCGAATTTTACCTACGTGGTATGTACAGCAAGGAGATGCCGCGCTCCAGCCCCCCCTCCTGACCACCGCTTTGAACAGCGGTGGCATTGTTAACCACTGAGCTCCCCAAAATGAGCAACCACTTAGGGCCAAATCTGTCGCTGCACGTGCTACTAGGCTGGCGACGGTTTTCCCAGGAACGCCCCGATGCAGTACGCGTAACAGCACTCGTTTTCTTTCTTTCTTTTTTTTCAGTCCTTCCGTGCAGCATGTCACACGCCCATAAGCCCCGTCCTTTCCCGCCGCTTTCTCAAAATTGCTACAGTACGCGCACTCAAAGGCGCCCCTCTGCTCCCTCCCATCTTTCCCCACTCACTCAGTAAAACAGTTTCCGCCCTTCCATGCCTATATAAACGAGCAGGAGAAAAAGAAATATTGTCTTGAGAAAGGTCAGTAAAACTTCATTCGGGCCTAGTTGGTACATGTTCTTAGAGGGAAAATTTCCAGCGCAAACACAAAGACACACCACAGAAAGGAAATGACACTCACAAGCGCTGCGCTTGTGAGTGTCAGCGCTTGTGAGTGTCATTTCCTTTCTGTGGTGTGTCTTTGTGTCTGCGCTGGAAATTTTCCCTCTAAGAGAAAGGTCTGGCTGCGACCTAAACGTCGACCAAAAAATGGCATATCATTGAAGTGCTACGTCTCATACTTATATATAAACTAAGGGAATGTGTCAAAGGCGGGTTATTTGTTAGACACAGCTTAATGAACCGACAAAGGGAGAGTTATTGAAGTTTCTCAATTGTAGTATTGTAATTGTGGAGTAAATAGAAACGAATTGAAGTGGACGAAAAGACAAATCTGCCTTCGGTGGGAACCGAACCTACGACCTTCTCATAACGCGTCCGATGCTCTACTGTTGAGCTACGAAGGCGGTCGTCCCCCCGTCAACTTTATTGGGTATTTATGTACATATTACCCTGGGAGTGTTAGGCAACGCCCCTCGTAGCCATGGCGGCGAGTGTAGAACAGTATTCCTTGCCAGAAGGCGTCGCATAGAATGCGGTCTTATGACGAGATGGCTGCTGCCCAATAAACACTCGCATCTTACCTCAAGGCACCAAGTCTGCCGTTGAAGCCCGTTATGAAATAAGGAAAGGGAAGGGGTCAAGGGATCTGGTTCGTTTGTTAGAAACAACTTAATGAGCCGACAATAGTTATACATCGGCTTGAAGGCAGAAGTGTCCTGGGAATGTTAGGAGCAATAAAAAGTTTTCGTCTTGTGCATCCTTCACTTGGAAGAGTTTATAAACACACACACACAGATCTATATAATATATATATATATATATATATATATAATATGTTTGAGGAAGAGGGTAATAAACGTTCGGAACACAATTTTTACTAACGTTTCGGCAGGTGGGCCTGCCTTCGTCAGAGTAACGACGAAGGCAGGCCACCTGCCGAAACGATAGTAAAAATTTGTTTCGAACGTTTGTTACTCTCTTCCTCAAACACATATTACACCGGATCCATCGATTTTCATTCGCGCATATATATATAATATATATATATATATATATATATATATATATTATATAATATATATATATATATATATTATATATATATATATATATATAGAGAGTAGTAGACCCTCGGAATTGGCAGCAAAAATGCGGAAAGCGTTTATTCAACGTTGCAGCGGAGACCGGCCTTCATCAGGAATATATATATATATATATATATATATATATATATAATATATATATATAATATTCTGACGAAGGCCGTGCCACGGCCGAAACGTTGAACAATAAACGTGCGATTTTCGCAAGTGCGCAATTCGTTTCTAAACTATATATATATATATATATATATATATATATATATATATATATATATATATATATATATATATATATAAGGAACAAAAGGGAGTACGACGCACGTTGGTTTTTGCACAGTATATTTACTGACGTTTCGGCTGGTGGACCAGCCTTTGTCAAAGTCAACTGTGTCAGTTAGTGGATTTAGTCTTTGACAAAGGCTGGTCCACCAGCCGAAACGTCAGTAAATATACTGTGCAAAAACAACGTGCGTCGTACTCCCTTTTGTTCTTATTGTACCGGGGCCAACGTGATTTCCTTGCTGCAACTATATATATATATATATATATATATATATAATATAGATATATCTATATTCAGGGCGAAACAGAGATAACGCCTCCAGCTGGACCGGCCCACGCATGTTCATTGGACTCGCTTTCATTTGTGGCTTTAATTAAATTTCCGAATGTGCGTAAAGTACTGCAAGAAAAGCCAACCTACCAAGACACGGACGAAGAGAAAGGGCGCCGCACGCAACACCCCTTCACCGGGGACGGTCACTTTGTCTTCGTCCTTGTCTTGGTATGGCGGCTTTTTCCTTGCAAATAATAATGAACCAACCATCGCATCCTTTCCACGCTCAAAAATTATTGCAATGGGAAGAAGCTCTGTCTCCGCACTGAACTTACGGCTGCATCCAAGGAAGAAGTCAAGAAGTGGAGGAATGCCTGCGGCAGAAATTCCTCTGCGCCCGGAGAGGTCGAATGTACGTTCATCGAACTGAGTAATTTTAAATGTCAATAGGCCTATGGAACGACAACAAAGACGAAAAATTTCGTCTCAACCGCTCGACCTGGATACCGGAGACTAATAAATGCTGCTCATGCTACGAGCTACAAGCAAACGTGTGCATGTGCTGCAGAGATCATCATTGTGCAAGAGTTACGTCGTCAGCAGCGCTGGAAGCTCTGCCAGTAGCAGAAGTGTTTTCTTCCACCGAGTGCTTGTGCAAAGAACGACGAAGGAGACGACCGCTACCGCATCGAGTTGCCCGCACTCAGTGCGCTGCCTTGTGTAAGAAAAAAGAAAAGAAAAATGCGCTTTGTGACAGCAGAAGCTTCTCTCGAGCAAAATCTATTTTCATCGGTGATTAGTCCAAGACTTTATTGAATGTATTAAATTTATAGGCGGCTCGGGTAGCAATACTAAATTTACCTATCATATCGGGTTCTAGGGATTGCCGATGCATGTTTCCGTAATTTTTGGCCTCGATTCACTGCAGTTGATGTCTGAATAATGAAACTGGGACAGCGTGCGCTAACTGCGCATGGTTAGCGAAGGACAATTCTACTATCTCACTCTCAGAACGCGTGCTATAGTGGGCTGAATGCATGAGCCCAAGAGAAGCGGAAGCGCAAACGCGCAATAATTTCACGTTCGTCATGCTCGCGCGATGCAATATGATAGGCGCGGGGTGCTGCGAAAAGGAAAAAGTACGCAGCTTCCGCTAGGTCGAGCAAGGCCAGATCACAGCCAATCTGGCCGATGTCTACAGATAAAGGTCCGCACGCGATAGTCATGTGATTCTTCTTTTTTCTTTTTTGTCGAGGTGGGGGGGGGGGTTCTGTCCCAATACAACGCTCTGATTATGGGAGACACCGTAATGGAGGTCTTCGGAAATTTCGACCACCTCGGATTCTGTAACGTGCACTGACATCGCACAGCACACGGGCCTCAACATTTCGCCTCCATCGAAAATGCGACTGCCGCGGCCAAGATTCCATCCCACGACTTTCGGATCAGCAGCGGAGTGCCAAAGCCACTGGACCAGTGGCGTAGGCAGGCATGGGGCTGACCGGGCTGAAGCCCCCCCACCCCAAAATATTTCCAGCCGGTGCCCCACTGCCTATCCATGCTGGCCGATCACATATACGAACAAAGGTGCCCATTCTGGAAAGGTGCGGCTATGCAGCGTTCGCGTCTCTGCGGTGGGCTTAAACACGAAGAACGCGGCTCTGTCAACCCACATAGGAAGTTGACTAGTCACTCTCTGGCGGGGAAAGTTTTAGTTTGTCTGCAGGAAACGGTGGTGACAAACGAGAGGCACCTGTCATTTATCGGCAGAGAGGCGGCGATAAGAGCTTGAAAGGGGAGCTTGCAGTCTTTGCAGCACAGCGCCGCGGCAGGCAGACGCTTCTGCAATGCGTTAACAATTAGCTCTCTGCGGTGACAGAAGAGTACGGCGGGTCTGGGCACCCGGAAACATGAGTGGCAGGCATGGGGCTGACCTGGCTGAAGCCCCCCCACCCCAAAATTGCTGCAGTGGTTTTGCTGCGGGTGAAACGTTCGCAGGCCAAAATCATCGAGCTAGCGAACCAAACACAAAGTATGCCGCTGTTCCCTGTCCAACGCCTTCGCCTGTGCCACGCGACCCTTCTTCCCCTCTTATTCCTGTCGCTGTAGGGCGCTGACGCTCTTCGTGCGTTGTATGCGCTCGCGTGGGGAATATGGCGTACAGTGCATACGTTTCTATTTTTCTTTTGAGCAGTGCCCGTACATGGGTGGCTCAACGCAGCTTCGTTTTCGTCATTTTTTTTTGACCACTTACATATGGTCGCAATGTGCGCGCACGGCGTGTCCCCTTCTGAAGAGGGCGATGCTGCAGAGAGAGGAAATTTCAACCAACCTTGCGACTGGACAGCACTGCTTTGCAGTGTTATCCACAAGCAAGTAAGCTACGGAATAACGAGTCGACAAAAAGACCGCGCTGCGGCTCATCGCCGAGCGTGCACAAGGGTCAACAGCTCCGCTACCAGCAGGTGGTGGTCGCGACATTCATTCAAGAAGAGGTGACCATATTCGTATCGTCGCTTTCGCGGCAATATGTCTCAAGGACAGCAGCAGCTCTCTGTCTTCTGGGGAAGCTCATCTTCGCAGCGCCAACAAGCGAGCGAGACCACGAATGCTAAGTCTTTTTCTTCAATTGATTTGTACTTACATGATACCTTATATCCTCTGACAATACAGTGGCTTTGTAATGTGCCTAAGATGGCATGTATGGATTATATATGAATTCTCTAATAATGTTTGAATAGTGCCTTTCTATTGCTCACATGAGGTCATACGAATCCTTATTAATTTCAGCAAACCAGGAAATTAACTTGAAATCATATCATTTTTGAATACAGTATGCAGAGTTGTAAACGTAACATCCCAAATAACTAGTCGCCGAGACGATTGATCGATCAATCAGTACTTGAGACAATCCATGAGCGGCCAATGGGAAAATAAAATGAGAGGAAATCTCTCTATACCAATAGCTTTCTCGGCTACAGAATCTGGTCTAAGAAATCGAATAGAGAAGGCTACATATCAAGCAAAAGTGCAAATGAATTCCATGAAGAAAAAAGAGCGCAAGAGAACGGGGACAAAAAAAAAACACGTACAAAGGACAGGCATTTCAAGCATGCAAAACAAACTTGCGCACATCGAGCCTCTGCTCACTCAAGTAAACAGATTTATCAGGACGCTTTATTTGGATGAAACTAGTAATTAGATGTATGAAATAAGAAAATTTCGCGCAACTGTTAATTAAATTCCAAGTTAAAGCACCGGGAAAGTCCTGCAATTATTCGTCAGTGGAATAGTTACAATTGAGGGTTGTATGCACTACCATTATTTTCTTGCCTGGTGCACGGATTCGGGAGGAAAGTATGGCATGTCTGTAACATGTGACAACTCACTGAACGGGATATTACTTCTCTGTTAGGCAGAAGAAAACTCACTATTCTTGGACCTCGTTTAGTAAGGGAGCCAAATAAATTATTTACATCAGCCCCATGTTTTTCAACAGCAACCTAAGCGACAGCGAAAGAAGAAAGGAAAAAAAGAACGTACAAAGCCCAGTGAAGGTTATAGGGAAAATATTACCAGGTGTAAGAACGATAAGAAAGCTTTCATTTACAAACTTTTTTTTAACCTTCATATGTCTAAATCGACCGCTAGGCATATAATATTGTAAACTCAGTGTAGCAAGCGATCGCGTAAGCTTAAAACATATGACGTTTCAGCTTGCGAAAACCAGTGAGATACGACTAGTAGTAGTTGATAATCTAGTATTTGTCGACGCTGGTGCTGCATCAAGTGAGTACATTTGTGAACTTCGTAAGTTGAATGCTTATGGCGAACGTCACTGATACAGGAAATATTGGACCTAATACCGATCCTTGTGCCATTGTGACGCCCCGAGGGGCGTCGGCAGGGCGAGACACAGGAACGCGGGAATTTTTGGCCTTCTGCAGTCCTATTGTTCGGCTGCCACTGCGGTCAGAAAATCGCTGGGGCTTTCGTTACCCGCGAGTTTTGCGGAAACCGCGCTTTGACAGCCGAGCTGACGTTTGCGCGGCGGCCCCAGATGAGAGTGTGCATTAGGCGGCGACCTTGAAGACGACAGAATGCCGCAAAAGCGAAACCAGCGCGCTCATAAGTGCCTGAACAAAGCCAACGTAACGCCCCCGGTATGTTTCGATCACTGTGAAATGCAGCAAGCAGAACTGCTTCTCGGACGCGCACAACTGTCCGGCCACAAAGGAGCGACTGCCGACAGGCGCTTATTAAATTCGAAGCATTTCTTAGCGAACTTCGGCGAGTTTGAGCGTATCTATCTATCTATCTATCTATCTATCTATCTATCTATCTATCTATCTATCTATCTATCTATCTATCTATCTATCTATCTATCTATCTAGCCGCCTACGATTTTGTGCTCTCCTGGCCGTTTCGTTAATGGCATGTATGCGAAAATTGGTATGTCACAACGTGACTACATCACGAACATAAATGACAGGTCATAACATGAAAATTATGACATGCATGTCATGAGCGCCATGATTTACATGCCAGGGTCTTGGTGCTCTCCTGGCCGTTTCGCTAATGGGATGTATGCGAAAATTGGTATGCCATCACATGACTACATGACGAACATAAATGACAGGTCATAACATGAAAATCATGACATGCATGTCATGAGCGGCATGATTTACATGCCAGGGTCTTGGTGCTTTCCTGGCCGTTTCGCTAATGGGATGTATGCGAAAATTGGTGTGCCATTACATGACTACATGACGAACATAAATGACAGGTCACAACATGAAAATCATGACATGCATGTCATGAGCGGCATGATTTACATGCCACGGTTTTGGTGCTCTCCTGGCCGTTTCGCTAATGGGATGTATGCGAAAATTGGTATTCCAAAACATGACTGCCTGACGAACATAAATGGCAGGTCATAACATGAAAAGCATGACCTTCATGTCATAAGCGGCATGATTTACATGTTACGGTCTTGGTGCTCTTCTGGTCGTTTCATTAATGGGATCTATATGAAAATTGGTATGCCACAACATAACTGCCTGACTAACATAAATGGCAGGTCATTACATGAAAATCACGACAGGCATGTCATGAGTGGCATGATTTACATGCCACGGTCTTGGTGCTCTCCTGGCCGTTTCGCTAATGGGATGTATGCGAAAATTGGTATGGCACAACAAGACTGCCTGACGAACATAAATGGCAGGTCATAACATGAAAAGCATGACATTCATGTCATAAGCGGCATGATTGACATGTTACGGTCTTGGTGCTCTTCTGGTCGTTTCATTAATGGGATGTATATGAAAATTGGTATGCCAGAACATAACTGCCTGACTAACATAAATGGCAGGTCATTACATGAAAATCACGACAGGCATGTCATGAGTGGCATGATTTACATGCCACGGTCTTGGTGCTCTCCTGGCCGTTTCGCTAATGGGATGTATGCGAAAATTGGTATGGCACAACAAGACTGCCTGACGAACATAAATGGCAGGTCATAACATGAAAAGCATGACATTCATGTCATAAGCGGCATGATTTACATGTTACGGTCTTGGTGCTCTTCTGGTCGTTTCATTAATGGGATGTATATGAATATTGGTATGCCACAACATAACTGCCTGACTAACATAAATGGCAGGTCATTACATGAAAATCACGACAGGCATGTCATGAGTGGCATGATTTACATGCCACGGTCTTGGTGCTCTCCTGGCCGTTACGCTAATGGGATGTATGCGAAAATTGGTATGGCACAACATGACTGCCTGACGAACATAAATGACAGGTTATAACATGAAAAGCATGACATGCATGTCATAAGCGGCACGATTTACATGTTACGGTCGTGGTGCTCTTCTGGTCGTTTCATTAATGGGATGTATATGAAAATTGGTATTCCAGAACATGGCTGCATGACGAACATAACTGACAGATCATAACATGAAAATCGTGACATGCATGTCATGAGCGACATGATTTCCATGCCACGCGTTTCCTTAATGGGACGTATACGGAAATTGGCATGCCTCAACATGACTGCATGACAATCATAAATGGCAGGTCATAACACGAAAATCATGACATGCATGTCATGATTTTGGTGTTATATGTCATGACCGGCACGATTTACATGCCATGGTCCAGGCGCTATACTGCCGTTTCGTTAACTGGATGTATACGAAAAGTGGTTTGGCACAACATGACTGCATGACGATCACATATGACAGGGCATAACATGAAAATCGTGACATGCATGTCACTCATGACATGCATGTCACGAGCGGCATGATCTACATGCCACTCGTTTCGTTAATGGGATGTATACCAAAATTGCTATGGCACAACACGACTGCATGATGAACGTAAGTGACAGGTCATAACGTTAGAATCATGTCATGCGTGTATGAGCGGCATGGTTTACATGCCACAGTCATGGTGCTCTTGCGGCCGTTTCGTTAACTTCATATGTGCCAAACTCGGTGTAGCGAGACAACAATGCAAGTCCATTTTACGTTCCTGATGCGTGCTTCGCATTTCCTTGATTCCCACTACAAGGGGGATCTGCCAATTTTTTTCCTTCTTCCGTGTAACCCAGCGATTGTAGGTTCTATGCCCCAGCCAGGCGGCATATTTTTACTTTCATCATCATCAGGAGGAGCAGCACGAGCAGCAGCATATTTTAGGTCCACTGCAAAACGAAGGCCTCTCCATACGATCTCCAATCCACCCTATCCTAAGCGAGTTGGTTCCACTTTATGCCCGTAAACGTTTTAATTTCATCGCTCCATCTAACCTTTTGCCTGCCTCTGTTGCGCTTTCCTTCTTTTGGTATCCATTCCGTCGCTCCTACTGTACATCTGTTATCTTTCCTCCTCATGACATGTCCTGCTCAGTTCCACTTCTTTCTTTTTATTGCAATAGCAATTATATGGACAGTCTCGGCTGGTTTTTGCCGTCCCCGTCGCCGCCATCATGGACCACATATGTATAAGTATGTATGTATATATAAAAGTCCAAAAGAAAAATAATTCAGATAAATCCTTCCGAAGCGCGGAATCGAACCAGGAACCTCTCGCTCCGCAGCGCGTGGCGCTAACCACTACGCCACAAAGAGCAGATCCTTCAAGGCGCTAACGGCGAGCCTTACGTACACACCCTTTACCGCTGGCAGGACTCAGAGACGGCAGGCCCTTATAAGCGTTTCTTCATTACCAGCGAGATGGCGCGAGGAGCGCAACGGGTTTCAAGCTGCCTCCACGCTCTTCGCGTTGCGGTCCCCTTTGTTGCTATCGCATTCATTGCTTCGCCCTTGCGGCGAAACTGCGACTTTTTTTTTCATTGGTACGATAATATAAGGTACTCCTGTCTGTTCCCCGATGCATTTCGCTCGTTTTTTATCTTTTAGCGTTACACCTATCATTTTTCTTTCCATTGCACGTTGCGCGTTCCTTAGTTTCATCTCTAGTTTGTTCGTTATCCTCCACGTTTCTGCACCGTATGTTAGTACTGGGAGAATGCAGTGATCGAATACTTGTCGCTTTAGTGAGAGCGACAAGTTTGCAGTCGTGATTTCGTAATGCCTTCCGAATGCGCTCCAGCCCATCCTTATTCTACGGAGAATTTCTTTTTCATGGGTAGAAGTTCCTGTCATTAACTGTCCCAGGTATGCGTATTCGTCTACACATTCTAAGGGTTCACTGTTAATTTTAAGTTCCTGTTCCTTAGCTAGGCTATTGAGCATAACTTTGGTCTTTTGCCTGTCCATTTTTAATCCAATTTTAATACTTTCCCTGTTCAGATCATCAATTATGTTTTGTAGTTCGTCTCCATCATTGCTAAAGAGCACAATGTCGTCTGCAAATCCTAAATTGCTTAGATATTCTCCGTCTATTCGAATTCCCTTTCTTCCCAGTATAGACGTTTAAAGACTTCCTCTAAACATGCAGTGAATAGCATCGGGGAGATCGTATCCCCTTGTCTGACACCTCTCCCGATCGGTATTTCTCGGCTTCTCTCATGTAGGAGTAGTGTGGCTGTGCAATCTTTGTATATGTTGTTTATGGTTTTGACGTATACGCGAGGTACCTCTTGTCGACGTAGGGCTTCTAGAACGGCTTGTATTTTTATGGAGTCAAATGCTTTCTCGTAGTCGATAAACGCCATATAAAGAGGTTTGTTATATTCCGCGTGCTTCTCAGTTACTAGGTTGATAGCGTGGCTGTGGTCCATTGTCGAGTAGCCTTTCCTAAAACCAGCTTGTTCTCTTGATTGAAGTCGAGTGCTTCTCTTATCCTAGCAGAAATCACTTTCATAAATAGCTTGTATATATTGTAACTCCTTTATGTCACCTTTCTTGTGGATTAGGATTACATTAGCATTTTCCAAGCTGCGCGGTACACGAGATGTCTTCATACATTTCGTGAACAGCGATGCAAGTTTTTCAAATATAATGTCTCCTCCGTCTTTGATCAAATCGGCTGTTTTGCCGTCTTCACCTGCTGCTTTGCCGCGGGACATCCCTTTGGCATGTTTTTTTTTACTTCTTCAGCGGTTAAACATGGAATTTCAGTGTCGTCCTCTCATTCTATTTCTATTAAAGTTGTATGGTCTGTCTGAGGCCTCTACAGTTCAGAGTAGAAATCTTCTGCTTCCTTTACTTTTTCCTTGAAATTGTTCATAACGTTACCTTGTTTATCTTTTAGCGCATTCATTTTGTTTTGTCCCAATGCAGTTTCTTTTTGACCGATTTAATGCTGGTGTCTTTCTCTACTACTTTCTCTATTTCTCTCATGTTAAAGTTTCTTGCATGTCTCTGCCTGGCTTTAATGATCAATTTTGATACATCTGCGAATTCTATATTATCCTTTCACGAAGATACTTTCACCTGTTGGCGTTTTTTTGTTAAGTCTTTGGTAGGCTGGGACCACTTATTTGTTACTTGTTTTGTCTCCTTTGTTCTGCAGTGCGACTTACGGCACACGAGTTACCCATATGTATAAGAGCTTCGGTGTTAAAGATCGCCGCAGTGTACTCGCGGTAGTGAAAAAAATCTGACTTCGTGCGGCAGCAATCATTGCTGCCAGAGCGGACCGTGTTGCCTATTGCAATTCCTAAACTCCTAATCCTACAGGGCCTCTCCATTCCAATAAGACTAGGGAACCTTTATGGATGGCATCTAACATAGGCGTAACGGGGGTGATACTCGCAAGAAAACATCTTAAACAACACAAAGGTGCCCCGCGACAGGTTTACAACACAGAAGACACTGCGTGTGGGTAATCAAGGCTGGTGTGAATGCGCAAGCCAAATATTGTGAATCTACAACTCTATGTCAGACAGTCGAAAATTGTTCGCTCTTCCATAGGCAAAAATGAATCAGGTTTGTGTGAGAAAAGGCGCACTGGATGGATGAAGTCGTTGCCCAGCTGTCGGTACAAGCCGTGACTTGGCCTATAGTCATGCGCCGCTGCTTAACCGTATATTCGTGAGTGTCACCAATAAGTTTTCACACGAACGACGCCTCAGCTGGCTCGTGACACGCCTACTGTCGCCATGCGGTGTGGACAGCGCCTATGGCACCAAAAATGGATAGCTCGCGTCTTGGTGTGTACGAAAATTATGGTACGGATGCATCAGTAACATGACTGATAGGTCTTCACATCAATAAGCCGACAGGCTTGCCATTTCCGTCACGATAAACGACAGTAAAAGCACGTGTCGCGCATGTCCGATTTGCGGGCGAATGCTACCCTACACATCTCATGACAATCACGTCCACATGATCGCACGGCAGCTCCCGCCTACAAGCCGCCTCACTATGCGATAGGGGGCCGATAAACTTCGTTTTCCGCATTTACTGAACGCCGTGCATCTCGTTATCTGGGCAATGAATTCGCCAGTATAAGCCGTCACAATTAGCTCTCAACTGTTACTCTCTCTCACAGCTAGCTTTTTAAGGATTCCAGCACTTTTTCCCGATTCTTTGGTTGATTTTCCTTGGGCAAGAAGTATTGTTGAATGCTGGTAAAATTTGTCGGAGAGCGCCTGAACGTGGCATAATTTTGACTAACGAGTACATGCAGCACATTAAGAGCAGAGCCGGTATATGCCGCAGAGTAGTAATGAAGGCTCCTTTGAACGTGCTAGCGAAATGTTATCGCGCAACAGGGAATTCCCCGTTTTCGTTTAACTACAGCAAGATAGTGAACAAGGCTCCCGTATGGGGATCCGAAACGTCAGCAATATAAGGGATCGTTTAATATGGCCGATCACGACCTACGACGACGAAGATCGGATCGTCCAGGTGATGATGATATGTACAGATGAGGAAGAAATACAAGTGATGATGATGCCTAGAGATGAAGAAGACTAGTTCATAGATCGCGCTCACACTAATGCCCTCCCGCAGTGGAAGCGGCCGCCTGGCCGCGCATTATCATGAAACCCGGCGCGTGTACGGCTTCAATCGAGCGACATGAACAATCTCGGTACCACGGCAACGGAGGTCGGAAGGGATTCGAAGCGGCGATACGCGGTAATTAACAGGGGATGTCTTTTCAATGACCACGTAGGGTCCAATAAAATGACTTGCAAATCTTTCGCGCAATCCGGGAACGCGCACAGGTGTCCATAGAAGAACTTGATCTCCGGGGGAAAAAGTCCCAGTGCGGTGAGTCGAATCGTAGCGCTCTTTCCGAACTTCCTGAGCGATGCTGGTGTTGATGCGAGCCCGATGACGGCAATCCGCGACCCGGGACAAAGACTGCTCGGAAAAGGGCGTCCCTGAGAGTGCAGGAGCTGCTGTAAGTAGCGACACGTCTAATGGTAAACTTGGCGAGCGGCCATACACGAGGAAAAATGGTGAAAAGCCGGTGGTACGTTGTACAGCTGTATTGTATGCGAATGTGACGAACGGCAGGATTGCGTCCCAGTTGGTGTGGTCGGGGCGGATGTACATGGCAATCATGTCTGATAGAGTACGATGAAAACGCTCGGTCAAGCCGTTGGTCTGCGGATGGTAGCTCGAGGTGGTCTTGTGGACAGTATTGGTGGCACGCAGAACTTCGGTAAGAAGAGACGATAGGAAGGCCTTGCCACGGTCGCTGAGGAGAACGCGCGGGGCTCCATGTCGTAGAAAGATATTAGTCAGAAAGAAATCGGCAACCTCAGCGGCGGTACCAGATTGGAGACATGCTGTCTCCGCATAGCGTGTCAGGTGGTCCACGGCCGTCACAATCCACCGATTACCATTTGAGGTCTTGGGAAGTGGACCGTACAAGTCTATTCCGACGACTTCGAAAGGCGAAGCGGGGCAGGGAAGAGGTTGCAAAAGACCAGCAGGAGCAGTCGTAGGTCGTTTGCGGCTTTGACAAAGAGAGCATGATGTGACGCACTTGGCGACGGTGGAGGACAGGCCGGGCCATGTGCATCGACTTCGTATTTTGTCGTACGTCTTATGAAATCCGAGGTTACCTGCCGTTGCGTCATCGTGAAATGCTTCTAGTACCTCGCGTTGCAAAGAACGCGGTATGACGAGAACCCACTTGTTGCCATCGACGTGATAGCTATAGCGATGCAAGACCCCATCTTGAAGCTTGAACTGCTTGAGCTGACGACGAAGCCGGGCGTTTGGAGGTGCAGAAGAACCTTGCATGCGCTCTACAGCAAATTCATCTTTCCGCGTCTATTTATCTCGCCATATGGGCTGCCGCCAAACATTGGATTTCAACTAAAGCAAGAATCAGCACTTTCCTTTATGACTACGGAGTACACGAATGGACAGACTACGTAGGAAGAAACGTTCATCGGTAGATTTTATGGCAACGTGTTGCGAATTTGTAGAGCAAGAACGAAATAAGTGAGGGCTCCCTAGATAGTAAGCTTTTGCACTGCACAGTGCATATTTGAACCCACTGTGTATTTCCATGGACCATGTTCCTTGGATTCTATAGCGCAGCCGTCTACCCTTTAACAAACCATGACTTGGAGAACCCAAAGCGTTCTTAAAGTCTGTGATCAGTCATGCCGCTACCTAACCTCTCTCTCCCTATTGATTTTCTTCTTATTTTCTGTCAAGGTACAAACAGCGCAGAGTTAATGCGCGTTGTCCTTCCGTCATGTTTCCAAAGATGAAAACACTGCTAAGTAGCTTTCGCGCACTTGCGCCTCACACAGAGCCCAACAACATTACCAGCGTGTTTAAGCAGTTTCCGCTTCTTTCTTGGTAAAGTGGCACATTTCCGCTCAACTTTCACCAAATCGAGCAATTACCCGGAGGCAATTCGGGGCTCGTCCCAAGAGTCTGCTGCAACGCTCGCCGCTGTTCGCCGCCTAATTCAGTCAGTCGCGCACGCTTTTCTTGCGCAGCTCGTTAGTTCCCCAGTGGTCGTTGTATACATTCGCCGTGTTGCACTCGCCGAGACTGCATTTCCTCTCATGCACGGTGAAACGCCCTGCGTCTTCTGCTTCACTTTCCTTGCTCTTTGGTGATTTTTTGTGCGAGTATTTAGGTACTCCTCACCAAGGTTTTGTCTATTAAGCTTCAGATGACTTGTTGAAACCAAGCTGTGCGACCTGACTTCAGGATAAAACAATAGCGTAAACTTTGTGTGCACACTTGCTCACGCGCGGGCAGCCAGGGGAATGAAGAGTCCCTCCTGGTAGCCAGAGGTTTAATCAAACGGGATGTGGACCCCCTTACCACTGGGAAGAGTCTCCGCACATAACAAATGTACCACTTTCTGACGAGGTAATCACGAAATACACCAGCTCCGCGTATGGAACTATAAGCAGGCGAAAATTAGGTGCCGGTGTAATATTGGCCTGGAGGACCGAAACGTGGCGCCATTGGCCGGAAGGTCTCCGTGGAGTAAGAAACGTCATCACGTGATAGCTACTGCAAGGTGTACGACGTCTCTAGTTGTTCAGCAAAGTCAGACACAGTCGTTTTCGCGTTGCGAGTGTTGTATGTGGGCGTCTTTGCTGCAAAACAGCCTGGATGCCGGCCGGGAAATGTGTTTAGCGAGCCGACAAGCGGTATCACCGCGTCGTCCGCTCTTGTCCGAACGTGCGCAAGCGGCCAGGGCAACGGAATGTGAAGAGTCCAGTGGTGTCAAGGGCGATCTATCAGGAAAGTTATGTAGTTAAATATTGCTACCTAGTTGCCGAAAAATTCGGCCCAGACCCGGACCAGGACGAATTTTTCGGCAACTAGGTAGCGTTCATTTATGAGAAATCCGTATGGATTTCCTTGTAACCTTGTGCTACAAAACGGGTGGATGCTAATTTTCCCTTTCATAAACATATATATACGCGTGCATATTTCTTTATTACAAAATTCGTCACTTCTTGTTGAAGTCTTGCCATCTCGATGTTGCTTCTGGGACAAACGGAATTTCATTGGTGACTGCGGTTCCGCACCCGTCGCCGTGTTGGGCCTGCCTGACAACCGGAAACCGCCGGAGTGAGAAGGCATCGATAAGCAGTAACTGGATAATGTGGTGTGGTCGGCAGGGAAGCATCGCCCTCGGCGAAGTATTCAAGAGCACACAAAGAAAATGAACGACGTGTTGAGTGTGATTTTCTTTAAAGCGATCGACACCGGCGGAACGAAAACGGGCACTCGAGGGTCGGCGGGCTGCTGCCCAGCCGTGCGCCCTGCACGACGTGCTGCCTAAGTGCGACCAACATTCCAGCACTACATGTAGTGGAACGTTCACAGACGGAGCGTCGTTTCATTGCCGCTGCTTCGTAAATGTAACGCGTTACCGTTGCAAATGCGCCATCTCTTAGAGGAACGATGGCTTTCCTTCGTTCCTTCCCAGCGGAACTAGTGTCCTTGGCACGACGTTCCGCACAACACTGGATTCGCTCCCGCGATCTCTTCATCAGCAGCCTAGCGCCATGGTCACTAGACCACTCTTGCAGGGTTTCCATTGCACGCCGCGTGCTCCTCAATTTCATTTTGACTTTCTTCGTTATTCTCGAGATGTTTGCACCGTACGTGAGTACCAGGAGAATGCAGAGATTAAATACTTCTCGCTGCTGTAACAGCGTTAACAGCGGAAGTTTCCGATTTGAGGATGAGAATGATTTGGGAATTTCATGGAAAGTTTCATTTTCATGGGCAGGCTATTAGTAACTGTCCTATATATACCTACACTCGTTCGCACTATCTAAAGGCTGACTGCTAATTTGAAAGTTGTGTTCTTTAGCTGGGCTGTGAAGCATTATTTGCTTTTTTCTTCTTTCTTTTTTTTGCCTCTTCATTTATAGTTCTTCTTAAC
This sequence comes from Hyalomma asiaticum, assembly GCA_013339685.2. NCBI lineage: Eukaryota > Metazoa > Arthropoda > Arachnida > Ixodida > Ixodidae > Hyalomma > Hyalomma asiaticum. The sequence continues at coordinate 129,728,683 of CM023484.1, forward strand.
ACCTCTCCGGTTTCGGTAATCAAACATGTTTTGCTTCTTGTCACCGTTGTTGCTGATGAGTACCATGTCTTCAGTACATTAAGACACCGTCAACACGCGCTTTGCTCAGTGCATTGGTTCTGAGAATGCGGTTACGTCACACACGTGTGGGCCTCGGCGTCAATGGCATTTTTTACGCAGGAGACCGCTCGGCGGAGCACACGAGCAGCGGCAAATGTCTTTGAAATTACGTACCGGGAACAAGCGAGGCGCTTGCAAGAATTTTCAAAGGCTATGGTATTCAAATAGCCCACGTGCCTACTAGAAAACTACGACAACAGCTTGTTCACGCAAAGGATCCTTTGAAGCGCACGGACTTCCCGGGAGTTATCTACAAGATACCGTGCGGGGAATGTGACGTGTCATACATCGGCTAGAGCGGGAATTTCAAACTGCGTTTGAAACAGCACCAAAATGACGTCGCCAATTAAGGGCCACACAACAGCGAATGCCTTGGCGGAACACCACAATCAAACTGGCCACAGTATTGACTGGGACGCAGCAGCTATCATCGCAACGGAAAGACATTTATATGCCCGTCTGCTTTTAGAGTCATTTTAAATTCAGTCGACTAACCGCACGACAAACAGGACAAAGGGCAATCTACCAGAGATATACACCCGCACGTTGCGCCACCTGACCCATAAATAGCCGCATGCCCACGCTGACATCTTCATTGTGATCAAGGGACCCGTACGGGCCCCGAAACGTCAATGCCTTTTCGTTTTTACCTTGGCGAGTGTATGTTTATTGCACAACCAGCATAAAAAAATTCATTTCCCAAGCTGGCAATACATACATGCATACTAAGTACACAATAAAGCTATTGCTGCTCCCATAATTTGATGGATATTTTTGCTTTTTGCCTAAAACCAGAAGCCTCGGCAAAACAAATTTAAATGCGTGCATGATAACGCTGGAAGGAACAGCGAATAAAAAAAGTAGGGAAAATATAGGATCAGCCAATAAAGAAGGGTGGCAAGAAATGCTGGCTTATCCAACGAGGAATGCTGGCAAAAAATGATCGGACAGCCATCAATAAAGGCTGGAAAAAATGGTTCGAGCTTCCATTGTTTATACAAGCTTACCAATATTGAAAATACAAACGATGGACAATGTTGGTCAAAGCCATTTTTTCCCAATTTTTCCAACGTTATACGACTGGTATCCAACATTGGACTAATCTAGTTGAAAGTGTAGCACGGGCCCCAAAATCCAATGCGTTCCAATATTGTATCCAATGTTTTCCAACGTTGTGCGAAGGTCGGTCCACTGTTGTTGTGCTGCCTGGGTTGCGTGCCCGACATGCACATTTCAGTGCCTTCTTGAATCTCAGCAACAATACCTGGACGCGCTATGACGTGTTTATAAAGGCGTACGCGTTCCACCGCTAGTCAGTTTTTTTTTTACAATCAACCGACGGCTGTTCACGCCGCTATCGTCTTTCAGTGCGATTGGCTTTGGTTTGCTGGGCACATGCTCGCCCAATAAGCAGTTCGACTGACAACGCCTTGAGTTCTGCTGCGTCCTTCATTGCCACGACCACGTGACAATAGTTGTGACTGTGGCGTTACCTGAAAGCCACTAAGTGCCACATTTTCCAAGAGTCCAAAGTAGAAGAGAAGTTCAGGGGAAGATGGATGTTCGAATCGATGAACAGATCGCAAAATACGATGTAGAACAGGAAATGTCGCAGGAGCCAACATTTCGACAAGTGGTCTTATCTTCGTCAGGGCGGCTCCGTTCTGACGAAGACAAGTCAACTTGTCGAAATGTTGGCTCCTGCGACATTTCTTGTTCTACATCGTATTTTGCGAACTGTTCATGGATTTTCCAAGAGTGTAAGTTTAAGTATGCCTGTGAGACGTGAAATACGAGCTTCAGCAAAAAAGGAAAATCACCAACGGTTACTATAATCCCTAATGCGCAATGTGAAAGCAGTCCTTTAGGAGTTTTCATTCGCGATACGCGAAGACCAGGTTCGGTTCCGCTCCACGACGGAGCAGAGGTCCGTCGACGGCGCGTAGTTTTCTATTCGGGCTCCTGAAGCTGAGGTACCTTGAGATGCAGAAAAGAGCAGCGACACGTTTCCACTGGCTGCGTTGCTGGCCGTTCAGGAACACAACGTAAAGACCCCCCCCCCTCTCTTTTTTTACTATCGCCGTCTTTAATCCATGCGTAAGGAAGTCCTCCACTTTCCTTCTTTGCCTCTAGTCAATGTCCCTAATCTACGCTGCACCCTGCGTTCGCTTTTTTTTTCAACTTGAACATCATTCGCCCAACAAACGACTTCCGAGAACGAGGGCTCAAACGCGCCGCTCTAAATGTTCTTCTCATCGTTTACCAGAGTCAGCGTGCGGGCCACAGATCTCCGTATGCTAGCGAGACAACTAGTATTTCACAGCGGCTAAAGCACCACTTGAACCATGTTCAATGATCAAAAAGTTGCATGATACTGTTTGCAAGAGCACAAGAAGACTTAACCACGTAGTTATAATGATTAAGACCGATATACACTCTAAGCCAAAACCGAGCGAATTGGGAGTAACTGCTGCCGTTCGTCTCCACGACGGCCAGTTAGTCCTCAAAGAGATCAACTGTAGGCCAGTGGTGCCGTGTGCAAACTGAGAGAGAGCAACAGTTGCACCGCGAGGAGCAAGCGGTTGCACCCACGGAGGCTTTCCGCGAGCACACGCAGCCACCAAAGAATGGCCAACGGCCAGCATGCGCGTAAGCAAATAGACCGCTGAAAAAAACATGCCCTTAGCAGTTTATCTTAGTGTAAACGGTCATGAACACTGCGGTGCAAAAGAAGTGGTGCCGTTTATGTGTCACTAGAACAAAAATGAATAAACTATCCATGCAGAAATTTTCGTCACGCCACGTTGTATCAATGCGCGGCGTGCCGGTTCTCTCGTCACATGTGCTGCAGTGACAAGCTAGGCCTCGCTGGCCAGCGACGATGTTGGTGCGCTGTGGATGAGTTCTTGTTTTCAGTGCAGTTTGGTGTTGTGGCTGCTATTGGTCATGCCGTTCTTAATCATTTCTCCGCGTTGTGTTAACCGTGGTTCGTTGTTGGAATGAAGTGCTGCGCCATCGGAATGCTGCGAGCTGAATGGGACCTCGCCTGAAAGATGCGCGTAAACAAAACTTTACTTGCTTCCTGTTATTTCACTTGCATACTTTTCAGATGTCATGTTAACCGCACATTTGTTACCTGCATTCTCATCTTCCCAACGAAACGTGCGTGTTTATCACAACTCGTGCTGTAGAACATTCCTAATACTGCTTTACCAGGAAAGCTTAACGGGTTGCTCGGGTCGGCATGACATGCGTAGCCTCGATGGGGGTCAAACGTTCGCCGAAGCTAGTGCAGCTTACAAGGCACCCTTTCGCGGTACTAAATTTATACGCGTTCTCTATGCCAAAATATTGCAGCCTTCCAAAAAAGAAAAGCAAAAGCGTCTACATCGCAACCTTCTTTCTACTTCCAAGTCTTTTTATAGCCGCTTATACAGGGACTTCGAGGTATACGACAATTTGGTTAGATACGATGCCGTTTTGATCTGCCTTTTCCTTTAGTACTACTAGATTTGTGTTTTTATATACGGTGTTTCTTCATTAGATTATTTGACTTTCTTTGTATTGTTGCGTTCTTGTATTTATTCCGATATGTGTTTTGCATTATTTATTTTTTACTGTTCATACTGCTGCTAATCCTTGTATTATTTATCGGTAACCTTCACCGAGGGCCCTGTTGCAGTCATTGTACGTTGGGACCCTCGTCTGTATATTTTATGCCAATAGCGCAAGTATCATTCGCACCAGCGAGCTGGTAGTCTGAGTTCTGAATTTCGTTATGTATAATTTTGAAGTTGGGCTTTTAATTGTTTATTAATTATATAAATTTTTATAACGTTCATGGCGCGGTGTTCATTATTCAGGCGTTTTAGAGCCTTTTGCATACCGAAATTGAGTGTGTCAATAAAATGATGCCGGCAAAACATGCTAAGCGCACGCAATCTTTAGTTATAAATAAGCGGGCGGACAAACGTGTTGTGTTCAAAGCTTGCAACGTTAGGCTCTACAGCCAATTTCTTAAACTTCGTAAGAACACTTAAATTATTCAATTTAATCTTCCCAGGTTCCCTGAAAGTGTTCATGTGTCTAACAGATTCGATATGATGTGGCAACAATTCTTCGAACACTGCTGCCGCATGTAATTAGTATTTCTGGAATGATTTTTTGCAGTACGCAAGGGACTCCGAGTATTGAGCCATCCTAAAGATGGCACCTGATACACTAGACCTACTTTGCATGCACCAAACGAGGGCGTGTGTTTCTTTACCTTGCAACCTTTTTTACTCTTATTCACTCCTAATATTTTTTTATCAAGTTTCCTTTCAATTGTGCCGCAAATCTTATTTAATTTATTAGGGGCAGAAAAGATAACTCTGACATTGAACATTCCTGCAACATTTTTTAGACCATGAGATAGCTTATGCACGTATAGAATAACTACAGTTTTTTCATTGTTTAACCAGGCTGAAACACTATCCTTCTTGATTGTTCCTAATCTTACACATTTCATCAGCTTCTGCACATTCAACCGGATGGCACTTTCCGAGAACCCTGCCGCCCTTAGACGCATTACTTGGGTCAGAAAGCCGTCAGAAGCATGATGAAAACATGGCTTTACTAAGGCTGAAAACAAGCAAGAGTAGGCGATCCCGTTTTTTACTACCTTAGAATGAGCGGATTTAAAATTTAGGATAGGTTTTGCGGATCTAGGGCTATATTGCCAACATACATGATTCTTGGCGAGTTCTAGCCTCAGGTCCACAAATTGCAACTGGTTGTCTTGCGGTATTTCATAGGTGAAGCGCAAACCAGAACCGCATTTGCGAAACAGATCAACAACCTTTGCTACATTCTGATCTAAGTTTGAATTACTGACGAAAACCAAAAAAATCATCTACATACCTTATCAATTTGACTACATTTTCATCAAGATTACTTTTTACTTTTCTGTCTACGTTTCCTAGAAAAATATTACTTAACACCGGAGCAACGTTAGACCCAATGCAGACCCCCGTTTTCTGAATGTACAACTTGTTGTTCCATTCAATGTAGGTAGAACGCAAATAAAAAGAGAGGATTTCAAGAAAGCTGCCTACAGGTATGCCACTTCTATTAGAGAAGGATAACTCGTCGTTGTCCTCAGTGATGCAGAGCTTAACATTTTCCATCAAACTATCATGAGGCAAATTGTAATATAAATCTTCGACGTCAATACTAAACATATTACAATCACCCGGATTGGTGCTTACAAGAAACGACACGAGATCGCTAGAGTTCTGTACCATAAAAGGATCAGCAATAGCTAATGACTGAAGGTGTCTTTGTAAGTACGTGGACACACACTGTTGCCAGCTGTCTGTTTCTGTGATTATAGCTCTAAACGGAATATTAACCATGTGTGTCTTTGCCGCGAAGAAAATATCCAAATTAAGTTTGTTAGCGTTCTTAACAGCTGACGCTACCTGTTCCAGGTTATGACTTTGAAGCAGCGAGAGAGCTCGTTCGTTAACCTTAGCAGGCTTGTAATCTACCGACCTAAAATTCTTCTCTATTGCAGCTAGCGCTTTTTCACAGAACACCTTCTCTGGTACTACGACAAAAAAACCTTCTTTATGGGACGTTAAAATGTGAAGGTCCTTACTCACAGCATACTGAACTAAATCGTTTACAGTCCTAGTTGCCGAGTGTTTTGTCCCACACTGTCCAATCACTTCGACGCACTCGGCTATGAAGCGTGGTCTGTCTTCTTCGGTGGCTCTGCGAGTGACTGACCTTGCCAAGGCGATCCTCTCAGGGGGGCCCAGACGTGGCTGAAGAGCGAACTTCGGCCCAAGGCCAAGCAGTCGTCTTTGCTCCTCCGGTAGACGCCCCTCTCCGAGGACCATCACTTTGGAATCGTCAGCCTATGTCTGTCTGACCGCGGTTGTCAATAGTTTGTGCTAGGTCGTGTATAACTTCAGTCAGTTGCATTGCTGTTGACATCCCACGTCGAAACCCATGTTGATTTGTGGTTAGTATACTGTTCTCTTCAAGATATGTTGCCAGGTGTTTTAAAATTATGTGTTCCAGTATCTTGCATGATATACTAGTTAGTGATATCGGTCTGTGTCTTCAAGGAGAGCTTATATCACCTCATTTATGGATTGGTATGATCTTGGCTTTTTTCCAATCATCTGGCACGCACCCATTTGAAAGTGACGAGCGATAGATAACGCCCACATATCTGCTGCACCATTCTGCGTATCGTTTTATGAGTTCATTTGGGATGTGGTCTGGGCCACTAGATTTTCGCGTCTGATCCGAATAGGAGGTTAAATATTCCTGCGCCAGTTATGATAAGCGGATCAATGCTGGAACATGTAGGGACGATTGATGGTAGCATGCCGTTATCTGCTGTAAACACCGATTGGAAGTACTTCTTGTATGCATTAGCTCGAGCAATATTTTCTTCTTCCGGTTGTTCTGGCGTAAATGCATCGCGTGCGCGAAAATGATTCCAGAATCTGTGCGGATTATCTTTCACAAAGTTAGGCAGGGTAGTATTGAAATACTCTTTATTGTGCTGGTTTAGTTCGCTTTTGGGGGAGTTCTTTTTTGGCACTCGTCAGTTTTGATGTTTCGAGTGCTCGACTATCAGCAATCTTCAAAGACCGACGTAGCCTTCTCACCTTCCGTTTGGCGTGAATTACCTCGCGAGTAACACACAGGTTGCATTCACACGGTTTTCTTGTTTTTGTCGGTATGAAATTTTCAATGCAGTAATGTATGTGATCCTTAAACTTAATCGAGAGGGCGTTTGCGTCTACCGATTGATCGCGAGCAAATTCTGAGAATACAGTGAATTCAAGTGCCATGTATGTCAAAATACTGGCGTCATCTGATTTCGCAAAGTGAATGATAGTGATTTCGAAAGACATTTTGGGCATACTACATGACAGAGGCCGGCGGCCTATCGGGATGTCGTGGTCAGATATGCCTTCAAGAATACTGGTTTGTATTTTGTTTATAAGGAAGGTGATCAGAGAGTAATATGAGGTCAAGTATGTTACTTGCGGTACCATGAGAGCGTGTTGGCTGATAAACAACTTGCTCTAGGTTGAAGTTCAGCATTACATCAATTGGCGCTTCTGCAGCACGTGATGTGTAATGAATTTTTTCCTAGTTAATTTCTGGCAGATTGAAGTCCCCCATGATGATAATTCTTCGGTTGTGGGCGTGGCTCTGCAGAAACTCTTGTACATTCTTCAGGCAGTTTTCGCCTGAATCAGCACTGCGGTAAACGCAGCCTGCAATTATGGCAGCAATATTGCAGGCGACTTTGCAGAACACAGCCTCAGCATCCGCCACATCAGGCAACGATATATATGGAAGGACATTCTTTATCAGTAGTTCCGCGCGACCATGACGAGTTAATTTGTCTTTCCAATGACTGAATAATCTGAAGGCACAAATTCGTGATCTAATATAGCTGAGGAAAGCTGCGTTTCGGTTATCGCTACTATATCAGGATTATGTGTGAGTAGGAGGTTGCTTACGGAATGCGAAGCATTCGGTAAGGGATTGGCCTACATGGCGGAACTTGTGCCATTCAGCGATGTATTAAGAATAGGATGAACGTTTCGTGCAAAGTGAAGAAGTAGGTGTACGCTTAACATGGGCTAACTAGGAAACTTGACAGCACCGTCGTGACTGAACGGTGTTGAGATTTGGCGGGGCCGTGCCGTCTTGTGTACGCGCTTCGAGGTTGGCGGTTGCAAATCCCGACTCGTAGGAAGGGTTGTCGTTTTACGGTGCGGACTCGAAGAGCGCTCTGTATGAGTTTTTAGGAGAAAAGAGATGTTTATAGTTACATGACGATCGGATAGGAAACTGCTCGAACCCTTTCGCACTCGTGTTTAATACAATGCTATAGGCACAATAGTGTCCAAACAAACTACTGGTGTCGTCTCCGGCATCGAAGGGAGGAGGTCACGCCCCGCCTTCGCTGCTTCTCTTATGGAAAGGGTGACGGGACGCGGTTTGCAGCCGGGTATTTCTCGAGACGGGAAGAAAAGGGCAGTCCAGTCAACAGTCTCAATAAAACAATCACAGCACCAAAAAAATGCCGTCTTCCCGATGCACGCCGTCCCGTCTTTTTCACGACGTCGCGCTGGCGCCTTCCCACGCTCGCGCACTCGTAGACTGACGTGAGCATTTGCTGACAGCCGGTCTCTGTGCACAGCCGCGCCACTCCCGCCTCGGGTGAGCTGCAGATGGGCCTTGGCCACAAAAGATTTGGCGTCACAAGCGCACACACATACACCGCACGAAACACTCACCGGCCACAGATTCCCGGAGCTTCTCGCTGGCCCATTGTTCCATTCGGTCTGCCTTCAAGTTAAGAAAACCGCGCGGCGAACGTACTCATCGTGACAGTAGCGAAAACAATGTCACTGCTCCTTTCGAGATGACTCCTGCGATGTCCGTCCCTGAGAACGCGGGCAGTACGCGCTCCCCGCGGTTTCTCCTTCGCGTGAAAGTGGCGCCGTCGGCTACCAGCCCCTAGCCGCACCATTTTTTTTTTTTGGGTGTGGGGAGGGGATGTCTGAGCCGAATCGTAACAGGCGTCACGTTGACACTCGCGTTAGTGTGCAACATTAAACAAGGCACTGCGCAAAAGAAAACGGCCAAGAAGGGAACGAGGACGGGCGCAGAGTTGCGACTGATCTTTATTCAGAAAAAAAAGAAAGTGCATATTTATAGTAACGCAACCACAAAATCCTTTACGCACCAGCGAGAACGTGCATGAGAATGAAATTCTCATGCAATCTTATTGCAGCATCACTCGCACAATTTTTCGTTATGAAAACGATGTACGAACGACTCGCCCAGGAACATGCTTTATTGTAGTGCACAGCATAGAGTTTGCTACAAAATACTAGAGGGAACTGTGGCGCCACCCTCTATGCGAGTTTCCTAAGGGCCGCTGTGCCGCGATGGGAATTATGGTATATGTATCTGCGAGAATTGTATTGGCTGGCGTCGAGCGGTGCTTTGACTCATACGAGGATACGGCTCCATAAATATAACTTATTTCTGGGGTTTTACGTCCCAAAACCACCTATGATTATTAGAGACGCCGTAGTGGAGGTCTCCGGAAATTTTGACCACGTGGGTTTCTTTAAGCTGCCCTAACATCGCACAGTATACACGGCTCTCAACATTTCGCCTCTATCGAAATGCAGCCGCCGCGGCTGGGATTCGATCCCCGAGACTCTTCAGATCAGCAGCCGAGTACCATAGCCACTAGACCACCATGGCGGGGCTCCATAAATATAGCTAGTTCTAAAGCGAAACCTTCGTAAACGGAACTCATTCACACATACTGCACCCTAATGTGTGATACTCACCGACAGGGCACGACCAAACGGCGAAAAGAAGAAATAGAGGACAGATGGGCGCGGAGTGAGCGTTCACATTGTCGTCTGTCATCCAACATTACCGGGTCGTTGCTTGTAACTTTTTGTAAAGCAGTGTATACAAGGACAAGTTCTCATATGCAATTAAAACTCCTTTTGAGTCATGCCAAGAAAAAAATAGCCCATTACAGTCTACTTTATGCAAAATTAATAATTGCGACGCATCGAACGCATCCATGTCGGAGGCGTCTCGGAGGCATCGGAGTCGTTAGTAGACGACGCCGGTCCGAATCCACCACATCCCATCATTCCCATGCATACAACGGCATTGGAGTGCTAGTTTACCCTCTAGGTAATGGTAGGTATGGTGCACAGCATAGAGGTTCCTACAAAATATTAGAGGGAATTCTGGCGCTGCAATCGTGAAGCTGCCATGGGAATGATGGGTAGTGCATGGATTTGTCGAGTCCTCGGACTTACGGCTTGAAACGTTGTGGTATATTTGCTTGTTGCTGTTTTGTAGCTCTATTGACACGAATGACTTTACTATACACTACTTCGTACGCGACGAAGGCAGCCGCTTTAACGGTTTTCTTACAGCGTAAGCTGTTATGAGATCGCAACAAGGATCGTTTTTAAGCCGTAGTTGTCCGCCGCCGCCGGTGTCCGTAACCACTATCGCGCAAATTTTAGAAAAGATAACCAGGACCGAGGAGTATTCGAACTCGTCCTCTGCTTGGATTCCATCGATCGATCGGATTCCATCGGTCGAGCATTTGCTGGAAAAATCAACCCGCCTTTGCTGGAAAAATCATCCCTAAAAGACCTAAACAGGCATAACGTCTGCCGAGTAATCGCATTAACAAATGTAATGTTACGTGGCAGAATAATAATACGCCACTACACGTCGCGGAAAGTGGATTGCATAACGAGTTCGAGGGATCATTTGAAAGAACACAGGAGTGCATGCTTCACAGCTTTGCACCCATTACAGAGGCATCATCAACATCATCATGATGAAAAAATCTTCAACTTTTCCGTCATCATTATTACGAAGCGCTGCCTTGTGAAGCAGTTTTGTCGTATCGTGTCATGCACCACGCGACAGGCGACGTCCGCAGCTCCGACAGCAACCTCACTTGGCTCTTCGATATACCTGATGGCGCCTCCTCGTAAGGTGCGGACGGCTGCTGAACAAGCGAATCGCAGAGCTACGCGCGCGGCTGCAGCAAGGCAACGTCAGGCACAGCAGACAGCTGTGCAGAGAGAAGCCCAAACCGCAGCTCGCCGTCGACGCCGGGCCGAGAGTTCGGTTCGTTCTCGGGAAAACGACACCGAGAGACTCTCTAAGACGCGCAGTATACAGATTTGCACGTGACAATGCTGCAGTAATTATGGCGTAAGGGGTACTTCCCTACTTGGGGAAATGAAAGAGTTATGGCGCTGCGGATACCTACCACCTCTAGTTGCACTAGTTTCCCCAAGCGTTTAAAATGGCCTCTAATAACATCGGTGCTCCAGCTTACGCTGCCACTGTCCTGCGGTTTCGCGCAGGCCTGGCTATTTCTCTTTTCATTTTTTTCCTTTTTTTTTACTCCTAGGGAGCATCAGACTGCCGGATTTATTAACGCCGTTTGGTATGATAGGGTGCCATGCAGTCTCTTTCGGTCGTGTGTTTACTGATGCGGTGTTTGACCTAACTATAAATATTTGCGCCGCGCCTCGCGAACATTAGCGGATGCGCTTTTGCTGTTTCTTTTTTATTTCTTGTGCTTTCACGGCGAACACACATTCCTTGTGACAAGAATGTTCGTATATCTCGTACTAACGCATTTCAATTGCGCTATCTCATTAATTCTACGCTCCGACCAAGCTATAGATAGTGTGGTCGGCGTTGTAACTGTAACCAAACGCGCCAAACAGGCGCGCAGTTATCGTGCCTAGCAGACGTCGACTGGACGATAGGCAGACGCACCCGCAGACGACGCTCGAAAAGTAAGCGCAGATCAATGCTCAGGCGCAGTTTCCGATGCAGTTTAGCGGCACGGCGGTGTCATTTAACACCACGCTTTTGCACAAAGCCAGTCACGAAACGCTGGGCGATACTGCGCTGATGCTGAGGCTTTTGCGCAGCGGCTTGACCTATATAGTTTGTAAAAAGGCAGTGCGGCACTTGTCCTCCACTTAAAGAACCGAGCGAAAGCCAGTTTGTTATAGTTCGAAGACGCACCTACATTTTACATGATTGAAAACATTCGCACGTCTCTTACAAGAACAAAATATTTATTTTGAGTTCGAGCACGATTGTATCTGGAAATTAAACCTTTATGAACGCTGCTAAATTTAGGCACAAGTAGAGGAGGCAACATTGCTAAATTTCTGAGCGATCAGTATTGTTACAACCGCTAAAAAACAACGAATACCTATTCACGTAGATAATTATTGAGACCTATTCTGTTTTAGTGCAATCTTTAGTCACAAACGACCCATTTTTTAAAAGTCGCAAAGCCGTATGAAGCCATGCACAAGGACGAAGACCAGGCGAATCTATATGTGGCACCCATCATTTTCATGCTGGCTCACACGCCTTGCTTGAAACTCCAGTATACACAGCGCTACATTTCCCTCTAGTATATTGTACGAAACTTTATGGTGCACAGCACAGGTGACAAGAGAAATGCGCTGATGTACATATCGTGAGTGTGGTTCGCTAAAGTATTCCAATGTGATCGAGCAATGTGCGACGAAAGCATGCGGAGTGGTAGCAGGACAGATATATCGTGTATTATGTTCCTAAGGTAACATCTAACACAGATCGGAAGCTCAGCTAATGTTACACAGGCACCGTCATCACACGGGTGCATGTGGTTTATTTGCTGTGTTAACCGTTTCGGAGGAGTGCTTGCGTGCTTCCTTGGCACCTCGGGGTCCGGAGTGCGATATTTATTTATTCATTTATTCATTTTACCCCTCGGGCCCAAAGACGTTACTGAGGGGGGTGGGAACAAAACGCGTACATAAGTAAAGTCAACCAAATAGTGAGTGATTATAACAATAAAGTACAACAGGCTTTTATTCAAACGACGTTAGACTGCGCTTCGCGAAAACGTTGATTGCCGCTGATGTGATTTCGGCGGGAAGGTGGTGCCACCCAGTCGCGGTGCGCGGAAAAATGATTCTGAGAATGTTTCCTTTTTTGAGAATGGAACACCTACCTTGTGACGATGATCAATGCGGTGGGACATGTACTGCAGAGGAAGAATGAAAAAGTCGTGAAGAGATGAATGATTATACATACCCACCTGCAGCTTGGGAGTTTGCTTTCGGAGATTACAGCGTGTTCCTGTTTGTTCGTTATGACTACATTTCACTCCCTTGCTACGGCGAACGGCATGCATTTGTTGTTTTTAAGTGTGTTGTAATGATACGTTAAATATGTATTTAGTTGGCCTGATTGACGCGAGCGTATGAAATTCAAATATCTGTGGCGCATATCCGAATATAACTCGTCGGGCGCTACTGGTCTAAGCCAGGCATGATTGCAGTATCGCTATTCGTGACGTACATGACGAGTAGATCATTTTTGTGAGGCAAAAATCAATCAAAAAGATTAACGATAGCGTAGCACCCTGCCATCACAATTTTGGTGTATATCGCGTGAACGAAACGACCAGGAGAGCACCGACGCGTAGGCGGCTAGATAGATAGATAGATAGATAGATAGATAGATAGATAGATAGATAGATAGATAGATAGATAGATAGATAGATAGATAGATAGATAGATAGATAGATAGTCACTCAAGTTGGCCAAGAAAAGCTTTTCATTAAAAAAAATCAGTTTCGCCGCAAGGGCGAAGCAATGAATGCGATAGCTAGAAACTGTAGCAGTGAGGGTCGCATCTTCAGGAGCAGTATTAATTGTAGCAAACATGCACTTGCTAAGTCGTCCGCCGCGGTGGTGTAGTGGTTACGGTACTCGGCTGCCACCCAAAATACGCGGGTCCGATCCCGGCCGCGGCGGTCGCATTTTCGATGGAGGCGAAAATGCCAGAGGCCCGTGTACTGTGCGTTGTCAGTGCACGTTAAAGAACCCCAGGTGGTCTAAATTTCCGGAGCCCTCCACTACGGCCTTTCTCTCCTCTATCTCTTTCACTCCCTTTCCCCCACCCCCACGGACGCTTAGCCTTACTCCCTATATGGGCTGCAGAAATTAGCGTCCTTTCCTAACCGAACCACAATCATCATCACTTGCTAAGTGAGCGCCTCCCGTGGGCAGCGCGTGCTGGTACGAAGGGCTTTACACGTTGTGTGTCACAAAGCTACGCATACAAAGCAAGGGGAGGCCGCTAAATGAACAAACAAGATGAGCGCGAACTATCAGTTGAAGCACGCACGAAACGAACGCACAGATATACACCGAACGAGCGCGTATAAGCTGTCACAATAGATACTCTTAGTTTGAACAGCGCTCCTGTTGCAAAGGCGGCCGAAGCAGCGAAGGAAACTAGCGTGCTTCAAGTGTCGAGCTGTGACACTTGATAGTTCGCGCTCATCTTCTGTTTGTTGGTTTAGCGGCGTCCCTTGGGCTCGAGTGACTTTCGTACGCTCCCGTAACATCAGCGCGAACATCATGGTGAAAGCTCGAAACATCCCTCTTCCTCTCACCACGAGACAACCGCGCGAGCAGGCAGCGGAAGGGCAAGGTTCTTTCTGCGCAATTATAATACCTGGCGACAACTTTCTGTGGCAGCACAGCGAAAGCTACGGAGCTGAAGCGCGCACATTTTTCTGCGCTCTCGCATATAGTCCACGAACGTTAACTCTTGCACAATACATAGCGCAACATACGACATCTCACCTAATTTTCTTTCTTTTTACGTTCAAGATTATTTCGTTCTAATTTAGAAAGGTTGCCTCGTCATCAAATTTCGTTTCTGGCTTTCTGGTTTCTGCTGTCAGTTCCACGTTTTCCTCACCCTCAAAACAACCATGGCGTCGCTCGGTTCAAGCAGGTTCGCGCCGCAGCGCGTAAGCGAGCGTGAGCGATTGTTCGTCGGATAGTGTGAATTCATCGTAGAAAGTGAAGCGAAAACAGTGGTGTTGCAAAATATTATGCGGTATGGTTACAATCTCGAGGAAAGCAGTTGTGCGGCGTGCAAGCGATGCACAACTCCGATAACCACTTCGACACCGCAGTGACCCGCCCATCTTCAGCGGGTCTACTAACTTGAAAGCAATGCGGCTATTAGAAACAGTACGTAAAATAAATGGCTCATTTCATTGGCTTGATTGGATATACATGGTTGTTATCTTCGGTAGTTTGCCGCTGACACGATCATACCGAATGCGCATCTCGTGAAAATGAACGCCGCGCACTGCGTGTGACAGCGTACGCGTTCCTGTCTGCAGTTGGAAGTGTTTTTGGCGCTTTACAATGAAAGCGTTTCGCTTTCCTCAAAAGCTACGTTAGTGGCAACGGCCAGTCGAGGGGAGCGTCTGTCTCGCTTGGACTAGCAAACTCGAAATGCGCACATCTGTGGGGCGGTGAAAAACATACCCAGCTACCCGTTGACGGCGACGCGTTCCCTGCCAAACTGACAGAAGAGCCTCGTGAGAGCTGGCCGACGACTTTTAAATGAGGCCGTTGCGCTTCTCGCGCCATCTCCCTGGTAATGGAGAAACGCTTATAAGCGCCTGGTGTCTCTGAGTCCTGCCAGCGGTAAAGCGCGTGTATATAAGGCCCGCCGCTAGCTCTGTGAAGGATTTGCTCTTCGTGGCGTAGTCGTTAGCCCCACGCGCTGCGGAGCGAGGGGTTCCTGGTTCGATTCCGCGCTTCGGAAGCATTTATCTGAATTATTTTTCTTTGGGACTTTTATACATATACATATACATACTTATACATATACGGTACATGATGGCGGCGACGGGGACGGCAAAAATCAGCCGAGACTGTCCATATAATTGCTATCGCAATAAAACCATGCGAAGGCCAGAGTCCAGGCGCCGAGCGAGCAGGAAGCCACGTGTGTGCCGCGAGCAGCCGTGGCAAGTTTCGCGTTCAATCAGCCACTCGGATACGACGTCGAAGTGTGGTTACGTAACGTGGTGGGCAGGGCCCCTCCTTCGACGACGCCCGTGAGAGCTTTACTCCGCGGAGTTGAGACGGAAGGGAAAGGCAGACTGCAGTACCTTCGCTCCCAGCCAATCTTTTTGAAACGTTCTTTCGACTGTGTACTAACAGAACCTTTAACTACATACCACAGCGTTTCTAAAACCATGAGCGAGGGGTCGTTCAGCACACCTTTAACAAACATTATTGGGTTGAAATGTGGGGTTCCACATCCCAAAACCACGCCATGATTAGCTATGATTATGACAGAGAGCGTAGTAAAGGGCCGCGGAAATTTGGACCACCAGGGGTTCTATATCGTACGCTGACATCGCAGTGCACGCGGGCCTCAACATTTCGCCTCCATCGAAATGCAGCCGCCACGGCCGAGATTTAATCCCGCGATCCTCGGATCAGCAGCCGAGTACCACCCTTATGAAAAAATTTAATGTCATTCTGTAGAGAGTCTGATGAGTTTACGCATCAGGATCACAAAAGTCTCTAATGACTGTCTGATGAATTTCCTTATGTATTCCTGATGTTAGTCTAGTACGAATTGGCCACCGTCTTTCTATAGAGCTCCTAACGCAGAGTTTCTGATGCGCTTATAATGAATGAGTTTCTGATGCACTTCTGACGAATGAGTTTCTTACGTGCTCTTGATGAGCTATTCTGATGTATACCTGATGTCAGTCTAGTACATATTGGCCACCGCTTTTCTATAGAGCTCCTGACGCATGAGTTTCTAATGCGCTCCTGGCGCATGAGTTTCTGATGCACTCCTAATGCACAAGTTTCCGGTGAGCTCCTGATGCACTGTTATGATGCACTCCTGATGACAGCTTATTACATATTGACCACTGTTCTATAGAGCTCCTAATGCTCAAGATTCTGGTGAGCTCCATGCATTCCTGATGCCTGTGTTGTGGCTGTTACCTGATGTCATGGAAGTGAACGTCCGTACGATCGGTTCAACATGAAGACATTAATAACTTACATTCTTCACATTCACGAAAAGGCATGCTCACTGCACAGGTAGATGAATCCTTTTTCTTTTCGTTTTGTGGTTTACTGCAGTCCTAACGCATATGAAATGATGGAGGCATTTCGAAACAAGCACTGCAGTGACAACTAATCTATATTTAACAGGGCACTGAAAGGGGCTATCTCAGTGATTTCTACATTTGCTATGAATGCACTCTCCTACACTCACAAATAAAAATAAGACATGAAGAGAGGTTCACAGAAGAAAGCAATTTTCTATTTGATTTCTTGACACAGCAATGACGAAGGGCCAGTCTTGTTCCACCGATTGCATGGGTAAAGCGGCAGCTAGTGCACAACCTGCAAGAAAATGTGTGAAAATTAAGCACAGCATTGAAGCATAGCAGCACCAATACTAGTTTTCTATACTGCTTAGTGCAACAAGTGAGCAGGTGCTGAAGTGTAACACATGCGAAAAACATTTTACAGTTGATGCCATTTTACAATGTAATGATATATTTTTTATCAGCTGCACTAATAATCAATCTGCATTCAATATTCAACTACCTAATCTTATTTTTGTGCAGGACAAACAGCAGTAGTACTTTGCCTTCACAAGAAGTTTAAAAAACCAGCACAGTAGTGGAAACAGGCCAACACATTCTGTATACTCATACAATATGTGCTGGCCTATTTCTGCAAGCATTTAGGATATTCACATCATGCAGCTTTTTTCAAAATACAAGGCCTAGGTGATGCTGCTGCATGGAAGCTGTCCGAACCAGTACGCTTGAATGCTGATAGTTTTCGTTTACAAACCACAGAAGAATCTAAACTTTGATGTGAGATACTGCTACATCCTTGAAATCACGAAAGGGTACCACCCCCCCCCCCCTTACACTGAAAGGGTACTCCATACAAGCACGTAAATTACCACAGAACAGTACTAAATTTGCAACTAGTTTAACCAGAAATCACACATTGTTTAAAGTTTCACATGTCATATATATGCGTCACAAGAAAATTGCAAAAAGCCCAAAAAGAAAAAAAAGAACTCTGCAGACATATAGTTCCACATATACACTGGCTACTTCTGATTTGAGACAAAAAATAAAGGGAAAAAAGAACTTGTTTTCATGACCAATTATGCAAAATGTTATCAGTAAACTGATCTAGTGCATGAATTGCCTTTAAAATATGAAGCTGTGTTTATACAAAGGGCAGCACAGATCAGATAGGCAATTGTTAAAATCCAAGTGATGCAACACCAGAAGAATTCAAAAGTGCATACACAAGTAGTTTAGCTGTGCAGTGGAAGAAACATATCTGCGAAGCCCTGTTACAGGGCTTCGCAGATACGTTTCTAAAATAAAGACAGCTTTATAATGAACAAGGACAGGAAAACTGTAGAGGCGTTTCATGTAAGCAGGTGACAAACTTGCTTGTATGCCGTCAACTGCTGCCGAACAAAGTAAGCACAATTATCTCTCCCTCTCTATTTTTTTTCATAGTGGAATATATGCACTAACCGCCGTATTCTAGAACCAAACTTAACTTATCGCAATAACGTTACTTTTGTAAGGAGAACTTGAACTTAAGTTTAAGAAAAGGTAAAGGGGCTTTCCGAAACCCACCTTACAAGATTTTAAGGCGACCTTATGAAAGGCGCTCTTGTCCGAGTGAGTGAGTGGCATGGGAGCGAGGCTAAGTGCATTTTTTGTGTGTTTTCTTTTGTAAGCAGGCGCACAGCTGCACGGGACAATGAAAAAGGAGGGGAGCAAGGGGTGTAGAGGGGGGTCATTCGGGGGGTTGGACTGGTCGGACGGGGTGTGCGCTGGCATGTCTCGTCAGCACAGTTTCCCGGAGTCTCGGCAGTGTACGTGCTTTTGCGAGTGACCATGTGCTTGTATCTCCACTCCGCGTGTGCGGAGAACACCGAGGTGTGGACGCTGTATTCTTGTGTACGTGTTTGTGTCGGCACTGCAGTGTGGTCCTATACGCAGGCAACTGCAAAATAGCGATGTGTTTGCAACGACGAAGTGGCCCAACGGGCAGTGTGTTCTAAACGAACGAACTGTGCGCAGTGCGTGAACGAAGTCTGTTGCGGATATCTCTTTCTAGGTACTGTAATTCATTGTTTTCTAATTAAACGTGTATGGTCTTCCATTTACCGCATGGATTATTCCGGCTCACTTTGGTACCCCTTCGCGCTTGGTGCGTGTACTTTTCTTCTGTCCCGCTGGGCTTTTCAATAAAACTTCACTTTAGTAAAACCACATTTTGTTTACACTGATCCCTGATATATGCTACCTCCGCCGACGTGCCATGTCCAGCTGTTTCGGTGAAATAGGGCACATTCGATCGCGTACACTTTCCTTCGATGCTCTGCTGCAACAGCCGTTATCCATAAGTGACTTGTTGCGCCTTGTTTACAAAACGAAGAGTCTCGCTGAAGCGATTGTAGCCTTGTTGGGTAAGGAGCCACCAACGTACCTCCTCGACCGTCGGTGTCCTTTCGCAGGGATGGCATGAAGCTTCAGCACGGTACTTGTGAAGCGGAAGTAGCACAAGTACCCATGCTTGTCGCAAATCTCCATGGGATTTAGGCGATCACTGATTGCATGCCACAACATTCGCACTTACGCATATGCTGCCCGCAGCTCGATAATTCATGCCGATCCATATTTTAAACCAATTCCGCAACGTTGTCATCCATGCATGCCATTTTGTTTGCTTACAAGTGAGCGTCAAGGTAGGTCGGGGGCTACCTTAAGGAAGCCTTACTTATGGCGGCGATAAGTACAAGAAAAGTTAAGATGTAAGTATAAGGTTGGTTCTTGAAACGCGTTAAGGGTCACTTTAAGGTTACGGGCTACCTAAGTCACAAGCATAAGGATAAGTTTGGTTTCAGAATACGGCGGTAACTCTTCTTCGTAACCCCCTGTTGGTAGTTAGCACTGTTCCTGTCTTCCATGAGCTTTCCTTCAACCAATTTGTGCATTGCTTCAGAGGAAGTAGATAATACTCACACGCTTCATTCTGCTAGCAGGTTCTCGCTACCACATGGTGGTTGTAAACACATTTGAAAATGGGGGAATCCCCTATGTGCGAGCATATTGGTTGCACAACTTTTCATTGAGGTTTTTAATACTTCACGAAACTTCCCAGATAAATATCAACAATAAAACTGCTAATTCTAAATTGTATAGGTGCTCCAAAGTTATTGAAATACCTTACATACAATGCTAAAGCCCTGCTGAGGTAGATGATATAAAATCTCACTGTTTAAAATGCAGAACTAATCAGAATTACATGCGCTAACAAAAGGTTTAAGCACATCCTGTGATAAACGGGTAGCACAAGCTCAAAGGCGAAGTAGTACACCAATACTAAATGGACTGTCACATGTTTCCCCTGCCTAAGAATTTCTCAAGGGCACAATAGCTTTCTCAATAGGTGCGAAATGTAAGAACTATCAACTTGCACTGAATAAAACAAATGCCTACCACTTAAGAGGACTTGTATGGGCTTGCAAGAACATATCCATCGCCTACAGCACGCTGTCCTCTCCTTGAGCGCCTTAAGCAGCGTCATCGCCATCAATGCGTGCGTAGATAATCAACAACACAAAACGTTAATGAATTTTCAGAAAAGCAGAGTCCAGCAGGCACATGTAGCACACAACAAACACGGTGTGTTTTGGCAATAAAGGCCCTGAAATAATAAGCACACAGTGCTTTAAGAACAGATATTAATCGATTTAAGAAAGCTTGCTGGTACGGATCCACACTTAAAAAACACCACTTATGAAACATGTACACAGAAAGCAAGAGCGACGGGCGCGCACAGTCTGTGCATGAGTTTAGTTAGCACTGTTCTTTGAAGTATTAGTGAAGTAACAGCTTCTTGCAGCTTATTGTAGAAATGCCACTGCAGACCAAACTTGCGCACATGTGCTTCACAAATAAAAGGTCATAAATGTAAATTGCCAAACAGATTACTCATGTGGAGATGATTACACTAGCACTTGTAGCAAATTTTTTTTTAAAAAAGATTGATTGGTGAGGATTACGTGTTCCATGTATATCTGACAGTTAAACTATGCAAAAAATAGTGTACTGCATAATGAATGTTAGCCTTTCAAGAAAGTAATCCTTGCTGCCCTAGAGCCAATCCACATGCACATATTGCACGCTCAAAGCATTGCTACTCTTTCATTCTTTTTTTTCTGTATTGTGTTAACACTTCACAAAAGCACGAACCCTGTTCTCCAACCTTCAGCAAACACAGTTGACATAAAAATGTAAGCCCTTTTCCAACTGACAACCTCATAAAAATATTAAAGCTGTGTTTTTACCAACTTTACTGAACGCCACATCTTAGTTGCACATCGTGCAAATAAAAGCGCACTTTTGGTATCATGCTGTTTAAAAGAAGTGAATGAAAAAAAATAAGAGAACCGTAAAGCACAAGTGAGCTTCTTTAACCCATGTAAATGTTGCAAGCCGTCACACCGTGCAGCGAGATTAAAACTCCTGTCAATTTCTGGAACAAACAGTTACACGCAGCGAGGTAGTCGGAGGCGCAACTAAGATGAGACGTAAGCCACAAACCAACACTGAATGCGCGATGACACCACAGTGTTTTTCTACCGTGCTCCACTCCACTGTAGTTTCTTTGCACGTCGGTTCATTTTACTGAACTTGCGGAACTTTTGTTTAATCCCCAGTGTGAAAAAGCTACGCGATGACCGAAGGGTACTAGTCGTCACGTGGAAGACCCCTTTTCATAGCGACAACGCATTGTATCAAGAAGCTTCGGGCGATCGTAATGTACCTAGTACAGACAAGGAATAACAAAGCCATGACCTGAACGTTGCCGGAGCACAGGCACGCGTAACGCAACGATTCTTGGTCACCATCTTCTGGCTGCAATCAGCGGACATGGTAACCACGCCATATAATTTTTTAGGTACTCGGAAAGCAAAGCCCAGCACAAACATACCTGCCATGCTCAGCCCATCATTCCTGCTTTACCACGCTGTCCGGGCTGTCTTAGTTGTTTCCTGCACAACAAAAGTCAAAACGCAATGAAAATGCTGGTTACATAATTCAGCGGCTGTCTTGGGCTTACCGAAGCTGGGCATCCGCTGTGCACTCTTCAGCTTTGGGGTCAACAATGTAGACATTCGGCGACAGTCTCGTCAAACGTCGGAGGCTCGGGCTAGTGTACTACCGCAGTCACTGCTGCGACGCGCATTGCGTGACGATGAACGCTCACCAACGAATCGCACAATCAACTTGAATAACACATACACCATTGTGGTAAAAACACAGCACTAAGCGCGGTGACAAAGATGTTGTTGTCCGGCCGTTGTGGCTGCCGTAGACGACGACGATGCAGCGTCCGCCGATGACTACATACCCCACAACGCTCCGGCACACGGCATATATGCTCTCGGCGACTAACAACAATGATAAAAGCACAATAAGCACGCATATTAGCGATAAACATGGTAAAAACACAAGCACCGAACGAGCACGTTGCTCCCACTCGCTGCGTCAACAGCACTGTTCCAACCGCTGCCTTACGTTGAAACGTAAAACAACATAGGTGGCGGTAGTGTAGTGTTATTATAAAGGAAAGTTTTGTTTTTAAACCAAGATGTATTCGCAATACTGCACGCAAGTTAGGGACATTTGCATTCTTTTCCCGCTGTTTGCATACAGTTCACAAGATATGCATTTTTCAGTTTGAGAAATAAGCGAGTGACAACAGAGTGCCAACTTGGGACATCTTGTACTATAGCTAAAACAACACGAACACTAAAAAAATTTCGTCATGTAGTCTTTTTTTTCTGTGTGTGCGTTTAACTATGTTTTTATCTTCAGCACTTAGCGATTTCCAAACACTCCCCTAAGGCAGCACCTATCTCCGAGTCCTATGTCTGATACGTCATTGCCGATCTTGAAGGCAATGCGTTTTGTACTCCAAGCGTCAAATTCTTGTTTCACAGCGCCATGGCGGATGAACGAAGGGTTTGATTACTTTCCCCGTGACTTGGTAGGTGGGTTGTATGGTTCATAGAGGAATAAGACGTGTATTCTGCAACCCATCCGGCAGCACGGTTAAGCGTCTTGGGGAAATAAAGGGCGTGAAAGGCGTGCAATGCTGCGCCAGAGAAGAAGGGGGTGGGGCTGCAAGAGAGTTATGCTGTGGTGGAGAAGGGTGCGTCTGTGAGGGGGAACGGGTCGTACACGTGCTCGCTTGCCTCTCCCCTTATAAGAGTGATGGTGAGGAAGGAGTGTGGGGCGGGGAGTGGGGGAGAGAGAGAGGGTGTAGGTCGCACGACTTTGGAACCCCTTTGAAGAGATCTGTTTCATTCTAGACATACAGAAGAAAGGATCACCGTGGGACTCAGCATCATGCTTTGTAACTAATGACCAGCTGTTCTTGCATATCCGACTATTAAAACTCGCTATATGGGTCGGATATGGGAGTACTATAGACTGTCCTAAATTTGCACTTTGCCCTCAACATCGCCTTTCGTGTGATTGCGACTGCGACTTGCTTAGTGAATGTGCCCTGCCTCGAAATTTAAATAATTTCCAACACGATTTAGAAGCGCGTTGGAATTTTTTAACATTACGGCAGGATCTCTTTATGATTGGCCGGAACGTGTTTTGTCGTTAGGCGGTGGAGTTCAAATCCTTGAATACTTCTGTCAATTGAAGTCATTGTGTGCGCGGTCATTGGAGTGCCTAATGTATACGTGATGCTAAAACACATTAGTCATTGCTACTAATATTTCCTATGCTTAACATACATGTCAACTGCCCGTACATGCAAATTGTCATCAATTTTAGATTTCTTACTATAACACGATTCAAAAGTGTTATGGAATAGGTGCTCTTTAGCGTTTAGGACAACCGAAAGACAAAAGTTGAATGTTTAGACGTGTAATATAAACTAACACTGCGGCATATTATTAGAACTCTTCACATTTCATTTTTGCTTATGTGTTTTGACATTAGAAAGAACAGTTGAAACTCTGACTACTTCGGTAATTTGAGATTTACATGTGCATTGTCATTTGAGTGTCTAATGCATGCGTAATGCTAAAACGCATTAGTCCTTTCATTTTTAAATATTATTAGAACTCTTCACATTTCATTTTTGTTATGTGTTTTGACATTAGGAAGAGTAGTTGAAACTCTGACTGCTTCGGTCATTTGAGATTTACATGTACATTGTCATTTGAGTGTCTAATGCGTGCCTAATGCTAAAACGCATTAGTCCTTGCATTTTTAAATATTATTAGAACTCTTCACATTTCATTTTTGTTATGTGTTTTGACATTAGGAAGAGTAGTTGAAACTCTGACTACTTCGGTCATTTGAGATTTTCATGTGCATTGTCATTTGAGTGTCTAATGCATGCGTAATGCTAAAACTCATTAGTCCTTGCATTTCTAATGTCAGTCTAATGTCACATAAGGAATGCATTAGGTTAACATCAGAAACTCAATTTTCATTTTCATAAGGGCATAACCACTAGACCACCGTGGCGGGACCCCTAAAGACACCAGTAGCTGATATCCTCACATCAATTAAAAGAAAGAAGTGCGCCTGGGCAGGACACGCAATGCGGAGGACACAAAATGCTGGACAATGAGAACGACAGTATGGATAACAAGGGAGGGAAAACGCAGCAGATGGATGGATCGATGAAAAACTTTATAGTGGTCCGCTAGGGCGCGTAAGCGCGCTTTGGGCCGTTCCCACGCCGCGACGAAAAGGCGGAGCCTCTCGAGTATGTCGCGGGCCCGTTGGACAGCGCGTAACTATTCGTAGGCGTTGGGACTGCGCAGAGGTGCATCCCAGCGTAAAGAACTGTTACGTTCATAGCCAAGCAAGGTGGGAACAAGACAACAAAGCTGCGGAATACCATATATTAGCTGGAACGATGGAAATAAGGAATTCGCAGGCGTGGAGTAGAATTAACTCTTTTAGGGCCAGGCAAATTGGAAATCGCTGGGATAGGTTTTCTTCCTGCAGTGTACTTAAGATAGGCTACTGCTGCTGATGATAACGATAGCCTAACAATTTTGTCGCGATGACAGCATACTGAATAATTTACCCGTGACTTCGCCAATCCCCTGCAGTCGGCCCGTGACATAAAAGATGGGAGATCGCGTTCGCTTCTGACTGATTCAGAGCCACGTCTCACTGTCGAACGCTGTTGCGTTCCACTCTTAATAACTATATTTAAGCGTGCTCCAAATTTTAAATGCAGTAATTAGCTTTTTAAAGGCTTCCTCCGATGAGTAGAAGGGGCGAATTTCCTGCAGTATTTCCAGCGTCCTGAGCTGGTATATAATATTGTTACAAGATAGGGCTACGTTTTTAGAGAAGTCCGTTCGCGCGGTGACTTGGCGACAGTGTTCTGGGTCTGGTGGCGAGGAATGGCGCCTTTCGCCTCCCTGAAAAAAAAAAACGTAAAATTCCACACCTCTCTAGCTAAAGAACTCGGAATCGCTTTTTCTGCGCACTCCTTTTCGCCATGAGGATAAGTGCGATGCACCATGGCGTGAATTAAAGCGAAGGATCCCCGCAGCGCCGCCTAATGACAGACTCGTTGCAGCCACCCGCTTCCTCGAGGTGTCTTCGGTGTTTAATCTTCCCTCCCAGAGAACATCACCGCCAGCGTCGGGTTTCGACGGCTGCAAACCCGAAGTAATTGGTGCCTCTCAGCGACGGCCAAGTGCGCTTTTATCGCCCTCGGTGCCCGCCCACAGCGTTCGATCAAGCCACTTCGCGAAACTCGCGCCTTGCTCTCGCGATACTATAGGGATCACGGTGACAATAATTGGTGCCGTGTCCCTTACGCTGCACCTAATTTTCTTTCTTGTGCAACGACACTGATAATAAGTCTTAAGGCACGATCTATCTTGAAATAATGAGTGTGTCACTAACCCGCTATTGCAGTTTCCATTCAGCTCGTCTCATTCATGCAGTTTCATTAATTTTTTTTGTGTTATACATGTAATGGGCCGTTATTATTATACAACAGCCCATTCAACGGCTGTCGCAGGTTTCCCCATTTGGCAGGAGTAGTTAGCACTTAGTTATAAATAAATCCGTAAAAGCGCAAAGAAATACAACAAATCCAAAGAAATACAAAGAAATCACAATGATATTTATAACTACAAATATTACTCTAGTAAGTTACTAGATTATTGGGAATCAGTTGTTTATATATGTGACGCTACAGACGGGAGCCGTGCCGTGGTTGATGCGCCATGCTTTATTCCACTGCACGCGCCTCTTCTTCTTCATCGCCTTCGCCTTCCATCGCTTCCTCGCTACGTACATCACATGATTCCCCCTCCCCCCGAAAGATGTAAAAGCAGCAAGAGTATCAAAAAAACAACAAGGAGATGAAACCCACACAAGAAGGAAAAGTCACAATGCACAGACAGTTCCACATGTTCCAAGTGAGTTCCGTAAACTTGCAAAAGCTTCAAAGCGGAGGGTGGCGCAGTCCGGGGAAATCGAGGTCTCTGGCGGCCGAGGCTGGCTGCTGCGCTGCGGACGACGTAAGCATGCCCAACACATCGGTAATAATGAGGACGCAACTTGTAGAAAGGTCATAGGGGAATAATATTGGGACACATTGTTGCATCGGCAGCTCGCATTCCGTAGCCGCCGGACTGTTTGTCGTGCCCGATTGATAACTTGTGCTTCCAGTTTTCGTGCTCGTCGACTGAAGCTGATGGGGCGACGATTGCGTTCCTGTGGAGTAGAACGGGTAGTTTTATGCCTTTTTCGTCGTTTCTGGTGGTGGTGTCGCGATTGCTTCGGTCCTAGGTGCAGCCCTGGTCTCCGATGTAGAAGATGTGTCGACCACTTTCCCATTCTGTGAAGTCTGCTGACATCATGAAGTGGCCTTCTATGTAGAAAGCTTGCAGTTCGGCATCCCTCTTCATTCCGTAATTGAGCTTTCGATGAAATTTGGGTTCGTCGTTGTTTTTGTAGGTGCTTTTGGCGTGGTTTCTCGCGTTCGTCAATTTGCTTGTGCTGTTGCTGCTGCTGTAGCTGGCTTTGCTGCGACAGTCGCTGATGTGACACTCCATCAGGCAAGCTCCGATTCTCTACACAGCTCGATGTGTTCAACAGGTTGGCGATGCCCGGTAAAGCACTCTGAGGATCACAGGGCAGCGAAGGTATTGTGTTGGAAGGCTTCCCAGACGCTTGAGGGACGTCGTTCACCCTGCAATACATGGGGCTTGGTGTACTCGGAGCTTCTGAATTCGTTTGTGTTCGTTTATGAGAAACTGTCTGAAAGGAGTTCCACAGAGACTTCGTATGAGTTAGAGTTTCAGCGGTGAATAGTTCGGCTGTTTCATATGGAAACGAATAGTGTTCCTCGTCGAGAGAACATGCACTCTTGGTGGTCTCCGCGCAATGTGCTGGGTGGGAGTAAGCTTTCTCTCTGTCATCAGAAGCGGTAGGTGCCTTTTTGCTTGAGTAGTTGAGATTCGTGTTGAATGGTGCTTCCATGTCGCTTCGATCTTGAGGCGGCTCAGCGATGATTGTTATCGCAGAAGACATGGTCTGGCCAGCCTTGGAATGAGCAGGCATGGCTTTTTGCGGAAGTGTAGCGCTGAGGTCCTGTAGCTCGTCAGCCAACACGAAAGGAATGTCACATGGTTTAGCATTTTCCCTGCGCATAAGCCCGTCTACCGTGGACGTAGTAGCCCTGCGAGGCATGCGGGGCCCATCGCGAGCCACAGAAGAGGCGTTTGTTGCAAAGCCAGGTGGTGGGCTACTTGTGCGAGACGACGAACCAAATGCATGCGATGGTTGAGTAACCACTCCAGCACTACAACGAAGCGAAGAGGTAGACGTTGGCGACTTTTCAGCAGATCGGAAGGCTGGTGGGAGGTTGGGCCTTTTGGGGATATGGCTTCCATGTGTTTCAGTGGGGGAAGAGTTTCGGTTTACTGTTGGGAATTGTAGATTCGTGCTCGGTGTTCGAATGCGTTTCATATACTCAGGCGAATTATAACATGGCACAACCGTCGACAAATTCCTAATATGAGGCCATGTTCCGCAAACCCGATTGCCGCGCGAAGACTGCTTGTGATTGTGTCGACTGAACTCAAATGTCTCTGTCTGGTAAGTTGCGGATGAATCTTGATGGTATTCTTTAAATCTGGTGATCATTTCCTCTTTAATCCTTTTCCACGTTTCATCGTTTTGGAAGATGTACGTCAGATAATATTTGAAGGCCTCACCGGTTACGTAGTCATTGAACTTGGCGACCATGTCCCGTTCCGTCCATGATGCAGCGGTAGCGTGGAGTTCGAAGAGGTTGAACCAGTCCTCCACGGGTCCATCGTCCGCTGAACCGGCGTACTTGGGAATGCTGAGGTCTGCCGATGATGCTGCCATGAAGGTGGTTACTGTACAGAGCAGATATCTGCTTCTGTGGTCGACGTTCAGTCACGGCATTGTGTTGACGGCGTCGTTGATGACGTGAAGCTGACGCGGTGGCGGCCAGGTCGTCATCCTGTCGACTCGTGTGACGCTACAGACGGGAGCCGTGCCGTGGTTGATGCGCCATGCTTTATTCCACTGCACGCGCCTCTTCTTCTTGATCGCCTTCGCCTTCCATCGCTTCCTCGCTACGTACATCACATATATAATTGAAGTGATGGGGCTGGTGCGATGGTACAAGGTAAAATGTCCAGAATTTCGCACCAAGAACAAATGAGCGTGGGCAGGGCATGCATGTAGTGCGAAGACAAGACAACCGTTGGTCATGAAGGGTAACACACTGGATCCCCAGAGAAGGCAAGCGTGGTAGTGGGCGAAAGAAGGTTAGGTGCGAAGATGAGACCAGGAAGTCTGCCAGGACAAAATGGTGAGTTAGCAGAGGGCCGGGATAATTGGACATCAACAGGAGAGCCTTTGCCCTGCAGTGGGCATAGACAGCCTGCTGCTGATTATTATTATTATTATTATTATTATTATTATTATTAGAACAAAATGCCATCACTACTTTGTCCTTATGCGAGGAGCGCATAATGATGTAGTTAAGGTAGGACGTAATGAATATATGCGGACTTTTCATGTGCTGACGTTATTGACGGGCACTTGAACAAGGGTATGTAAAAATGTGTATACAAGCAGTAAAAGCCAATAATGCACACAGACTGTTATGGGCTGTATATTTAACAATCAACAGGCATACGAAACCGGGTTTGTTTTCGGTGTAAACAAAGGGCACGTGGTGCTGTGTTCTCTGCTACACCGAGGAGTTTAAGCGTTGTGCGGTAGGTAAATATCTATATGTGATGTGTGAATGTATGAAAAAAAATGATATAACGTTAACATTATATCTACGTGTTAACATTGAACCTTACGTGTTCTTTCATGAACGTGTGTGCGCCATGAAAAGTGCGCGTCAGACACCGAGAATTTTAGCCCCTTCAAGTACTCCGTTATTCATTTGAAGGCCGTTACTTGAAGTACACTCAGTGTTTTGGGGAGTAAAGGCATCCGTTGTCGAGCAACTTGTTTGCATAAAGCCAGGATAACATCTTCTAGGGCTGTTGTTGCTTTGTCGTATAGTATTTCCTTTCGCTGTTACATATTAGTGTCATCTGCGTAATGGATGAATTCGTTCGATCGAAGATGGAGAACGTTGGCTGGCATGGACTGCGTGGTACCGGTGGGTGACGATGGTCGAGCCAGCATCGCACTGGTGACGGGGGGCAGCTGGCACCGGAGTCCGGTGGCGTGGCCGTAGACATTGGCCATAACCAAGCGAGGCTCCTCGGACTTTCAGCTGCCTCATCACAACAGTTCTCGATGTATCCGAGACGCTTCATCTTCGTCCGCAAAACGGACCGACCGGCAGAACAATCCCCGGGGCGCCACGTCATCACTTGGAAGCGGCAGTCGAGGTCGAGACTAAGCCTAACCAGAAAGGCTTCTCGCCGACGGCTTCGACGACGACCGAGTAACAGCGACGGAGGCAGGCGGTAGAGTCCACCTGTCTGAAAAAAGGGCGGCCACGGCTTCGAATCGTGGCCAAGGAGTTTGCGCCGAGACCGGCATTCAACTCTGATAAGACAGAGCCGGCATCGGCAAGCGTAAGAACATTGCAATCGAGCAGCTAGTGCGTACGCGAACGCGGGGACCATTGTTATCAGATTCCCGTTAAGACTACGCCAAACGCAGAGAAACATTTAGCGTCGCGGACGAATTAGGTTGTACAGTTAATTCCAGTTGAGTTTTCCGTTTTTATGTGTACATTCGTTGTAGTTTTCCCTTGTTTTTCTGTGTTGTGATCACGTTTCGCGGTTATAAAGCAGCGTTCCTTGCGCCAGCGTTTCTCATTCCATCTGAGCGAGCACTCCCGAGATATCACCCGTGACATTCTTCCTTCTCGAAATGACTACGTCTACACATTGACAAAGTACGAAAACGGCTGACCACAAGACATACAATTTCCTTCCACTTCAACGCTTTTTTGACTAGCCGCTATAGTGGTCTACTTTTCTAAGGCACTGCCGACTTCGCCTTTTTCCACTTAGCGCAGCTGTATCACATAAGCGTAAAGTTAGGTTTGAACTTTAAAACGAATTTATATGCCGTACAAGACTACGTATCATTCTTAATTGCCATACGATGTGGATCTTTTCGCAACGAAAACAGATTTACGCCCATGCCTTATGTATGAGCGTTGGCTGCATGGGTCAGTTGAGAAAAACGCAACCATGTGCGTACGACCGCAGCACAGTTCACATTCTAAAGTCGAACAATATCTATGGTGTCTTGTTTGGCCTGTTCTCCAAACAAGTAAATTTTCAAATGCTACTTCCTCCTAACTGCCCTTCTGACCGCGCTTTATTTATTTATTTAAGCACATTTCATAAGCTGGTTTCGCAATCTAAAACAATTTATTTTGTTTACTTCTCTGGCTGAGCTACTCTTCCTTGCGTGTATTTTTTACGATGAGGTAAGGTTGAACAGAGTCTCGTCTCGCTGTTCAAGCCACCACTGCTGAGCTCAATTTCCCAGCACCGCTCGTTGTTCTGAAACACATGACACTTCCACACAATACAGCGAAAAAAAATATATACAGCATAGGACAACAGGGTGGTCTGTATTCTTTGCAACTGCACTCACGGTGCCTGTAGTATTTCGTCTGCTAGCGCTGTCATGGTTGTCGGTCTTTCGCAATAGCACATCTGCCGCGGTTCTCAGGGCAACTGCTCGGCCGAGGGAAGGGACGAGACGCCGGCGGTAGCACGCGCACACATTTAATACAAAAAAAAAACACAGCTTCACCATAAGGGCGCAGCAATCGACAGCAATGTATACTGTAATATACGAAGTAAGAGTAGCGCCCTTCGGGGCAATATGAATTGTAGTACACGTCGGCTTACTAAGCAAGCATGCAGTTTCGTAAACTACCATGTGATGGTCGAGAGCAGAGACAACGGCCGAGCAGAGCTGAGAGGTAAATCATTCTGTTTTGATGTCTTCTGGCCCACGCTTCACACCGCGCGACCGCTTTAAGCAGCGTACACATTACACCATCGAGAAACTTGGGCCAGCACAGCGGCATCAAGTGAGCACGTTCCTTCCGGCACACGTAGACGCATTCGCGTGAGAGCTGTGTGGCGAGGGCACTGCCGTCGTTGCGACTATACCCGATACGCGTGGAACGGAGCACGCGATTAAGGCGCTGCTAGGCAGTATGCTGTACGTCTGATGGCTGCCGAGACAGCGAGCGCTCCAGCGATGGCGACCGCGCAGAGTCCACTGTTGCTCGAGCGACGCCCCCCCTCCCACCTTCTCCCACTATATCGCGTCTTTGGATGCTCGTGACACACGGGCGGGGCATTTTCTCTCCGTTTTGTTAGCGCTTGCACAGCCCCTCCCCCCCCCCCCCAGGACGACGGACATGGGCCGTGTGCGTTTGACCTCCGACTCAGCCATGTTAGTCCTGTCGCTCGCGTGCTTTTACCCGCCGGTAGAAGGAAGGTACGATGCGCGGGGGGGGGGGGGGGGGGGTGTTATCAATTTGGGCATTATACGGGACATGACGGCGACGGCAAAATCTCGTAGAGACTGTCGCTCTAATTGCTATCTCGATAAAAAGAGTAAGCAAAACACACACATTTCCACACAAATGCTAAGCATATAACAAATACTGTACTCTAGCATTTGAACTCTATACGAGTCTCTTAAGCTTCTCCAACTCTATGTGAAAAAGTAAACTGTCCAGCCTTCTGCGTTTGGTACTGGTGTGAAGAGGCAAGGCGTTGCGAGGGGCATAGCATTGGAGCTGGCATCCAAGTCAGTCCCGCAGGCAGGCTCGCTTGAGGGACGCATACCGTCGTCGTCGTCGACGCTGGGAGGGCTTGGGGTTCAGTGACCCGTGTCTCTCTGGCCTCGCTGGTGACTACAGTGGAGGTGCCGTAGCACGCCCGAGACTGCGCGCCCGGAACAGAAGGCGGCGACGCTCCCTTTTCGTTGCAGGTTGTCGTGGCAGACTTCGGTGGCTGTTGGTAGGCCTCTGGAAGAGCCGAGAAGTACGATGCGGTGCTGTAGAACGTTGGAGACGCCGTTTCGGAGGAGTAGCCGGTGACGCTCCTCTTCTGCTCTAGCTCAGAATCGAACGCCAAGGCTTCTCTTTAGGCGAACCTTTCTTTCTTTGTTCCTTGATATTTGGCTCTTGCCCACTACGGAGGATTGGCCAGGAAGCCGGTGGTTAATAGAAAGAGGAAAAAATTTGAGCTAAAACAAACGCGAACCTGCTCTGTTCTACTCTTCGCTTCGTCGTTCTTTTCTTTTAGTGGACTCACCGCTACCCCGTGATGCTTACCAACTTCCAAGCCTCGTCATCACAGTTATACTTTCTCTTTGGTTTCCTCTTTTGAACCTCTTGTATGAGACAAGATCACGGGATGGTAAATGGAAGGATGAGTTAATGAAATATATGACAGGAAGCATTGTCAGACCGATTGCCTGCATCACTGCACGCAATCGCTGCCTCTCGATCAGGCGCTTAGTGCTTCGGCGAGCAATGTTTGTGTAGAGCAGGGACCTGTCCTAAAGGTTTGTTCTTTGAAGCTCAAATGCAGAACCAACGACCGCAGAAATATAAAGAAAATCATATGGATGAGAAACCGGCGTAGGACAGTAAATGTCTGGGCTTGGACTCGTTCACCCCTCTTTCCCCTACTTCGGTTTCCTCGTTCCTAGAAGAGCAAAGCTCCACCAACCGGCTTAGGCACTGTTAAGTAGATTGGGGTGAAAGTCCTTTCCCCACTACCTCTCTCTCTCTCTCGTTGTAGTGCCCCTTTTTTAAGGATGGAGACCGGCCTTTCACTCACTCAAACAGAAATCTGCTTTATTACATGTAAGACATATACATATTTAGAGAGGGTAGCTTGGTTGGTGGGACCTGTTGCTTCTATTCGACAAAGCCGATTAGCGCATAGCACTGCTCCTACGACCAGAATCCCCACCACAACTAGCACTAGAAGTCATCTCGAGAACTATTCCGCTCCAACCACTCCAACCTGCTCGGCGGGGACGAAGGACCACATTTTAACACCTTGGCTGCTCCGCCCCGAATCCCTTACGGCGAAGCACAACCATTTGCGCACTTGTTGTCACTTATACCTCCCCTTCTCCCATCCGTTTTATTACGCACTTGGCGCAAGGCGAGAGCGGCCAGTGCCCCCCCCCCCCCGACAACCATGCCACTAAAAAAAACACATACACAAAACAAACATAATAAACGGCGCCAGCTCATCAAGAACAACAACGTTGACGACATATCTGCACCTGGCTCGCACACGCTCCTAGACAAAAGAACGCCTCACGGTGAAGCGACGCTCCCATAAAGCAGTAATACCAGTAAGTCCACGTCACGACTATGCATGCTGTCCCGGAGCATGTTGGGAAGGGGGTTGCAAGCATTCCCGAAAACGAAGGCCGAGGATCGGGCTACATACTTGGCACAAAACCCCTAGAACTTTTAGGTGCTTTAGTTTGGCAGGAGCTGCAAGCGTTCGCAGAAACGGCGTCCCGTGTGCCGAGCTACCGTAACTTCCATCTTTATAGAGCGACCTTTACAACTGTTCTTGTCCCGACCTCATGTTTGGCAGGTGGCTATGAGCATTCGCCGAACCGGACAACCGAGAGTCGAGCTACTGTACCTTTCGTCTTTTTAATACCACATTCACAAGAAGCACACCGATTTGAGCCACACTAATTTGTCGTTTTGTTTCGTTTTGTTTTACAATTATGAGCCATGTTGCTCACGAGCCTTTTACGTCAAGTTTTGTAAAAGCAAAAAAGAACAGAAAGAAAAAAAGAACAGAAAGCCCATATCTACTTCCCACTTTCTTAAGCCTATGCGAAACTGCGTGGATATACGGAATACTCACGACTCTTGTTAATAATAGTCACTGCTACAGCACTCGTTCCGGTCAAAACCGACTTCTTCAGCGTCTCCGGCGTCTCCGAGAAGCATTACCTTTTGTGACGGCGATTTTGCAGAAAAAGAATTCCTCACAAAATCGCCGTCAGGAAAGGTGATGATTCTCGGAGACGCCGTTTTGGACGAGAATCATAAGAAAGTTCTAGCATTCGGCTCTAAGTACTGTTTTCATCCTAACCTAAAAGAAGTTGACGTTTGAAGCTTACCTCGATCTATAACTAAGGTTATTCCGGAAGTTGAACGTTCTCGCCTGTATTTCGGATTGCATCGCCAGCTTCAAGCATTCGAACGATATTGTTAATGCCTCTGACCTTATCCGACCTGTGGTTAATTATTGCGTGGAACATAAGCTTAGACCTGTGTTTCTGATAAGGAAGGTTCTTTTGTTATCATGCCTAATAGCACATTTTTAGAAAAAGCGTCAGCAACCATTGGAAACAATTTTAGACCTGTTAACTTGAAACCTTCTGTAATAAAACAACGAGCTGTCGATCTCCTTTTGGAACATAATCTTGAGAGGGTAGCTTCTAGTGTCAAAAAGGCAAAATTGCTTCACTCTAGAATTATTTTTCTTGGCGAAAACCCATAAGCCAGTAATTCCGTTTCGTTCGATTGTTTCAGAGTCAGGGACTTGGCAAGTTCGTGTAGCTAGCTATTTGCAGAAGTGCTTGACATCTTGACAGTTTTTTCTGACCCCTTCCGTGTACGTAATTCTCAGGCTCTAGTTCAGTTGTTAACAGAGGAAAATCCTGGCGACTGCACAGCGTTTAGCATGGATGTAGAAGATTTGTATTACTCGTTGCCGCATGAAGGTTTGTTAAATTGCGTCAAAGAATGTATTGAAGAAGAAGGGCAAGAATCCGGCTTCATAGATAGATACGGAGTTTCCACAGGTACATCTCTAGAAATTCTTTACGTGTACTTAACGTCAACGTTGGTTGGCTACAGAGAAGGCGTGTTAGGTTCAAAGGTCGCCCCTATTCTAAGTGATCTTTACTTGAGCAAGTTTGACAGCCGCTTAAAAGAGGCCTTAGGTGACCACATCATCACGGTATTTCGGTATGCAGACGATTACTTGATATTTTGTAGTAAGGATTATTTTGAACCCGTCGTCACCTATGTAAGCGATCAATTTAAACTTAATGGAGATAGTCTAAAGTTTACCAAGGAACCACCTGAGAGAAACGTAATACAATTCCTACATATCTCCTTGTCACTTGAGCAGAATCACGTGTGTTGGCAATATTCCCCTAGAATATCTAAGCCGTTGTTAAACTTTCACTCCAAGCCTTCAAAAGTAGTAAAAAGCGGAATAGGCTTGTTTTGTTTAAAGTCAGCCCTATCGAAGTCGTGCGTGCACCGTTTGACCATCAGCTTCAATGCGCAGGTAGAGCGCCTCTTAGATGCAGGTTACCCTAGACTAGCCATAGCCACAGTAGCTGAGCGTCTTAAGAAGTCGATTTCGACCGGAACGAAAGCTGTAGCAGAGAGTAACATCAACAAGAAAAGAGTCGTGAGTATTCCGTATATCCACGCAGTTTCGCACAGGCTTAAGAAAGTGGGAAGTAGATATGGGCTTAATGTTGTGTTTACGGCTCCCAATAAGATCGGTAGGGTTTGTGCTGCCGTGCATAGAAGAAATGAGCTGATGGGAGGAAAGAAGCGAAGAGATATCTGTCACGCAAAGCACACAGCCAAAAATAATTTTACCGACTGTCGCATGGGTCTGGTTTATAAGATTCCTTTTAGCTCCGGACGTTTCTATGTAGGGCAAACTGCGCGTTGTATTAATCAAAGATTATTTCAACATAGAAGGTCGCTATCAGGTGGAACGTCCTCTAATATATCTTTGCACTGCCAGGTCTGTAAGTGCACGCCCATGTTAGACGAAAGCGAGATCCTGTGCAGACATAAGAATGAAGAAAACGCGTTTAATGTTCGAGGCCTGGCATAATAGTATTAGTGGAAGCGCGTGCGTGAGTTAGCCGTCGATTAGCTTAAACAGAGAAGAGATTGAATGTCTTAGCAGTTGTCTATCACGTAGACCGGCACTTGCAACCGTTTGACAGGTTACGCTATCGTACCTGAGCATGCGCAGATAAGTTGTGTGTCTTCGTTCTTTGTCGGCTCTATGCTCTACTTCAGTTGATAGTCGGCGTTCTGGTTGTTCACTTCCTCCCCTTGTGTCCGTGTCTTGCACGCCTCTTCTTTTGACTATGGAGCCTTACCAACTCGCTCCACTTTCTGTCCTTTTGAGTACCAGGGACTGCGAATTGACCGTTTATGAATCCTTCCTCAGGCCATTACTAAAGTGCCCTTCGGTTGTATAGTTGCCTTACGCTGTCCTTGACATAAACAAGCTTGATATACACAAGCTTGAGGCGATACGAAAGAAAGCAATACGGTCCATTTCCCGCCGATATGAGCGCAATCTTTCTCCGTTATTCTCACGCATGCGCTTTATCGTTAGAACCAGTGGCTCGTGGACGCCCGCTAGAGCGTACCATTTTGCTGCATAAGATTGTACATGGTCAAAGTTGCGTTCAAGCGCCGATTTCCTTCAGTCATTCCACTGGGCATGCCACGCGCCGATCCCTCCCTCTTTATATTATTCCGCTTCAGCCATTTCTAAACTTTTTCAAGTATTCTTTTTATCCAAGCGTTGCCAACATTTGGAACGGCCTAGATTGTTCCTTACGCGAAAACCAAAGTGATCACTTTGTGGAAGAATTGCCTAACCACATTATGTGATACTTGTAAAATGCATTGCATGTTGTTTCATCCACTAACCAATGTACCCACTCCTGCTATGTCTTGTATATCGAGACAGCAGTATTTTTAAATAAATGAAAAATAAAGACAAATTTAAACAGCTGTTGATGTATTCGCGCATGCACGGAAATGTTCTCTTAAGCACCAGCAGCACCGCTTTCCGTTCAATAAGCTATAGTTAGTTTCACGCTCGCCACGCAAGAGCAGCGAGCCTGAAAAGCACCCGTTGTTCCGATAGGAATATTACAACGGCTCGGTTAGTCTGCGCCATTGCAGTCTTTCTTTAATGCACCATTTGTTCGCGCTGCTCGTTCTTTTTTGTTTTATTCATATTTCCATTTCTTTAACGATTCTTTTTTTCAAACTCCATGCGGGACAGACCGCCTGTGCTTGCGTTCGGTGTGACTATTTGGCTCTGTTTTAATCGATTCGGCGTTGTTAACCAGCTTACCCGACGACATGTCTTGTTTAATTAAACAGCGTTGTGTGCCATATCATAAAGTGAACGTCTCCTGGAGCCGCTTCATTCCCTTACATTTGCAGCGTCGTGAAATTGGGAACGAGTGATCAGACATGTTCCGAGCAGAACCATCTGAATACACGTTCGGGGAAACAAACAGCAGTTCGGATCCCATTGAAGCAAGGCAACGACTGCCGGTCGAATAAGGACGTGTTGTTGACTGCGCAGTCGCTACCCTTTGTGATGCTGGGATAAAAAGTTTCTGCGTAATGTGTACTTCATTTGGGCTTACTGCATATCGAATTCATCACTACAGAGCAAAAATACTAACTTGTATTCGTACGTTCGTCTGCTAAATCTCCAGTAAAGCGCCACCATATTAAAATTACAATGGCACCGGGTTGTTAGAAGCATGTAGATAGATAATGTCCAATGGAGCGTAAACATACCTTAAGGAGCGCTTCCAGGTCGCAGATCTGGAATGCGGTATCGGTCTCTGTATTTCCGTTAATCAGACAAAGCGTCTTTGCTCCTAGGCTTCGATATCGCAATAAAACTCTAGTTAGTGACACGAGTGTTGTAGGCGTTAAAGAAGAGAAGTAACTAAATACGTTGCCCGTTGCACTAGGAAAAAAAGGAATGTGCTGCCGCACTGCGTGACCCACGAGCCGTAAAGCGTTACCGTTACCCAAAAATTAAAGCTCGTTACTCTTAACCAGAGCTGGGAAGTATCGCGATATTATAGATACTTTAGTGTACCTGTATGTCTGTATCGAGACACATTTCATTAATGTATTTGTATCTTAATAATGAAATACTTTGACGACGCAACAACTGCATCGCGATACTCTGCCCGCTACTGGTTTCTCACTACTATTTCTACCGGAAATAAGTTGACTTGTGTCAATGCGAAATTGACGGCATTTTTGCGGAAGCAAAGGCGCTTCTTCAATCTTTATGAGTTTGAAGGTCTCAACGGTCACGACAGATCCATGTATAAGAGCGGGAGTGCTTCGGTTACTAGGTGACCCGACAACAGGTTTCACTGACAAATGGGCTAGTTGGTAGGCGTTCATAGTTAAAAACGGCGCTACCAAAATTAAGACAACCACAAACACATCAGACGAGCACAAGCGCGGATTGTGCTCTTGATTGAACACGGCGCTTTGGTCGCGTCCTGTGTTTGTGGTTGCCTTAATTTTGGTGGCGTTGTTTTTAACTAAGAAGGGGTTTCGTGGTATTGCAAGGCTTTCAGTGTCGCCAAAGCGATATCTACCTATTCCATATGAACTCGAAACTTTATGGCACGTTCTGCTATATGGCTAGCCTACCGTGGTAGGGAGAATTTTAGGGGAGGAACAACTTAGGGGCTAGGCTTCGGCATATATCTGCTGTCGTCATGGTGGGCCCATCTTGGAAGAAGTGAGGTCAGACAGTCTGTGTTCATTAGTGGGCCGATCCTGGACGCAGCGCAGCCAGACAAGTGTATGTGTAGGGTTGTCGTGTCACAAGCGATACTAACGAGTTTCTGCTAATGCGCCCGGGCTGTCAATCAACGTATAACGTCGTCGTCTTGGCTACGGTAAAGCAAGCCCATTAGCAGTGACTGACGTGTTCCTGTGGGAAACACCGGCGCATCCCCGCATGCTTCGCACCTTCCCACGTTTCATGTCAGTGGAGCTACACCTTGTGCACTGCGTGATGTAGCAAAATGCAGCGTCTTGCAGCGTGAACATAGGTGCGAATGGGTGATGCGTGCACGGTCCCTGCAACCGTGAAACTACTCCGTTCTGGTTTCGTGCGACGCAACCAATACGCTGGACCTCTTTCATCCACGGCACTGATCTTCTTGGTTGGCGAGTCGTGTCCCGAATCAACGCTTTCAAAAGAATGCCCATTTGAAAAGCTGCTTTTGCTTAAGCGCAATTGACGCAACAACCTTCTCAGTAAGGCATATCTTGTGTTTAAATAAACGTATTCATTCCTCTTAATGCGCTGCTGTTCGTTAGTAAGGCAAGCGTATGCCCGACTTGCACGTTTTAATGCGCTGCAAGATTAATTACATAATTATGCTGTACTTTAATCAGTCGTTTTGCGGTGCACTAACATCTCCAAAATAAATCCTGTATTCCAGTGCTTTATTGTAGTATCTTTCCTGCTCGTGTAATGCGGAATACGTTTTTGGCTTTTCAAGAACTGTCTCTTTCAGGTAACATCTTGTTACGCCAAAGACAAATATATCCGAATATCTCTATTTTAGTCTTGGAACACATGCTTTTCGATATCTGTAAACCGCAATACTTTTTTGAGTATTGCTCTGAACAGATCTTCTGCCAAGGCCAGCTTCCCATGCTAATGCATGGTCAGTAATTTATTTCAGTGCATCTTCGCTGCAGGAAACCAAAAAAAATTTATGATGTTCATATTTATATTTCACATAGCGATTGTACCCAAGCAGCTTTTTCATCCGACGCTACATTGAACAAGTGTGTCGCACCTTATCAATATTATAGTGACCTGCACGGATACATCTGTCGTTTTCAAAGTCTGCGGCATATGTTCAAGGCAATAAACACAAGATGAGATTTTGCGATGAGATTTCCTTGCTTGTCGGCGCATTCCGCGGTGCACATTGCGAAGTTTTCACAAACACAAGAGTGCTGACGCTACTGCAATTGTTGGGCATGCGCTTTCATTGATGTTGCTACGAAACTACCATGATCCTATACTATACTGTGGCACATACCACCCAGTGGGGAAGATAAAGAAGAGGAGACTGCCTGGTGTGTGGCTTTCCACCGTAGTGGTTTATGCTGCACGCTTCACTGTAAATACACCTACAAGTAGTCACCCCCACTGTGTCATCATTATGACGTAACAATGTTCTGCATGAGTATGTGGGTGTCCGCAACGTACTATCGTTCACGGGAGCCATTTTTCTTAAATGAAAGCTTTTTGTCATGCATGCGAGCCGCAGCAACGGTTGTCGAGAGCATCAGCATATTTTCTGTATTTGCTACATCAATCCAGATTCTCCACGCTTGCTTGCTTCTAGACAAGGAAGCCTAACTCAACTTAATGGTCGCCAAGTGACGTGTCGACACCGTGAGACTTTGGGCTACGTCTAAACCAAGGAGCTCACTGAATCCAAAACGGTGCCTCTCTGTCGATATTTGCAGTGCAGGTACGGGCACTGTGTCATTCTTCCTGGTCTCATCATCAAATACAGGTGGGCACCACATGCGATTCCCTTACCGTTGATCGTGATGTAACTACCGAGTATGCCATGTTAGTACTGTCATGACCTATGAGTCATATTATTCATGCATTCGTACCCTTCCGTGCAACATTCTTGGTTTACACGAAGTAAACGAGACGCGACCTTTTTAATTATTACCCCGACTTTTTTTCATGTTTAGGGCCAACTTTTAGAGGTACAGTTGGAGCTCAATAAA
Source organism: Hyalomma asiaticum (assembly GCA_013339685.2). Classification (NCBI taxonomy): domain Eukaryota; kingdom Metazoa; phylum Arthropoda; class Arachnida; order Ixodida; family Ixodidae; genus Hyalomma; species Hyalomma asiaticum. Next base: position 129,769,515 of record CM023484.1, read on the forward strand.
ACTAACGAGTCAAGTGGCACGTCAAGATACCAAAAAATGTTAGCGTTAAGTACACTACACGTTAAAGTTCCAAAATAGCACCGAGCGCGTTCCAATTTACTGAAAAATTAACGCGTCGACAACACTGGCGATTACCGAGCTTTCAATTGTACCATATTCTTTCAGCACTCTTGTCTTTAAACCTTTCTATCGACAGTTATGTGCACATAGGGTAGCGCAACCTACCAGCCACACTATTTCAGGCTTTGCAGAACATGTATTATTATTATTATTGGGTATGGTAACATAAAACACACAAGGACGTAAACAACTCAACGAGCAAACAGACAATGAAGCCTAAGAAAGCATAGGGGAAGTTACTTGTGGTATTGCAATTGCGGAGAAAGTAGAAAGGAATTAAAGTCGGCGAAAAGACAAACCTGCCTTCGGTGGGAACCGAACCCACGACCTTCGGATGTCGCGTCCGATGCTCTATACCAACTGAGCTACGAAGGCGGTGGTCCCCCCGTTCACTTTTATTGTGTATTTATGTACGTATTACCCTGGGAGTGTTAGGCAGCGCCACTCGTGGCCAAGGCGGCGTGTGTAGAACACACTTTCTTGACAGGAGGCGTCACGTAGAACGTGAACTTAGATGAGATGGCTGCTGCCCAATAAGCCCTCGCATGCTACCTAAGGCACCAAGTCTGCGCAACGAGGCCCAAGCTATGAAATAACGAAAGGGGTCAAGGGCTCGTTCTTTATTTGTTAGAAAGAACTTAACGAGCATCGGACGCGACATCCGAAGGTCGTGGGTTCGGTTCCCACCGAAGGCAGGTTTGTCTTTTCGCCCACTTTAATTCCTTTCTACTTTCTCCACAATTACAATACCACAAGTAACTTCCCCTATGCTTTCTTAGGCTTCATTGTCTGTTTTCTCGTTAAGTTGTTTCTAACAAATAAAGAACGAGCCCTTGACCCCTCCCCTTTCGTTACAAGGACGTAAAAGGGAGAAGGAAGGAGCAAGCTGGCAACTGCCACCGAGTGGGGCACAACGCCTGCTTGCTATTTCAGGAGGGGGGAATAGATAGAAGTGAAAGAAAGGAGGAGAGAGGAATTAGGTAGAAAAAAGAAAGAAAAGAGGAAGAGAAGACGAATAAACGCAGACAAAATGAAGTAAACACATAAACATGACTATAGGCAGGAGGCCAAACCAGTGGCGTTCAAGAAAGTTAACAGGGCTCGAGGGGCCTGATCACGTCGACTAGCACTTGCATTGGGAAAAAGGCAATCGGTCATTGAAGCACACCGCTGTCCAATCAGTCCGTATGCCTTGAATAACACTGCACGCTGCATAGCACATGCAGGACACAGCAAGAGTAAACGTTCGAGTGTCTCACTGGAGCCACAAGACGCACACGACGGGGTGTCCGCGCGTCCTTGACGGCATAATCGTTCGCGCGCCGTCACAGATCCAACCCTCAACTTGTACAGGAGGGCTCTAGCGCGACGAGGCAAGCCACTAGCACAGACACGGGGAGGAAATGATCCTGTTTCAATACACTGATCTGGGTGCTGTTTCAACAGGTGTCGATGTATCAGTAAACGCTCGTTGTCAAATGTGCAAGTGATCTCCGGGCAATCGCACTCCGTGTGGGCACAACTTGAAGCTAGGCGATCACCCTCTTCGTTGCCGGGAATACCAACGTGCGATGGTATCCATTGGGCAACAAGGGACACGTCACGAGAAGTAATTTTTTTTTGGCAGATTCCTTAATACTGCATTGAAGTGGACTGTCAGCGTGACCTCTCAGCAATCTGCTAAGGGCAGCACGGGGGTCTGTAAAAATGACGACCTTGAACGCATTAAACTGCCCGTTCACTTGCTTCAAAGCAGCATCAATTTCTGCCAGTTCTGCTGTAGTCGTCGAGGGTGCATGGGATACAGGATATACAGTCGACTCTCATTAATTCAAACTCGAAGGGACCCCTGGATTTTGTTTGAATTATCAGGCTGTTTGAATTATCTGAAGTTCTCATATACGCGACTCTGGATAAGGTGACAGCACAAATTATTTAGACATCTATATTCACATTTTAAACATTTCTAGATTCTAACTACACAAAAACAGAAAGCTGTGCGTGTAAGGTCAACAAGTTTATTGACTATCTACTGCTGACCAGACCTTGTAAAAAAACCATGGATGGTCAACTGCTTATTTGCCACATGCGCATTTAGCACAACCCTTACGAAAATGCCATATATGGACTGATATGAAAAAATCCATATACGGTTATATTAGTAATTGGGCAGATATGGCCATATATGGCACATACGGCCATTATATGGCCATATCTGCCCAATTTTGAATATATCCGTATACGGGCCCGTATATGGCCATATCTGCCCAATTTTTAATATATCCGTATATGGCGCCTTATACGGCCATATCTGTCCAATTTTTTATATATCCATATATGACGCCTTATATGGCCATATCTGCCCAATTTTTAATATATCCGTATATGGGCCCTTATATGGCCATATCTGCGCAATTTGTAATATATCCATATATGGCGCCTTATATGGCCATATCTGCTTGACACTGTAGGCCATGTGTGAGAGCTGAATACATATATAAACAAAAACAGAACACAAATGCAAGATGGACCTTTCACGTGTGTATTTTATTTTCCAACTATTTTTTTTTTCATTCTTCGGAGTTGTCTTTTGTCTTTTTGCTTCTCAAGTCGCTGAGCTTTGCGCCCAGGGATAATATTAAAATTAAGTTTTCCACTGCACTCGAACTGGCACCTCGCAGGGAAGTCATTTGTGCGAGCTGTAAATGGCAAAACACAATTGGAACATGAAAGTAATGCTTACATTATCAGGGCAGATAAATAGCTCCAAAATATGTGCAGCTGATGACGCAATGACACAATATTTCATATGTATACATGCATGCATTCACTTAGGCGCCAAGAACAACAATCATAAAACATCGGAACACGCCCGTATCGTTAAACCATCCTGTATGACCGTGCATGACTACGCAATGTGCTGGTCGATATGCAAAGCACCTTACAAGCAGTTGCTCAGTTATTATTTCAGTTTACTTCCTTGCACTTTGAGGCGAAGGGAAGGGAGATGCTTGTCCCTGTTTTGTCAAAAACAATTCATGGCATTTAAGCTACAGCTGTCACACAGGAAAAAAAAACACTGTTTTTCTCAACGACGTGATTAGCTTGTTAATCACGTGAGGCCGGTTCTCCGAAATGGCATCAAATGTATGCACATAAAGCACTGTCATTGATAGCTGAACCAGCAAACATGTTTATACATTATTGCAATAAAGCAACTGACCTTTGATGTATAGGGACGACTGAGTGTATTGTAACCTCTCCGAAATAGCGTGTGGAGTGCTCTGTTTGGTAAATAAATAAAATAAATGCAGATAATATCTAAAATGCGGCCACGCCATTTTTATGCTCAATATGGCACTTCCAGCTGCTTCTGAAGCAGCATGCATTTCCAGCCTCACGGCTTCACTGGCGCCAGATTCCGTGAATAAGCTACAATAACGAGAATTTCACTAGTGAAAGGGCGGGGGAAGGGCACCGGTAAAACGAACAGAATTTCAACAGCAACTTGTCTAAGGCATTCGTAAGGAAAAATCAGAAAACGATAGCGTGTCTAAGCACGGTACATCTGTTGGGTGACCTTCGATCTCGCCACAAGAAGAAAATACTGCATTTGGCGTCTTTTTACAACGCCGCTAAAGGGTCGGAAGCAGAAGCAATGGCTAAGGCGCAACTTAAAATATAGAAAAGAAACAGGCTAGCTTTTCGACATTAGCCGTTTATCCGATATCCGATGGCGAAAACAAAGCACTTAGCAGCTATAAAATTGTCCAATTCACGGGCTTCTGAACTGACACACCGTATTAGAATTTTAGTAACAAACATCAAAGCTTACCTTGCAGCAATCAGCCTGGCATGAAAGAAGCCTTTGCACTGCCACCAAACTTGCACTTGTGGCCCCACTTCGTTAGGAATGTGCTCTTCCGTCACTCCCGACGCAGGTCATTTTAGAACATCGAAGGTTGTCCACTTATTTGCGACACGATCGAAACATGCCACTCACTGCACTCAGTACCACAGCACCACCTTTTTCGGAAAGCACAGCCATGCAGCCCACACACAACAAAACCTTCGTGGAGAAAATGGCTCCAGTTGTGACGGCTACGCAAATGTAGTCCGTAAGAAAAAGAGAGAGGTGTATCGTTCCGAGAGGAAACGGCAAACGTAAAGCAGAAACTCGCATATTTCGATTGTTTCCCCGAAAATACGAGCGCGTTTTGTCAAAATGATGAGAAATGTGTTATGATTTAAGGCTGCCAGTGGGACATGTGTATTTTCTTGCTTACCACAAGCAATGGACTACATTTTGGACGCGAAAGTACACAGCGTAAACACGAGAGCTAGCTTTGGCAGCGCTTCACCTGATGCATGAAATGTGTTCCACGTGCACGTGGAAAAAGCGAGGGGCCGTCTCCAAAGGTCCTGCGCACTGTTCCGAGAAAAAAAAAAGCGTGGCTCTTTGCGGAAGAACCGGAGGGCGGGGGGGGGTGGGGGGGTGGACCGAGGGGGGCTCTTTTTTGTCATTTATTTTTTGGCTCGTCTTTGGCATTCTTTTGAGCAATGGTGGGTCAGCTGTAGAAAGAGTAGAAGCGATAGCCCTCTTTCGCGCCGCACTCGGACAAGACGAGGTAAAGAAAATAAAATAAAAGTAAAGAACGTTGCTGACACATTCCAACAATCATTCGTTTAGCCATAACTTACGGTGAACATGCAATCTAGGCGCTTATTGTGGTAAAGCTGGCACAAGTTTTGCATTAATGCACCACTATAATGCGCACGTATATACAATTGCTTTTGGCTTTTGCAACTGCAACATCGACGAAACAATAATAGTTCAGCTTGATACATCGTTTTAATGCGGATAATAATTAGCTCGCGCTGTAGGTAAATCGCGTATTAAATGAAATTACGATGCCATGAGAAAGCAGAACTCACCGCCAACCCTCCCTTACTCTAATTACTAATTGCTGGATGGGACGAAATATATGGTTCCATCGATTATCTGTGTGTATATAAATAACATTACAGGGTATTTATTGTTGCGCTTCGCGTGATATATTATCAGTCACCATGACGCGAGAAAATTATATATATATATATATATATATATATATATATATATATAGTGAGGAACTGCTCCTTAATTGGATGTCGACACATAAATAATATAATACACCTATGTATATGACTGTTAATTGCATTATGTGACTTTTGATGCATACTCCTTATATCGAGTATATAAAGCCATATACGGGCCACGGACGCCGTATATGGAAGTATCCTGCTACCGTATATGCCGTATAAGGCGCAATATAAAGCCATATATGGCAGTATATAGCTGCCTTATATGGCATATAAAACGCTATATACGTTTGTATCTGGCTGTATATGACCTTATATTGCACCTTATATGGTAGTATATAGCCTGATATAAGCGCTTATATGTCCATATCTGGCCATATATAAAACATATCTGGCCCATATATGATATTTCCGTAAGGGAAAGCTCTCGATGCCACTAAGTGCAGCCAGTTGGCAGGGCACGTGCTTCGAAGTCGGCCGGCAGCACGGGCACACCGGAAAAGCAGAGATAAGCCGCGAGCAAGCTTCGTACCCACCGGGCCGTTTGTTTGTTGTTGTTGTTTTTTTCGTTTTTTTTTCCGCCGTTGGCGCGGTATGCTGAGAAACGATTGCGCGGAAAAAACTTTTCCCTTGAAGCTTTAACGCGCTTATTTTTCAATTTTAGACTATTATGATAATCATAAGCACGCTAATTTCCAAATATTGCCGGCAAATCAGCAGAAATTTTCCGGTATGGACAGGCAGAAAGTACGAATTAACCGAATGACGAAGTTTGAATTAAGCGGCTTTTAAACACATTGAAAGCATAGCGGGCCAACCAAAATTTTGAATTTTGTATGAATTAACCAAAAGTACGAATTATCAGAGTTTGAATTATTGCGAGTCTACTGTACCTGTCTGGTGTCTGTCGATGGGCAGTAGAAAGCTGCGAAGGCACCTTGCACACTAAACAAAAATAACCAAGAACGGGAGTAAACAGCTTGTCCTCTAGCGCACAACCTTTTCTGGGTTTCTTTTACTACGTAACAGTCAAGGTAAAAATTTACTCTCACGCTAACCGAGTTTTTGAACGTAGAAACGGCAGTAATTATTTACCCCTCTGGAGGTTTTCAGCGAGTATATACGCGGAGTAATTTTTTACTGCCTAAACAATGTTTTCTCGGCTTTTTTTAGAGTTATTTTTAAAGCTCATTTGAGGTTTACTGTGGCTGGGTAAACATTAGGCTTACGCAAAATGCAGACATCACTCAATTTATTGAGCAGTAAACGAGGACTCACCCTTCGAACTTATAACATTGGAAGCACGTTTTCACTCGTTGAGAGCGCAACAAGCACAGGCACAAGCGCGGGAGCAGAGATACTCGAAAGTGCGTTTTCACTTGGCCGTCGTCCACCAAGACCGGCGCTAGGACAGCGAGCATCGCTCGAACTCAGCACAAAACCACGCCGGACTGGTAACACTCGGGGTAGTTCGCCGTGTCGGTTGACGATGCGGTCAGTCAGGAACGTTTGCGACCGTAGTTTCCGTGCTTTCCCAGAACTCGGCGGTGCCTTCGAAACGACGGTCACTAGGCATAGCTGCCGGAGATGTCACGGTGTCACGTTCTGGTTGGCGGACGCCGGAATACGCGTAGCGGCACGCGCCGATACGCGTACGCGCTGATCACACTCACGCCGTTCACACTCACGCCCCGAGACGTCGTGTGCCCTCTTCCCCGACCGACGCTTTTGACGAACAGTTGCTTTCAAACGCGCACCATGTGGCTAGGCCTAAACAGTCATTCGAGGGCTATCACGGCCTCCACACCTGCGCCATGGCAGTTTGGAGTTTTTTTACCACGTGACGAGGTACGTAGTTTAAATCACGTGGCTTTAAACTCTAGACTGGGGTTTTTTTATCACGTGACACAAAACCCCCTACGTAGTAAAATAGGGCAATAGCGTCCTTTTACTACCTTTCTAACAGGTGGTAGTAAAACTATGTCATATGCTCCTTTTACCTCAACAAGACGTAGTAATTTTGAAAACAAGGGAGTTTTTAAGGCTCATGAGCCGCGAAAACCCAAATATCGGGCAACTTTTGCTTACAGTGTGGGCGTCGCTGTATACGGATTCGTCTGTAAATACTTTAAGATAATCGTCATAGTTTTCAAGTAAGTACGACTGGGCGAATTGGAATAGTGCCGAAGTAGGCTATCCAGAATTTTTACGTATTTCTGGAATCGACAGATACAAGGGAAAAGTACATTTTTCATGGCCCCTGCCTTTCGGGGTGTGAAGTGCTCTCTTCCGATCTACCAGCAATGTCAACAAACAAAGCCGCCATCTTACTCATTCGAGAGAACGGGCGCTGAATTAATGCTTGGCCATCCGGTGCTCGGTGCAAACGTGCAATGTGATGCCTCACTCTCTGGTCTTCTTGCAGCCGTAGGGGCAACTTCTGTGCTCTGGTGAGTAGGTCAACAGATTGCGCGTCACGTGCCAAGAATGACTCTGAGGGCAGCACGATGGTCCTGCTCCAATTGCGACATCCAGCTACGCGGGACGTTCAAGACTGGCAATGCGTACATCAAGCCAGAAAATACAGACGATTGGTACAGTTGAAGCGCAGTCGTCTGGTCACAGCCAGAGCCCCTGGCTGTCAAAGCGGCCACATACTTGAAAAGCGACTGCGATCTGCGTCGCGCAGAGATAACAGCAGGGCGCCAGGAGAGGCGATCATCAATAATTAGCCCATGTAGCTGTGTTGTACCCACTGTATAGATGTCTCCCCGAGGTACAGCCGGCTCATTGGTCGTCGAGCACGTTGCCTGGGATTATACGTGATAGCGGCTGACTTAGTAGGGGAAATCTGCAGACCAACTTCTTCCAAATACTCCGAAGTTGTCTTAAGGGCTCTTTGTAAGATTCCACGAACACGTGGACCGTCGTGTGAAGGACCGCTGACCCACAGTGTGCTATCGTCAGCATATATTGCTATACTTACTGAAAGTCACGTTCCAATACTTACTGAAAAATCACGTTCCTGAGGCAACCGGTTTGGAAGACCAGCAAGTAAGCAGGTGAATAGAAGTGGCGACAGGACGCTGCCTTGCGGGACACCACACTTAACGGCATGATATTCGCTTGTTGCTCCATCAATGCGCACTTCATGCTGCGTTGCGATAAAGATTGCACACGAAAGGGATCAGAAGGCCAGAAATTCCTGCATCCATAGGTGTGAAAATGATCGCCTTATGTGGAACTGAATCAAATGCTTGCTGTATATCCAGGAACCAGGCACGTAGGCAGGATTTTTTTTTCAGGGGTGGGGAGGTGGGGGAGGGGCCCTATGCCTAATTGTTCGCAAAATTGTCTTTCCATGACAAAAAAAGAAGTTGACCGGGAATATAAAAAGCTCTTAATTATTAGAATAAATGAGAATAGAGTGGAATGCAGCACAACACGTGAATTAATCCGAGATGGAAAGCAAAGTTTTGTTTTTCCGTTTTTTTTCTTCTTTATTGAGCAAAGCTATAGCGTATGCACGAGAAAGAATACTTTCCTACCAAGTAATCCCGACGAAGAAGGTGCATACAGAGTCAGTGACGGATAGACGAATGACAAAAAAAGGGGGAGGGGATGCAAAGGAATACGGCGTCCACTTACGTATGTGCGACAAATAAAAAAAATAACTGTCGGATGCTTTCTCTGCCAAACTTCTCATACATTGTCTCAACAACAGGGGTGAGAGGAGTACGTGAACCACATTATCACAGCAATTCTTTGGTTCAATATAACCAGTTTTATTGAACCACAAGACACGGATGCTTTCACAACACAAAAGAAGCAGAGCGCTAACATTCGCTTTAGGAAGCAGTACTAAAGAATGGCATTGCGAACGGTATGAAAATATAGTAAAAGTCAGTGCAAAAGAAGGAAAGAAAAAGCGAGCATTCAGCTCGGCCGAAAAGAGTGGTTCACGCTGCAATTTTCATGCGTGATGGTTTCTCCATAAACACAGCGACAGCTTCGTCGACATTGACATGGATCCGGTGAACGGACATGACAGCCAGGCCGTTAAGACGCTCTTCATATGTCCGGTTCCTCAAATATGTTTTTACTCTTTTCAGTGTCGAGAAGTTGCGTTCTGCAGCAGCTGTACCCACTGGGAGAGTTGCGAATATCTTGAGGAGTGTGTGAACGTTGCGGAAGAGGGTTTTGTCGCATTTAGGTAAAGCGTCTGTCGCAAAGCGGGGAAGTTCCTCCTCTTGCATGGCTTGCCATTTAGCTTTACAGATTTCCAATTCACCTTTTAGCGTAAGGATATGCGCTGTGGTCATATCTGTGAGGTGAAAATCGAAAGCCGGCTCCACAGATTCAAATTTGCCCTTGGAGGCGTGCATTGGCAACACAAATTGCAAATCTTGCAGTTTTTTCCGATGGTTTGCAGAGCCATTTGAGGGAAGCTTGCAGGTCATCTATCTATGGAATGAACGTGGCTCGCCTGTAGTACCCTTCCGCAGAACGACAAGTGTAGTTCACCCTGTTTACCCCGCTTACTCCTTCCGCCACGCGGGCGCCTACCCGACGACGCAGGCAGCGGAAAAAGGGTGGTGGGGTTCGCAGAGATGCCAGTGGAGTTGAACGGGTTAATGGGTCGTCGAAGCCGTCGCTTTCCATGCAGAAGTTCTCTTTTCCAAGCTTTCGGTTAGCTTCGGCCGTCAGGTCGTAGAAAAACTCTGCGTCTGCGGCAAAGCAAAGCCGTACGCGTGCGTGTTCCCGCGCCGCGCAGCTATCAGTCAAACAAAGCACCTGAATGCCCCTTAAGTTGCCGCTACTAGGCGACTGTATAAATGACGCCCGCAATATATCACCTGCTAGCTCTGCAGCAACAAAGACACCGCTCCTATCGTTAAGAAAAGACATTTCCGAAAGGAATACACAGGTGTAGCCAACGCTCTTTTTTCTGTATGTCCTGTCATTCGTTGTACTGTTCTTAGAAGCATCCAACTACCGAGCGCCCTGACCGTAGGTGAGAATCCTCGTTAGGCCCAATATAGCCATGGTCACCTTTTGCTCCAGAAAAGCCCACACAACCAACCATCCATCATCCTAAACATAACTTATGCGACGAAGAAAAGTAGCACGAAGTACGGGCCCATAACGTCACTTTCACCGGTTTCGAAGCCGTGTGGCAACATTTTGTTCTTTATGGTAATTTCGTTTTGAACAAGCTTATCTTACATCTATGAAAATAACCTGCGTTGCACAGTTTTCTGCCTCTTTCCGCAATTACAAAGCCTTAACTGTTTCCGATAATTCGCTTCAGTTGGTATCACCGTTGTGTGAGGAAGATTGATGCGGTGGTCGCTGTCTCGGGAATGTCCGCCTATCGAACTGCTATCGCTTGAAAAATTGCAGAGGTCATTCGTGTGCTGTCGAAGTCTTTCTTTGAGGTTTTTCGCTTCGGCCGATGTAGCCCGCGCCACAGTTAGCGCAAAGATATTTGTACACAGTGCTTTGGGCTCTATCCTTCGGTGGGCTGTCTTTGGCAATATGTAGAGAACACGTGTTCGTAGGCTTGTGAGTCACAGGGATGCCTTCTTTTCTGATAATACGGGCGATGGTTTTGCTAAGCCTCGGATATATGGGAAAGTGTGGTGTTTCTGTTGTGCTGTTGATTCAGGAGCTGGACGCTGAATTTCTCAGCAAGCGTTGCTGTGCTTTTGGAATTGAAGTGCTTTGGAATAAAGGTTCCTGGGACTATCGTTTGTTCTTCATTTGTTTAAATGCGCACGACGTTACTTGTACTTGTGCCTCTATCATCATCATCCGCCTGTCTGCACCCACAGCAGTTCAAAGGCCTCTCCCACAGATATCCAATTATCCCTGTCCTGTGCTAACTGGGCCCCGCCACGGTGGTCTAGTGGCTAAGGTACTCGGCTGCTGATCCGAGGGTCGCGGGATCGAATCCCGGCCGCGGCGGCTGCATTTCGGTGATGGCGAAATGTTGAGGCTTGTGTGCTGTGCGATATCAGTGCACGTTAAAGAACCCCAGGTGGTCGAAATTTCCGGAGCCCTCCACTACGGCGTCTCTCATAATCAGAGCTGGTTTTGGGACGTTAAACACCACAAAACAACAAACAACAACTGTGCTAACTGGGCCCAACTTATCCCCGCAAACTTCCGGATCTCATCTGCCCACCTAACTTTATGCCGCCCCCTGCCACGCTTGCCCTCTCTAGGAATCCACTCTGTTACAAGGGATACGGGCACAAAATCTGAAAATTTTACGAAAATGCACAATATGATCCCTCAATGTGCGACTACACCGAAAGGAAGTAGTCACTTCGCTCATTTTTCAGCGGATTGCTTTATCTTTGGCGTTTTTATAAGCTCGCGCCACGCCGCCCGGTCCGCGCGGGTTGGAAGGCGTGACGTCACGGCACTCTCGTCGGATAGCCAGCCCGCCGGCCGCTGTCATTCGAAGCACGCCGACACCGCCATTGCGAGCATGGAGTCCAGTTCTGGTGCCTCTACTAGCGATGAGTGCACGTCTGAAGACGATGACCACTCCTAAGTGGCAAGAAATATAACCGCTTATGGTTACGAGCCTTCCGCGTCAAGCAGGTGGCCGTGGACGTGCCGGTCAGGCAGCCCGCACCAGCAACATGGTAAGCTATTTCTCTAACAAGCTTCACGTGCAGCGGTAGCATCTCGTAAAGTGAGGCTACGTAGGATGTAAAATTCCTAGTTCTGTGAGCTACGTTGAGGCAGAGAGAGCTCTTACGGCTTACTCGTAGGTAGCTTCGTAGCTCGTCACTTTGCGTTTACCCACGTGGTCGGCTTTCGACCGCTGCGCTGTTCTTCCGCGACGAGGAACGGCATGTGTGGAATTTTGCAGCCGTTTTATAATAAGCCCTGTGTTTACGGCTATTGTCACATCCACGCAATTAGAAGCCATTCACTGGTTGAATTCGTGATTGGTAGCTTTGTGGAATTTGTTATTATTATTATTATTATTATTATTATATGGGCGGGCGTGCTAGCGACCCGTCAACCAGATCACTTAGCTACATCGAATCGGTGGCCACAAGCAAAGACTGGCTGTGGTATTTACTAGGGAAATGCTACGCGAACAATCAGTTCATGGAACCCGACGCATGATCATGCAGAGACCTATGAAATCCTGTCATTTTTCGCTTCACGTTGAAAAGGAACGGCTGAAACAACAATGTAGATAAATGCGCTGCGCGTTTTAGACCACTTCCCATGCATATTATAGCGTGGAGTTTATTCACTGGTTGTGTTTTTTATATTTTATTTTATGTTATCAATTAAAACAGCGCTGATATGCATTCATTCGATGTCAGACGCAGCGACAGTGTACTCAATATGACAATTTCGTTTTATGGCAAAAGCACGCATTCGCAGTGTGAACAATTTCTGTCACAACCTGAGAATATGTGTCCTTCCACAGCCAATGAAAGGGTAATTTGCCTTCTTTCAATAGGTGCTCCTGCGGTCACCGCTGCGATGACATGCCTACACAGAGAGAGGGGGTCTGTTGGCCAGAGGAACAAAAGGTGGCGAACACAGCTGAGCGGCATGCCGAGGCTTTTTAAAAAAGCACAGACGCGCTGGTCGCGTAATCGTCGTCGACGAAGTGGTCCGCGCAAACGACGGGGACAATGTGTCAGACGGACCACGTGCAAAAAACGCCGACAGGGATAACTAAGCGCACCACAACCACCGGAAAGACTGCGACGACTGCCGCCGACATTGGCCGCGCGCCCGCGGGTGTGATGACGTCAAAATGCAGCTTCTGCCGGCGGCCGCTTGGAGGCAAGGCGCAGCTAATAATGACAACAAAAAAATGCGTTTCTCGTTCTTCTTTTCAAAGCAGCTTGTTGTATTCGTCATTCCTAACAGTCCAACTTTTGTTCTGACGCAGAAAAAAAAACACCAAAGTTTTTTGTCGGTACCCCTTTAACCATAGTTTGCGACACCACCATAGAAAGGTAAAGTGAGAAGGAAGGTCGAACCTCGTCTTACACAGGGAAGACTGCTGACGTTCCCCGCAGCTGAGAAAAGTGGCAGGACGACGAGCCAGCAGATCAGAAGATGACATTTCAGAAGGCGATTTCTGCCTGCTCGACGTGTGCGTTAGCGTGGCTTCGATTTCACTTTTTGGCAAGGAGAATCGTGTTCTGCATAGTCACTCTTAGACTGTATTTTTTCATCATGGCGTTTGGTCATCCTACTCTTGATGAACAATTTCAGGTTTGATACATTCGATACGTGTCATTTTCTTCTTCTTCATTCTTCTTGTTTGTTGCTGTCTACTGAGGCTCATGGACGCATGCGCGTATTGTCTTGTTGCGATGATGTTTTTCAACTAACGTCTCACCTTTCTTGTACCGTTGTTTGCGCTTCTCTACACCTAGCGCGCGTAATCCCAAAAAAGCACATGAGCGCTTCTGATCGGTTCTAGCCACAAGGTATAGATGCTTACTATCTGCCAACGAACCCCATTCCGGAGGCAGCTGCATAGCGTTTCCATAAACGCGCCCAACAAAGGGGTTGTCGCGTTCGGAAGCAGCAAAACCGTTCGCTTATCTTCTACACGGCCGTAGAGCGAGCACCGGCTTACCAGTGGTTCAACCAAATCGATTGGGGTCATGCGGCGTGGTGTCCGTCGTCGGATGGGTAATAAAGCTACGCGAGTGCCAGTATAGATAGCGGGAGCTGGTGTGCATTTGTGCCGCCGTATAAAACCTTCCTGTTCACGACCTTCTGATCTTCGCTAGAAGGGTAACGTAATTACCACGAACAGAGTACGCGATGGCCGATCTTATACTTGTGGTCGCGCCTGCAGAACTTAGAGGGGTCGTGAAACGTTCCCTGAAAATTTTCTACGAATAATGTAACCGAAATGCTCGCCGTGCAAACTATAATATGAATTTTCGTTGCAGTGTCTGCGCTGATTTACAACGATAAAAAATGGCAGATCCCACGTGCAGTGAGAATCAAGGAAATGCGAAGCGCGCATCAGGAACACTAAAATGAATCTGCGTTGCTGTCTCGCTATACCGATTTTGGTACATACGAAGTTAACGAAACGGCCGCAAGAGCAGCAAGACTGTGGCATATAAACCATGCCGCTCATGACGCGCATGCCGTGATTGTAATGTTATGACCTGTCATTTACGTTCGTCATGCCTTTGTGTTGTGCCATAGCAATTTTGGCATACATCCCATTAACGAAACGCATGGAATGTTAATCATGCCGCTCATGACATGCATGTCATAATTCTCATGTAATGCCGTGTTATTTATGTTCGTCATGCAGTCATGTTGAGGCATACCAATTTTTGTGTACACCCAATTAACGAAACGGCCACGAGAGCACCGAAACCGTGGCATGTAAATCATGCCACTCATCACATGCATGTCATGATGTTGATGTTATGACCTGTCATTTATGTTCGTCATGCAGTCACGCTGTGGCATAGCGATTTTCGCGTACATCCCATTAACGAAACGGCCAGGAGAGCACAAAGTCGTAGGCGGATAGATAGATAGATAGATAGATAGATAGATAGATAGATAGATAGATAGATAGATAGATAGATAGATAGATAGATAGATAGATAGATAGATAGATAGATAGATAGATAGATAGATGCGCTCAAAGTCGCCGAAGTTCGCTATGAAATGCTTCGCATTTAAAAAAAAAAAAGGTTTCGATTGCACAGCGCGTGTCCTCCTCAACCCTGCAGCTCACGCCATGTTACTCGCAATACACGGCCTCCGAGATTTCGGCTCTCTGGGATTCCATGGAAAAACAAAGAGTGCTGCTGCCTTGCTGCCGTACGGCGGCACCATAGGGGGCCCAGCTGTTTGCTTACTTTCTAGGTTTCATTAGGTGTGTGATTTTAGGGCAAGTGACAGTTAGCGATATGTTTAAGCTTTCAAACGTCTTAACGTGCCGCCACAGAACAGTGCTATATGCCTGCCTGTGGTGTCGCATTGTCGTTTCGGGAGCCCATGAAAGTTCGCATTTAAAACGGGCGTTATTACATGTAGACTGAATATTGAGCAGAAATATTTCGTTATCAGCATGCAGAATGCTCATTGAAGAAGTGAAAATAACAACCCGGGAGCTCCATATTCTTTTCAAGTCCCCTTTAACCTGCTCGCTGCCGCAGCGAAAATGCTTACTGCAGTCGTTCCTTGCAATTCATCGGAATCATTTCACGACGTCATCTCCAAGCCGTAATTTGCCGAGGTATTCTTGATCATTGCTTATTATTATCAGTGCTGTTACCCCATTGTAGTCGCTTCAACATTTCTAAGACTAAGCATTCAGTGAACAAAACTGGAGACCGCGTCGCCTTGTCATTAGCATTTCTTGTCTACACATTTGTTTCTTTGTTTCCTTTCTATTTCAATAGCGGTGCTGTTTAAGCCAGCGTTATTCCGTAACATGAGGAGAAAATTGGCACAGCATTGCTTATGACGCCTAATACAAATTGAGCCAGGTTATGCGTTGTTTAGTTCATTTGTAAGCTTAGCTAAGTTGGTGATAATTGTGCGAATCATAGGTAAGCAAATTGTAACCAACAGCCAATCAATACTGTATTGATACCTAATGAATAATCGATCAATCATCAAGAAATATGGAAAACTGCGTGGTAATATCCTCCTAAGCATGGCAATACATAACGTAGGCCTATCGATAGCATTACATAGGAGAACCTCGATGAACTTGGTAATACGATTCAAATCTCAAAGCTTCATATAACTTGAGAAAAACAGTATTCAAAACGTAGCAAAACTAAGCGAAAGAGCAAAAGCCAGGACTAGCCAGGCGCCCGTCAGCTCCCCTGTCTCTTTAGCACTGTTCCTCCAGTGGAAGCTACGCTTATTTCCTTTTTTGCTTATGCAGAAACAAGGTTGATATGCAGTGTGGGCCGATGAGAGGGGAAACGAGCATCCACCCGATCGTAGCTTTTCGTGCTACGAACGGGCGGATGCCAGCTTCCTTTTCGTCTCACTGTCAGTGTCCTTTTTTTTTACTTGATATATGCCCATGCGTAACAAAAACATATTTACCCAGGTGATACCTCGGTATGGTTATAAACAGTTGCGAGTAGCGCTTCTCATCGTGTTCTTTCTGCGCGGCCTTTACTTTTGTTTTTGCGCTAATCTTCTCGGAGAGTTATGAAGGATTACCTAGCCTAGTGATCAATTATTCTAAACTTTCCGTGTTCAATGTCTTTTAATATGTAGGAGACATTTTAGTTGCCTTAGAGAATTCACTTAAACCTTGACTCAGTTGTCACTAATAGCAACACCTTCTCCTGTGAGTAGCAACGTATAGTCACGTGGTCGTGATGATGAAGGACGCAACATAATTCAAGGCGTTGCCAATCGAACTGTTATGGAACTCTGCCCATTAAAGCAAAGCAAATCACACTGAAAGACCATGGCGGCGTGAACAGTCGTCGGTCGACGGTAACAATAACCAGCAGTGAAACGCGTCACCTTTTATACACACCTCACGGACGCGTTCTAGTATTATCGCCGAGACCGAATTCGCATGCCCTATCACGCGAGTTCGGTGCATAAAAAGTAAGGTGGCGAGACAGACACACACACAGAAATAGATAGATAGATAGATAGATAGATAGATAGATAGATAGATAGATAGATAGATAGATAGATAGATAGATAGATAGATAGATAGATAGATAGATAGATAGATAGATAGACCTGTCGCATGATGGCCGCTCGTTCGCTAGACTATGACTGATTGACATGGGTTTTTACGTCCCAAAACCAGCTACGATTACGAGAGACGCCGTAGTGGAGGGCTCCGGAAACTCCGAAAACCAGGGGATCATTAACGTGCAAGGACGCAGCACAGTACACGGGCCTCAACATTTCGCCTCCATCGAAATGCAGCCGCCGCGGCCGGGATTCGACCCCGCCACCCTCGAATCAGCAGCCGAACATCTTAGTCACAAGACCACCGTGGCGGGGCTTGCTACACAATGACAAATTGAATAAGGCACTGCTGCGAAGATTCAGATTTACTACACGAGGCTACCGGGAGAAGTTTCACAAGGCTCGACCAGAAACGGAGAAAGGGAAGGCAGTAAACTGCGATGCTCTCCTGATACTTTGACCATTTCATAGACATGGGCGACGTCCCTAGAACCTTTAGAGCCTTCGGTATCACATGATCGCCGAGCAATTTCATCGGTGCTGTAGTCCATACCTGACTGTTTGCCTGAAAGAACGGGAGTGCAAGTCGCCTAATAAGCTCGTTGATGCTAGTGACGATATATTGAAAAAAATCACAGCATATCCACGAGGTGAATGATGGTGAGGTGGGCGAAGCTCCGGAAGTTATGGGTGTCGGATCGTCGGTGGGGCATGGACGAAGCGGAGCGGCGGGCGCGGAGGGCCGCGGCGGCTCGTGCTCGTCCCCAGGATCCCGCAGTGCGAGGACGAGAAGCAGCGGCGAAGCGAGCGCGGCGCCTGGCGGATCCCGAGACGGTGCCCGCCAATGACGCCGCGGCGCAACGTGCTCTCCGAGCAGCGGACACCGAAAGGCGAGCCCGAGAAGCGGCGGCGAATCGAGCGCGGCGCCTGGCGGATCCCGAGGCGGTGCGGGGTACATACTGTAGCGAAACGTCGGGGCCGTTAATGTTAGACGCATCGGAAGGTCAGGAAGACGAAGAGGCGTGGGAGCCACTCCGCGCAGGCAAGCGAGGAGGAGTCGACACAGTGAATTGGGAGAGCACTCATTGGGGGGTTTATTTAGCTAAGACATCTTGAAGTTGGAAAACACACAGGGCAAAAATTATACAACATAGAAAATGGTATCATACCCCGTCGGCCTGCCGGACTGGTCGCCGGTGGTTCCGAGCGTCATGGTCCCCTAGTCCGCTCTCAAAAAAGGCCAGTGTCGCCGCTTAAATACCGCTTTTCAGCGCCCACGGCAACACGAACGTCTCGGAACACCACTGCCTCTCACCAATAGGAAAACGGCTTACACGGGCCAGTCAGGCAGGTCGAAGGTAACGATGCTCTACGAGCTCTCGTGATCGCGTGCATCCGGCTTTGCTACAAAACTAATACAAACAACACATTCCAGAAACTGGCCGCGACGCACACACGTGGTCTTCGTTCTCTGTACTACGTCTTCAAGAAGACTCCCTGCGGCGCGCCGGCTCGTTTGCTTGAGCACCCTTCTCAGCAAGCCGTCGAAAAAGAAAAAAGAACAAGAAAACATTCTACGCGACGCGGTCTTCGCGACAATACGATGCCGCCGCAGTCGATGGGCCGGGCGGGCGTCGTCTTGGAACGGCGACGATCCAGGAGACTGAGAGAGGCACTCGTTTCCCGCGCACCCAGGCACAGCCCGCGCAGCAGCCAATCGGAGAGTAGCGGCACTTCCACAGCCATCTAGTGGCGATTCACACAAGCGCACTATTGCACACACTTCTATTGGACCAACGCCATCTAGGAAATGAGACGAGAAATGGTGATGACGACACAGATTGTGTACAGCGCCATCTAGAATGTCATCACTGAACTGCAGTTTGTATGTACTTCTATGAGACAGCGCCATCTATTATACTGTTCGGGAGATACTGCCGGTTACGCGTGACGCGTGACAAGGTTAAACTAAGAGGAGCTTCGCCCCTAAAACAAGACCTCTAGATTTTCGGTAAATGAGTGGAAAATACGGAAGAGCTTAGGAGGAGTACTACACAAGTTCAATTCAAACAACCTACTAGATGTGTGTTGTGCAAGCGTATCGCCCACGAAGCTAATGAGCGTCGTAGTCCACCAAAAAAATTGACTAAATGCAGTTAGTGTCCGAAAGGTGGACACTTCAGAGACAACTACTTGAATGCGAAGGCGCAGCGAAGACGGGTTATGCATGTGTTTATGAGGCCATAGCAAATGCGTGAAACGTTAGTTCATGCGAAAATGTCCCTCTGCAAGAAAACAACTAATGAGGCATGACTTATGCGAACACTATTTTTTTTTGTAAAGGCAATTCCAATAATCAAAGGACATATCTTCGGTCTGGACGTTAAGTTCTTAGAGATACCGGCTGCAAACCGCGACCATCCTACGACGCACACTTGCAGAGCACTGCTTGACGGGAAGGAGAAGTCAAGTTCTACTGTCCTACAGGTCTGGCAAAGACGTTTCGGAGGCACACGTAGCTATCCATACACCGTACTTTACAGGCGAAATTAAAAGCCTTAAGTATGAATGAACGGCTGTATGATGATGTGTTAGGGAACATACATGGTGACAGAGAACCCTGTGAGCCACGTACTAGCTGGAGACGCGCGGTGGTTGAGCGATGAGACGCCACATGTGCATACTCGTGCAATCAAGCAGCACCTTGCTACGCTTCTGCCATGATGAAGCCACAGGGAGACAAAATAAATTCGTTGGGACTTGTACAACAACAGCAACTTGTACAGCAACAGCACGAAGACAACACGCTGAAGCTGCTGTCCACGAAAGTAGGCAGAACCTTTAAATTAATTCCTCTACCTGCCCGTATCAAGTTGCCATAGGCAGGAAGTTTACCCAGCTTGTTGTCCCAACAGCATTGAGAATATCAGTACTACAACCGGCCAATGAAAGCCTCATGGCCGCACGTCAAGGAGAACAGCAGATCGCGTCTTTGCCCGCCGGATCTGCACGGCGACGTTAAAGGTTAGTCATATCCTGCTGTCTGTGCCCAAGAAAAACGCCAAAAGTTGAAGTCAGCATTGCGCCATTACGCAACATGTCTTTTATAGCTGCGCCTTAGAGCGTGTGGCCGTCGACTTGATTGTCCATTGTCACCGAAATCAAAAAGTGGAAACCATTATGTGTCCACACTTATAGATATTGCCACTCGATATGCAGATGCGCTAGCACTCCTCCAATTGATGCAGTGCACGTGGCAGAAGCGCTACTCGAGATTTTCTCACGTGTTCATCTACCACAACAGATTTTAACTTACTGAGGAATAAGGCTTACATCAGAGCTAAATAAGGAGATAGGTCGTCTACTATCCGTCAGGTTCCTTCGAACGACACCATATCATGCCATGGCGAATGGACGTGTCGAAGAGTTCAACAGGAACGCTTTAGACATGATGAAAAAACAAAGATCCTGGGACGGATGTATCTAGCGTCATTGCGTTTCGCCTACAGAGGAGTGTCAAAGGACGATTCTTGGGCTCTCACCTTTCCAGCTGATTCATGGAACACACCTGCAAGCTTACCCATGAGGAGCTGGAGAAAGCACTATACACTATGACCGTAAGACCCGTCGGCGCAAGTTAAATGTGGGCGAAAACGTACTTATCTTGCTGCCTACTGACACAGACTGTTGATGCAGTGTGCATTGGAAGGGCCGATAGTCATCGAGCGTAAGAATTGCATCGACTGCGTATTGAACTTAAGCGGAAGAAAAGAAAGATATTCAACATCATTATGTTGAAGAAATATGAAGAACGCAAAGCTATTCTCACGCAGGTGGTCTCGGTCGTCATCGAGATCAACCGACATAGCGTGAATCTGGAAAGAGGAGTTTCACAAGACCCGAAACCAGAAGAGCGATGTGTTTCGCACGTCTGTAGAAAGACGGCCGCTGATATAAAGTTATCTACATATTTGATGGCTGGATACGTGTCCATGATCGCTTCGAAGAATATGGGGAAATGTTTCTTGACCTGCCAGGAAAGAATGAGCTGGTTCGATAAGCACTACAACAAGGCCATCAAACTTCCAGGGCATCCTCCACAGTTTTTTCAAGAGAAAGCGGCAGAAGGAGATGAGAAAAGTGTGAGGATTGCTTGTAATCGAAAAGTCTCGATAGTCTGCACAACCCAAGACAAGACGACCAGCTTCACGTACAATGAATCTGACAATGTACTGTAGATGGCTTAAAGCAATGTACAAGTGTCATACCCTACACCGTGTTGCGTAAAGTGATAGTCTATAATAGAACAGACCTTTAATCATGATTCGTGTAGAGCGGTGTTAATGAACCTGCAATGAGTTCTGTAGAACTCCGTGATATTTGTTTTTCGTCGCTTCTAGCCATCACAGAATTTCTCAACAGCTTTCTAAAAACAGGTGGTGTTGTGATGATATGGTCAGTAGGACGAAAATACAATATGCAATCGCCAGCCACGTAAAAGAAGAGCTCTCGCACTCGCAGCGCAAAAGTGCGTGTCAGCGCTCAAAGCCAGTGGGCGCTTGGTTGGACCGTCCGGTCTGAGCTGAGCCGTAGTGACAGGAGCGGTGAAGTACTTTCGCTGATGGTTTAAAATGCGTGGCTTATCGACACAAGAACGCTCAGCTGCTTACCCTCGCATACGCATACAAAGGTAGTACCGATAGGAGAATAGACCGCATTAATTGTGCTAACAACGCTTGTTTCTAGTGGTCTGTCGTGCAAAACAGAGCCCCTTACTTTCTCAGACCACTGCATTGTGACAGTGCAGATAGACCAGGGTGGGCCCTTTTGAAACTTGACTCATCGATCGTGAGCGACGACGAGTTTACTGCTCCTGTGCGCACGTCTTGCTGTATGTCAGCTGATCTGCCTTTGCTTGCCTCCTTGGAGTCTTTCAAACAAGAAATTCGGACAATAGCTATATAAATTGGATCATTTAGGTCTTCTATGGAAAATTAGAAGAAAAGATGCTACAGAAAATATTCATAACCTCCATGAATTAGTCAGAGTCCCCGGGTTTTTATGCACAAAAAACTGCTAATGCCAAACACGCACTCCTGCACTGCGTCATACCTCTGGCATTAGCATGAAGACGGGCACCTATAGAGCTGCCCTTGTTCCACCACGCAATAGTTGTACTTTGCACTCAGAGGAGCCCACACGCCAAGCTTTACTGGATGAATATCGACATGCAAAAGGCAGGCTAATACCAGATATTTATTAGCAACGGGCGTTGGTATCTGACAGAGGGGAAATCATGGCGGAATTCGCCGCCCAATACAGGGCACTGTTATATGGCTCTTTAGAAACACAAAATGACGATCTGGTTAAAAAGCTTCTGTCGTTTGTGACCTCTTTAACAGAGGAAGAGTGTATCCTTATTAGCAGTTCATTTACTCAAAAAAGAAATAGATGTTGCCACCGCCAATTACCTATGAAGAAAACGCCGGGTCGTGATGGTATTTCTGGCGAGTTTTATAAAGTTTTCAAATCCTTGCTCTGCCCAGTGCTATGCGAGATTTTTACACAGTGCTTTAACCTTGAGACGCTTCCTCAATCACCCACTAGAAGCCAAACTGTCCTAATGCCAAAGTCCTGTGACAGAGAAAAGCTTCGTCATGTCAGTGGGTATCGACCTGTTACATTGTGTAATGTAGATTATAAAATATTCTCCAATGTGCTCGCAAACAGACTTAATACGCAATGTCAATTTTTATTGGTTCCCACCAGACGTGTGGTCTTAGAGGCCGCTCAAGAGGAACAAACATACACATTGCCCGAACGGTACTGGAACATTGCTGTCACTCGTATGACCAGCTGGCGATGCTCCAAGGAGATTTCGCTAAGGCATTAGACCGGGTTTGTCATTCTTTTCTGTTTTCTCTTCTAGAACATGCTAACGTTGGCTCCACTATACTTACGGGTGTAAAACTTTGCTATAAAGACTGTTCCACACGTTTGATCGTTAACGGTCACCTGTCAGAGGCTGTGTCGATTAGCTCTTCCGTGAGACAAGGTTGTCCGATGTCACCATTGCTTTTCGCCCTTTACTTAGAACCACTGCGCCTAAGAGCGATTCACTCTTGCAATGTTAGTGGCTACAATGTCTGTGGGAATGACCTAAAACACTGGCGTATGCAGATGACCTTGCCGTTTCCTCTACTGATCGTTATAATACGAAACGGTGGTGTCCATAAGTGAACAATTTGGAACTATTTCTGGTGCAAGAATGAACAGTGCTAAAAGTCTGGGACTCAGCTTTGGTCACTGGATCTCCCAACCAACGCATTTCGCGGGCATCCAATGGGCCCGCGTGGCACCTAAATACCTTTGTGTGCCGTTGCATGCGTATAAGTCAATGTAGAAGTGTTGAAATCTGGGTCAAATTATAATGTTTAACGTGCCAACCAGCCCAAGGGACGACGGGCAGAAAAGTGACACACACAACGGCTGATATGATGATGCACACATGGACATGATGTACTTGTGTCGTTAGAGGCGGGGGTAAACTCGACCACGATATTCTCGAGGCGTATCACATTAGCAGGCAAGATGCCAATCGTGCCAGCACTGCTTCACTTTCGTTCTAGCACAAGGGACTTAGCTTCTTATCGCAGTTACATTAGCTTCGGTGTTCGTTGTTTGATTGTTTGGTCTGCGCATACTCTCCTGGTTTTCCTGGGAGATGGCTTTTGTTAATAAAGCACAGTTGTTAGTCCAGCCGTTGTGCGTGCCACTTCTCTCTTCCGTCCGTCGTCCTTTGCGCTGGTTTGCACGTTCAGCAGTATAAGTGAAGCGCGAATTATTGGAAAGAACGTGTACCGGCCCTAAAACGTTGCGCCCAAATTTTTGTTCCCCATAACCTCTCAATATTTGGCATAGCCAAAGCATGCAATTTATTTCTGGCAACAAAGCTTTTCTACCTGTTACAAATACTCCATTGTTCTAGGGTCTACATTGAAAAGTCCCACAGAATATTTGCTACCTTCATTTGGTCGTGAACTTTTGAACGAATGAGGCATGATAACGTTTTCAGGGCAATTAGTGCCGATGGTCTTGGATTGGTGCATCTTTTTGTTAACCAATTAGTGTCTCCCTTTTTCTTTTTTCATGACTTCACTCATACATTGCTCAGGACATTTATGCAAATGAATCTTGTCAATGTGTTGCCAATTCTAGTGGTTTCAACTAATTCAGCAGCGTGACCCTATTTGATGGGTTTCATGCGTGAAGTTTGCGAATCAGTGCGCTTTCTGACAGTTAGATTCTCGAATGATTATTTGTTCTCTATCGCAAGAAAACATCTGTGTAATGACCTCATAGATATGCTTTTTTCCGCCTGCTTTGTACAGCTAACTGCACAATGGGCTATCTGGGCATGATGTACTTGCGCATGTAAAGAAAATGCATCTTTCTCCATGTTCTAAGACCCTCTTTACAAGGTGCGCTCGGAAACACTACCTGTGAAAGTTTGGTTGGACAGAAAAGGCATATTTGTATCTTCGGTTGGGTATCGCCTCTGTGATTTCCCAGAAACATGTGAACATTGCTTCCTCAGCTGCAGGATGCCATCCTATTTTGGGATGTTATCCCAAATGGTATTTAAAAAAGAGCTAGACTTAAGTTCCCTTGCCTTACGCTATCCATGCCATTGAAGAGCAATGACGTGACTGTTGACATGCTCCTACTAATGGGCATGCAAAGTTTATGGAAAACTCGCATGTTGGACAAGAATGCAGAAGTTCTGGTATCTTCAAAGTCCCATTTTATACAAGTGGCTTTACAGGTAAAGGACTTTTACGACCAAGAACTATTCCAACCGGAGTGGTATCCAAAGTTCGTGAAGTGTAATGGGGATTGTTTGGACTTGTGAAGTTCATTCTGTATATTGTTTGTTGTACACTTATTGAGACTTCGTTGGCTATTTTTCTTTGCTTTGCTTAATAAAAATATAATGAATACTACGATTGAAAAAATAAAAGCAGGCGTAGCTTAGTGGAGAATGGTCGACTGCCACGCAGAGGGACGTGAGCTCGAACCCTCCGCCGTCCTGGTTACTCTTTTCGTAAAATTAGCGCGACAGTGGTTACGGACACCGGCTGCGGCGGCGGACAACTACGGCGCCAAAAACGGCCCTTGTTGTGATTTCATAACACCTTACGCTGTAAAAAGCACTTACGAAAGGGAAGTTTTGTGAATTCGGCCCCTGCTCCTCTTGTGTTTGTTTCATATTCGGCTATAATCATTTCATTTAGGATTCCGTATGTCGTATGTAGCTGTATTAAATGCGAAGCATTTCTTCGGGCCCATACTGCCACCTGCACCCAACAGGCCTTGCCCGGAATATCGATCAAGATCGCGGTCTCGGTCAAGGTCTCGGGCGAGGTCCCGGTCAAGGTCCCGGTCAAGGTCTCGTTCAAGGTCTCGGGCGAGGTCCCGGTCGAAGTCCCTGTCAAGGTCCCGAACAAGATGCCCTCCCGCACTGCAACAACGCCCCGCCTCCCGCTCCATCGAACATCTCGAGTTCAGGGCTCCAGGTCTCTCCAGGTCGCCGTGCCATGGGAAGGTAAGCTGGGCATGTCCCGTGTCTCCCATTGCTCCTATCACTAGCAATCCAGAATACCAAAGAATTGTAGCAGAGAACAAACTCCTCCGCGAGAGTCTGGCTGAGATCAAGCGAGAGTTGGCTTCCCTCAAAGTTCACCATACACGAACTCCCCAAGAGCCAGCACAAAAATTGGCTAGCCCCACATCTTGCCAAACAGCTTTGCCTTCGGGCACACTTGAACACACCCTCCCGCAAATTATGCAGCAACTTCAAAGCATACAGTCTTTTCAGCAGCAAATGTATTCCGATTTTCAAAATCTTAAAGCTTACGTCGACCAATCTGTCTCTCACATTAAGAGTAACTTAAGGAAACGTACGAATGCTAGCCCGGGTGAACCTGTCAGCAGAAGGCCGAAACAGACAGACACCACTGATATTGCCATTCCCCATCATGGCGAACGCAGGCAGTAATATTCGCACGCACGTAGACCACCTAGAGATCTGGCACTGGAACTGTCTCACCTTTCATAAGCGTGCAGCAGCTCTACACCAGTTCATACAACAAACGCCAATTAAACCGGATATTGTTTGTCTGCAGGAAACAGGCGCCAAGCCAGTTGCACTTCGGGGTTATTATACTATATCCAACCCAGATTTCCCAAAAGTGCAGAACACATCTTGGTTGCCCTCGATCTAAAAAGCGCATTTGATACTATGGGCCACGAGCTCATCCTGCAGGAACTCTGCGCCACCAACTGTGGGGAACGGACATACAACTATGTTCGTTCGTTCCTCACTGATCGAACTGCCACGATTGGCATTGGAGAAATTAGGTCCTCGACATTTAGCCTGCCCAATAGAGGAACGCCTCAAGGCGCTATATTATCGCCTTTACTTTTTAATATTGGTATGGCACGCCTCGCCCGACAGCTCGAATCCATACCAGACTTGGGCTATGCTCTATATGCCGATGATATTACCCTCTGGGTAACCAGGGGTTCTCTCGGCTACAAGGAAAACACATTACAAGAAGCAGCTCAGACAGTGCATCTTTTTGCGGAAAGTTGTGGTATGAGCTGCTCGCCGGAAAAATCGGAACTCGTTCGGGTGCATGGCAGGGGTTACCGAAATGAACACCCCTTCGAACTTAATATAGGCGACCATCGCATACGCCAAGTAGAAAAAGCGCGCATACTTGGCCTCTGGATCCAAAGCAATAGGCACGCAGATCACACACTTAAAACCCTACGCACGACAGTTAAGCAAATTGCCCGCATGGTACACAGAGTGACCTACCATCGCAAAGGCTTTGGAGAGGCGGACACGCTCCGCATAATCAATGCCTTTGTAATCAGCAGATTAACGTACGGCCTCCCCTACCTAGAACTCAGTAAGGCTGAGGTTGAACAAGCGGATATTTTGATTCGGACCGCTTACAAGGCCGCTCTTGGTCTGCCAAGAGGAACATCCACGGAGCGACTCCTAGCGTTAGGGATATACAACACTTTTGAGGAACTTCGGGCCGCTGTCCTAATTTCACAACGAGAAAGACTCTCTCTCACAAGCGCTGGTAGGGAAGTCCTACGTGGCCTGGGGTATCCTGTACGACCACAATACAGCGATGAGGAACTTGTGCCCCTTTCTGCTCAGGTGCGTGCCCAAATTCATATCGCTCCTCTACCGAAAAACATGAGTCCGGTGTACCACCGAGCTCGTCGCGAAGCCAGAGCCAGAAAACTCGCCAAACAGTACGGAACGGACCCGGACACGCTTTACACGGACGCAGCCCGCTGCGGCACGCGTGGGTTCTCGCTAGCTGTTGTTGGCTCGGTCTCGAGGCCAGGCTTATTCACCTGTGCCTCAGCTAGGACTAACTCAGCAAACACGGCGGAAGCCCTTGCGGTAGCTCTAGCCATCAAGACCAAAGAATCACTGAGGCAAGGATCTTACATCCTCACAGACTCTCAAATAGCGTGTCGCTATTTTACTAGTGGCCGTGTTCCTGCGTGTGTCGCCCACCTGCTAGGTGCAACATTAGACCAGGATCACAGCATTGTATGGTGCCCGGCACACATCGAAGCGACGGGTAACGACAGAGCGGACGGTGCAGCTCGAGCTCTTACATACCGAGCGACTGTTCCTCGTCTAGACACTCGTCTGATACCCCAGGCGCCCCACACTCCCAGGGATATCTTAGAACACCAGCGTCGACAACGACGGCGCTATTCAACACCACACCCGCGGCTAAATGTAAAGGAAGCGCACGAATGGCGCCTTCTGCAGACAAACACATACCCGCACCTGCGTTTAAAACATGCCATCCACCCAACCACATACGCCGCCACTTGCCCGTGGTGTGGACGACAGCCAACTCCCGCTCACATCACGTGGGAATGCGAGCTCAGGCCATCTAAAATTAATACGCCTCATATTTCGGCGCAAAAATTTCGAACGGAGCAGTGGGAGACCTGGCTTGCCAGCGAGGAAAAGGAGGCCCAAGTGGCACTCCTCGACCAGGCGTGGCGGGCTGCTGAGGCCAGTGGAGCCGTGGACTAGGGGCCCCACCCACCTGCTTCGCCAACCTCCTTTTCTTTTTTTTTTAATAAACGTTTGTCAACTCAACTCAACTCAACTCTTCGGGAACTTGAGCCAATTCGACCGTGTCTACATCAACCTATCTATAGCGTCAAGGTGGTGTCCTGGCTGTCTCGTTAATTTGTTATACAGCACAAATAGGATGATAGGACATGAATAAATGTCGAACATGAATGATGGTTCTTTGCTACAGCATCGTGACACACCTGTCACGCGCGTTACAATTAACATTTCTTGCTGTGTGTTTGCCAAGCATGTTGCTATTCGCCTGTTTTTATCCCGCCTGTTGTTATCGTGACGATTATGTCCTTCTTTCTTGCGGTGTCGTGGCCCTCTTTTTGCTTCGTTGGACTGAGCTTGTGCGGTTACCGTGAGTTTATGACGTATGCTGGTCCCGCGACCGAGATTGTGTCCACTGGAATACAAAGAATTCAAGCAAACATCTGCAAACTTTGGGAAGTTCTTGACAAGGTGCTTCCCATTCCTGTCGAATTGTCAAATGGCCAGGAGGCGTTGTCTAAACAGGTAGCACATTGGTGGCGCACATCTACGGCATCGCAGACAATGACCAATTTGAAACGTCGCAATCTCTGAGTTTTGTGAAAATAAACTAGACCTAGCTCTCACTAGCATAGCAGGAGCATATCGACTCGCCCTGTAGGAAAAGGATAGGCCAATCACGGCGAAGCGCTACAATGAAAGTGAAGTCGAGTCTATTCTGTCGCTCCTTCAACTTGAAAAATACGAACCTTAGTATCGGGTGTGACTATTCGGAGGCAGCAGGTGATGAGCGACGCCTCCTCTGGCAGCACTGCAGGACGATAAAAAAAGGCGGGGACCGTTTGGGTCTTGTCTTTAATGAGCTGTTCGTGAACAATCAGGGCTTTGTTGGCGATCCCTATGCCAATAAAACTTTACATTTACCAATTGGTGCCTATCAATGCAATCCACTTATGCTTTTCCCACCCTTCCGCGCTGCCCCTTGCCCTTCATGGCCCCTGCGTGGTACCTAGAAAAGCTCGAACAAATTTCCAGCATCTTTCCTGTTTGAAATATCTTGCTCCAATATTTCGCGCTATCATCCATTGCAGATTTATCTTCTGCATCGTCTGCCTCTCACTGAAACGTGGCTGAACGATGCAGCGCCTGATAGCTCTCTCTTAGTAGGTCTTGGTCTATTTCTTTTTCGATGCGACAGAATTCCGCGAAGAGGTGGCGTCCTTATCGCCGTACGAAAAGACCTTATTTCTTTACAAATTCACAATTATTCATTCCTTCAATGCGTGTGGGTATCGCTCAAGCACGGTGTCATTCATAGAATTGTGTAAACAATTTATCACCCTTTAGGTATGCAAACAGGTTTTGTCACTGAGTGCAATCGCTTACTATGTCTTCTGGCGACGCAGTTTCATAACTCTACATGCTGAGATTTGGCGCCCTCTACTTTCTATAAATATGCTGGCCATAGATAGCCTTAAGGCCACTCCAAAGCGCATTCTTTTCTACAAATGTGTCTTCCCTGACCTGAATAATCACTGAAACCTCATTAAAATCTTGTAATATTCCCCACTTCACGCAAACACATGCCGCCAGTATTATTTCTATTTTAACCCGCCTTCCCGGTGTCTCTGATCATGAAATTATAGTTGGTAGCCCTGATATTGCACTGAAAAAAAGTTAGCGCGTTTCCAAAGAAATACAACAAATAAACTGTTACAGTGAAGAAATTTTACAGCTATCAACTGAACTTTCCCGCTTTTCCGACACTTCCCATGTTGAACATTCAACACGCGCTGTAATTTTATTAGAGAAAGCTGGAGTTTATTCAGAAGCTTTCTAGCGAGCTTTCTAGAGTTGTTCATAGGTGTATTATCATTGAGAAGCTGCAGAGAATGCGCACTGGTTTAATCATAAAATACACCGACTCATTGTGATGGGATTCTTTGATAGAGAAAAAGAACGCACGTTGCGACTTACGACGGCAGCGTGTTCAAGAATAGGGCGAGGCTGCTTTTCTGTGAAGACATTATGAAAACACGAACGAAAACGAACACAGAACAACCAACACCATAAATAAGCAAACCGCGCACTCTCGAGCAGGAAAGAAATACAAACAGCATGCGAACTAACGCGCCAGTTTAGCCATCGCGAAACAGTCTCAACGAGGCTCGACGGTTGACGTGTGAAAGAACTCCACGCAGGTGAAGCGTTACTACGGACGGGAGTTCGTCGCTTTCGCTTGTTGACGAATGGTGCTGCGTCACGTATGATGCTACTGTTGTGGGGGCCAGGGACGGGAACGAGGAGGACGACGGGCACTCGGGTGTACGCCCTACCGTGCTCCGGGTAGCGGTGGCCTTCCTTGAGTCCACTAAGGTAATGGTGGAGCTGAGGCCCCACACAGTTGGTAAACCTGGCCCCGAGGTTCTAGGCCGCTGGTACAGCACTCGGGTATACGCCCGACAGTGCTGTTGGTGGCATGGACGGCTCGTCAGGCGTTCCGCGGACACAGTCGGGAGCTCGGTGCCAAGCAGAGCCATACACCCCGACTCATCGATGATGATGATGATGATGATGATGATGATTGTGGTCTGGTTAGGACAGGACGCTAATTTATGCAGCCCATTTAGGGAGCACGGCTAAGCGTCCGTGGGGGTAGGGGAAAGAGAGTGAAAGAGATAGCGACGAGAGAAAGGCCGTAGTGGAGGGCTCCGGAAGTTTAGACCACCTTGGGTTATTTAGCGTGCACTGACAACGCACAGTACACGGGCCTCTGGCATTTTCGCCTCCATCGAAAATGCGACCGCCGCGGCCGGGATCGAACCCACGTTTTTTGGGTGGCAGCCGAGTACCTTAACCACTATACCGCCGCGGCGGACTCTTGGAGCACGCTAGGCAGTCGGGAGTACGCCGACCGTGGTTCTGGCGGAGGGCTCCCTTGCCACGTCCGCGCTGGTGGACTGCCGCCTTG
The DNA here is from genome assembly GCA_013339685.2 of Hyalomma asiaticum. Classification (NCBI taxonomy): domain Eukaryota; kingdom Metazoa; phylum Arthropoda; class Arachnida; order Ixodida; family Ixodidae; genus Hyalomma; species Hyalomma asiaticum. The sequence continues at coordinate 129,800,585 of CM023484.1, forward strand.
CTTCTCCCCCATTTGGCGCCTCACGTGCCCGCTCCGTGTGAGGCGCCAGATTTCCTTCTGGCCTCGCGTGACAACTTGTCATCGTGCTTTTCTTCAGTGGCTGCTATGCCACGCTTTTTCATGGCCGATTCGCCCTTGCCGTCGTCGTCACAGCACCAAACACGCGCGCACTTCTCCAGTCACACTCCTCAACCAGAAAAAAAGAGGTTGTACAGACAAGCAAGCAAGCACCAATATGTAATTTGTGAAAACATAAAAATGCAATAAACCATGTCATTTCCTGAGAACCACTCAACATCATTTTTTAGACATGACCTGTCGTCTACGCTTATTGATAACTTCGCAAAAACCAGGGACGTCATCGATATCAATGGCAACCTTCCTATCTAAAATAACAGAGGTAAAGAAAGGCGTTGTTCTCAAGCAGAAGGCCCTGGAATTTTAATACTAAAGTTTTTAATGCCGGAGTCCACCGTAACCCTATTCGTCACTTCCGTAACGGATGTGACGCAGTAAAACAAATATGTAAAAGCAACGAAGAGAAAGTGCGCAGAGAAATTTCCTACAGTCTGCTGGGAAGCGAAATCAGAGCCTCCCGCTCTACGACGAAAGGTGGTGAGTGCTGTACTACTACCCCACCTGCTCTCATGTCCGAATCTGTACATACGCACTGCATATTTTCATCTCGCTTTGTTCTTTTTTTATTGACACTCTTGTCTGGCTCAGCACGCACACACCGAGGCGCAATTGAGTGGAACGATGCCGCCATCGAGGAGAGGCGAAGTAAAGCACTTCAGCTTCACTTCGCCTCTCCTTGATGGCGGCACCGTTCCAGGCGCGTTGCAAAGTGTGCCTCGAGCCGGACTACCGTATCAAGCCGGACTACCGTATCAAGGAAAGAAGCTAGAAGGAATATAAGGCGCGTTCGTACAGCTTCGAGCATGAGCGCCAATAGCTTACTAATAGAGCGCAGGCCACTTTTCGTCGTGGATGGCGTTTCCCAGACTACACTTCGAGCGTGATGGCAGCAAGAAAACTGCTACGTAAGGCGCCCACGTAGGGCAGCAACATTGACGAGTGAGTATGACGCAAGTAAACATGGTTTATGCCTTTGCCGCGCGGTATTTACTATCGACAGTGTCCAGTTATTACGTAAACTACTTCGTTTACCACAAGGGGTTGGTCGTGGATGTTATGGAGGGGATGCGTGTACGTGGATTCATTGACGTCAAATGGTGCCGTACCAGCGAAACACCGATACCAATGGGCAAGTTTACCTCGCTCTACAATAAACATTAAACTGCTTCTGTGAAGACGCAGTTCGCTTTCGTGTTATACCGATTCCTATGACAGAGGGATCAGCAAGATTTTATAAAAGACTTTTTATCGGTTTTTACTAATGAAGACATTGTTGTATGCTCTAACTTAAACATTCTCACCGCTATTCATGTGCCCAAGGTAAGGATCACTGCAGCCGGTATCCTGTCATTTTTGAATAAATTCAAAATTTCTTATGCTGCGAGTAACGTTGGCTTTAATCATTCTATTTATTAAACGGTAACTCAAGTGCTAACCACTGTCGTTCACTACCGAAGGGTGGCTGTTGTTGTTTTTGTTGTTCTTGGTGAAAATAATGTTCTTTTTTTGATTGACCGATCGAAAAATAATAAAGGTATAACCTGCGGTTAACGTGCAAATATTTCTTCCGGACGTCCGTACTTCGCACTTTTATTCAATTTACGGCCCTTCGTACTTAGCACCGTACCTATTTTGTTATCGTAAACTGTTTGTTTGACTGGTCGTTACAATTTTTTTAAAAGGAACAACCTTACCCTTACTTTTCTCTTCTTATTTCGTAAGGCTTAGATAGCTATATTTATTTTTAAATGCGAAGCATTTCTTAGCGAACTTCGGCGAGTTTGAGCGTATCTATCTATCTATCTATCTATCTATCTATCTATCTATCTATCTATCTATCTATCTATCTATCTATCTATCTATCTATCTATCTAGCCGCCTACGATTTTGTGCTCTCCTGGCCGTTTCGCTACTCGGATGTTTACGAAAATTGGTATGCCACATCATGACTACATGACGAACATCAATGACAGGTCATAACATGAAAATCATGATATGCATGTCATGAGCGGCATGATCTATATACCACGGTCTTTGGGCTCTCCTAGCCGTTTCGCTAATGGGATGTATGCGAAAATTGGTATGGCACAACATGACTGCCTGACGAACATAAATGGCAGGTCATAACATGAAAATCATGACATGCGTGTCATGAGCGGCTTGATTTACATGTCACAGTCTTGGTGCTCTCCTGGTCGTCTCGTTAATGGGATGTATACAAAAATTGGTATGCCACGATATGACTGCATGGCAAACATAAATGACAGGTCATAACATGAAAATCATGACATGTATGTCATGAATGACATGATTTACTTGCCACGCGTTTCGTTAATGGGCCGTATACGCAAATTGGCATGCAACAACATGACTGCATCACAAACATAAATGACAGGCCATAACACGAAAATCATGACATGCATGTTATGAGTGACACGACTTACATGCGACGGTCTTGGTGCTCTCCTGGCCGTTTCGTTAATGGGATGTATACGAAAATTGGTAGGCCACGACATGACTGCATGGCGAACATAACTGACTGGTCACAACATGAAAATCACGAGATGCATGTCATGAGCGACATGATTTACATGCCACGGTCTTGGTGCTCTCTTGGCCGTTTCGTTAGGGGGATGTGTAGGAAAATTTGTATGCAACAATATGACTGCATGACGAACATAAATGACAGGTCATAACATGAAAAGCATAACATGCATGTCATGGGCGGCATAATTTACATGCCAGGCGTTTCGTTAATGGGATGTATACCAAAATTGCTATGGCACAACACGACAGCATGAGGAACGTAAATGACAGGTCATAACATTAGAATCATGACACGCGTGTCATGACCGCCATTATTTACATGCCATGGTCCTGGCGCTATACTGCCGTTTCGTTAATGGGATGTATGGGCTCCGTCTACTGACCAGAGGGCGCTACGTAGCTCTCGTCGGACCGCTCAGTCGCGCACGGTGGAAACCGAGGCGACAGCAACGCGCGCGTTTCTTGGCTGCTTTCCGGGCGTGCTGCGAACCTCACGAACGCTCGCGGCGTCGCCCTTTGGAACAGTTTCCCGCAGGTTTGGAGCGCGCGTCTCAAGGAAATAAAACGAAAGAAGGTGGGACGGGTGGTCGCTGCTGCTATAGAGTTGGAGACGCGCATCGCGTTCGCGTATTTTCTGTCACAGTCTGCCCAATTTTGCTTCGCTCCGCCAGGCAGTGCTTTCTGGCGCTAATGTCGCACGTGGAAAACTCGACTGCACGGAGCATATACGAAAATTGGTTTGGCACAACATGACTGCATGATGATCATAAATGACAGGTCATAACATGAAAATCGTAACATGCATGTCATTAGCGGCATGATCTACATGCCACTCGTTTCCTTAAAGGGATGTATACCAAAATTGCTATGGCACAACACGACTGCATTACGAACGTAAATGACAAGTCATAACGTTAGAATCATGACATGCGTGTATGAGCGGCATGGTTTACATGCCTGGGTCTTGATGCTCTTGTGGCCGTTTCGTTTACTTCATATGTACCAAACTCAGTATAGCGAGACAACAATGCAAATCCATTTTACGTTACTTATGCGTGCTTCGCATTTCCTTGATTCCCACTGCACGTGGGATCTGCCAATTTTTTTTTGTGTTTATCATCATCATCATCAGCCTGTTTAGGTCCACTGCAGGACGAAGGCCTCTCCCAACGATTTCCAATCCACCCTATCCTGAGCGAGTTGGTTCCACTTTATGCCCGCAACCTCCTTAATTTCATCGCTCCATCTAACCTTTTACCTGCCTTTGTTGCGTTTTCCCTCTCTTGGTATCGATTCCGTCGCTCTTACTGTCGATCTGTTACCTTTCCTCCTCATGACATGTCCTGCCCAGGTCCACTTCTTTCTTTTAATTGATATAATAATATCGGCTACTCCTGTCTGTTCTCTGATCCATTCCGCTCGTTTTTTATCTCTTAGCGTAGCCCCTATCATTTTTCTTTCCATTGCACTTTGCGTGCTCCTTAGTTTCATTTTTAGTTTTTTCGTTATCCTCCACGTTTCTGCACCGTACGTTAGTACTGGGAGAATGGAGTGATTGAATACTTTTCGCTTTAGTGAGAGCGGTAAGTTTCCTTCATGATTTCGTAATGCCTTCCGAATGCGCTCCAGCCCATCCTTATTCTACGGAGAAGTTCTTTTTCGTGGTTAGGAGTTCCTGTTATTAACTGTCCCAGGTATACGTATTCGTTTACACATTGTAAGGGTTCATTGATTTTAAATTCCTGTTCCTTAGCTAGGCTATTGAGCATAACTTTGGCCTTTTGTCTATTCATTTTTAACCCAATTTTAATACTTTCCCAGTTTAGGTCATCAATCATGTTTTGTAGTTCGTCTTTTTTGTGTTATACAATTTTTTTTCTTTTTTCTTAGGCACTTGTATAGACCCACATTTGCAAAGGAGTCATGTGTGCACCTTTCATTGCACGAACTGTTTGTCTGTTCCATGTCTTCTGTGCTAAGCCATATTTTGTGTTATGATTTTGCGTTCGTCTTTTGCAACGGTCATAAATGAGTTATGTTTGTTTGTTGTACCTTACAATTTTTCTTAGGAGCGTTGCACATGTTTGCATTCATATGTGAGCTGTAGCTGCCTGACACACCGTACGCAATCCCTCAGCCCATGGGCTTTGATGGGTAACTTTAATAAATGAATAAACAAGAGGATACGATCCCACGAGGCTCATACTCGCAAGTAGAAATAGAACACGGGTTTTCCTGCCCCGCCGCGGTGGTCTAGTGGCTCTAGTAGAGCTAGTAATTGCAGTAGTATTAGTTTTTCTTTTTTTGGTGTTTAACGTCCCAAAACCAGTTCTGATTATGAGAGACGCCGTAGTGGAGGGCTCCAGAAATTTCGACCACCTGGGGTTATTTAACGTGCACTGACATCGCACAGCACACGGGCCTCAACATTTCGCCTCCATCGAAATGCAGCCGCCGCGGCCGGGATTCGATCCCGCGACCCTCGGATCTGCAGCCGAGTACCATAGCCACTAGACCACCGTGGCGGGGCCAGTAGTATTAGTATCGCAGTCGTGTCATAAGTGATGTAGCATGTAATGTATATTTCTGACTTTATCATTTTCTGTGCTATATAACGGTGCACCTCTAAGCTTCCCTCATGCTTCGATTGGTATGGGCTAACCGCGTTGCGTATGTATAATAAATAAATAAATAAATAAATAAACTACTTTAAGCTTCGGCGAATTTACTCCCATGATGTGATTGGAGTTGCAAAAGCGAAAAGTATTCTACGTATAAATTCGCAATGGAGGGAAGCCATGACAACAAACAAACTTTCCGACAGCAGTCGCCTGCAGAGATGATATAGGATAAACCTAAGGCGGGTGAACACCAAACGTGTCAGCATAGAGAATGCGACATGCACTTTGGCTCTGCGCCAACGTGCAACAAATGCAGCCGACAGCTAGAACATCTTGCAACCCGAAAGCACGACGTCTTGCTACGTTTCCACGCAGGGCAACCGAGGGAAAGCTATAACGAGTTAGCTCACGTAGCGCGACAAGCCCGCTCGGCGAGATCGTGCTTTGCGAAGGAAAGATCCTTTCACCGTTGTTGCCGGCCACACCTTTCTCACATTACACGTCACCTCATAGCGCCACGCGTCAGGCACGCAGCTTTCCCTCGCAGTAATCGCGTTTGCAGACCTGGCACGTGTAAACTACTCCAGGGTGACGCTGTTATGAGCATGAGGACGATATGCGTTCCGAGCTGTCATTGCTGTGTCCAAAAGCTAGACTACAACCATATGCGCTTGCACGTTTAAATGAGAAGAGCATTATGCGACAGTTTTATTTGAGCGGGCTTAGAGGGACTGTCTACCGTCCTTCATCGCTCTTCCATATTTTGGCAGAATGGAAAGTGTGGCTCTCGAATTGCCCCAGCGTGCAGTTTTCTCTCCAGAGAGTGAGTAAAAATTACTAAAACAGAATTTTTTCGCCTACGATTGATTGATGGTTGATTTGTGGGGTTTAACGTCCCAAAACCAGTTCTGATTATGAGAGACGCCGTAGTGGAGGTCTCCGGAAATTTAGACCACCTGGGGTTCTTTAACGTGCACTGACATCGCACAGCACACGGGCCTCAACATTTCGCCTCCATCGAAATGCAGCCGCCGCGGCTGGGATTCGATCCCGCGACCTTCAGATCAGCAGCCGAGTGCCATAACCACTAGACCACCGTGGCGGGGCTTTTTAGCCTACGAAGTCGCTCCTATTTTGCTTTTATAAAGATGCCGACAACAATGGTTACCGGGCGCATCTCCCCGAGCAAATCTTTTGGGCGCGGGCGGTCTCTTCTCAACAGGAATCGGTTTCAAGGACGGCATTCCAAAGGTGACGAGGAGGAGAGGCGAAGGAAAGTGGCAGCCTACACGGCTCAGCCATGTAGGCTCCCAAGATATCCCGCAATCTCGAAATTCTTGCGTCGTCTTTACAGACACACAGCATGACAACAGAAACGGCTGCGTGCTCTTGAGCCGCTTTCGCGATCTCTCTCCTTTTGCAAGGGGAACAAGGCAGCGCCGCACGCATGACAAGCGCAGGTATACGCGCCGGTATAGGCAGACAGATATGAAGACAAGCGCCACCTGCGCCAAAGCAGCAAAAAGAAGAACGAATTGCTTTTGCACGCCATAAAACGGTGTCCTATAGGGTGAAGTACACTTGTGAGGCATAAATAACAGTTTTTCCGCAAAACATTGATAGTTGCGTGCGTTTGTTCATTTACACTTAGGAATTGACAAACACGCTGCAGGGTGACGCTAGAGACGTGTTTTGTGCCACTGTCAGAGCAAACCCAAAAATATAATTCCTTTTTTACAGCCTAAAACACTGTTCGTTCCCGTAAATGTGACGCACCATCTTCATATTTTTACCACTCTCTGAAAAACGTTTAGTGAGCGGTAGACTGTACCCATTAACGGAACATCGTGGTTGAAATGCGCGTGTGCAGAACGCGAAGCGACCCACAGCGTTAAATAGGGTCCCTGATATCGCGAGTAAAAGCTTAATCGCAAGGAGGCGTTGCAGCTCAGCCCAGCTCAGGTTCCAGGCAGCGTTTGCAGCCCAAGCATTTAAAAGCCTGGGGTTTCAAACACCCTCGTCCTTGCTTTCCACTAGGTAGTCGTACCCAACTTGCTACGCATTTCCCAGGAGGACCTCGTCCGCGCCCGAGGCTGCTGCTCGCCTGGTCCGAACACTGCGACGCGGCGACTTATGCTATCACTCGCGTTATCGAGCACCAGATGCCTCTCTCAACACTCACGGCACTTGGGTGTCCGCTTTGACCTTCTAGCGGCACTTGCATATGGTATCAGTAATGTCACCTGTAGCTCATAATAATAATAATAATAATAGTTGTTGTTTTGTGGGGTTTAACGTCCCAAAACCAGTTCTGATTATGAGAGACGCCGTAGTGGAGGGCTCCGGAAATTTTGACCACCTGGGGTTCTTTAACGTGCACTGGCATCGCACAGCACACGGGCCTCAACATTTCGCCTCCATCGAAATGCAGCCGCCGCGGCCGGGATTCGATCCCGCGACCCTCGGATCAGCAGCCGAGTACCTTAGCCACTAGACCACCGTGGCGGGGCCAATAATAATAATAATAATAATAATAATAATAATAAACGTTATTCATAGCTTGTCACATGACCAACAAGTGTTCTACTAGTTTTCACGGGGGCGTATTCTTGAGGGAGAGAGAGAGAGCTCTTTATTGAGAGTCAGATAATTTAGCCGGCGTTGAACTATCGCTGACATGCTACTCTGCGTGGGGAGGGAGTTTGGGCAGAGAAAGGCGAGTAGAAAGAAATACAAAATACAGTGAAAAAGAAAAGAGAAAGGAGAATTGGGCTTTGTGTTTCTGACTATGATGCCTAATTGCGTCCACTGATATCTCACGTTTGCAGCAACCCGCTGTGATGTGATAGGATGGGTTTCATGTTGGGTGAGTGATGGTGACGACGGAGATAAAGTGTATCTGGTTGACCTATACTTGCATTCTTGCGTATTCTTGCATTCGCGAGCGTCCTTCCTGGGCTTATATTTACGGAACACAAAAATGACTCTCGGCACTTTCCTGGTACCTCTGCTAACAGCAGTAGTAACTACTACTCCAGAAATCAAGCTTCCTCCAAGCCTCGTGTATTCCTCTTCTTTTCCTTAACGAAAGGGAAGGGGTCAAGGGCTCGTTTTTTATTTGTTAGAAACAACTTAATGAGCCTTGTGTTTCGTCCTTTTTAGGGGCGAAGCTCCTTATACCGTGGGTCCGTCCATCCTCCGTTTGTAGTAGCCGCCTCTAGTTCGTGAAGTGCTCACTAGATGGCGTGATGGCGCTGCGGTGTTCGCTTCATTCAGATGTCTGTATGTCTGTCTGTCTGTCTCTTTCTCTGTCCGTCCATCCGTCCGTCCGTCCGTCCGTCCACCTATCTGTCTGTCCGTCCGTCTGTCCGTCTGTCTGTCTGTCTGTCCGTCCGTCCGAGCGCTGCGGTGATGCTTAGCTAGTACGTGAATTGATCAATAGATGGCGCGGGGGCGCTCGCTGCGTGCTCTAGTGTGATAGGAGAGCGCTAGATGACGACAAACAGCGTTTTTCACGTCTTTGATGATGTACTGGGCAAGATTCACCGAAGATTCACAGTTTTTACCGATGAACCTCCGGAGCTTCGCCCACTCATCATAATTCACTCCGTGGATATGCGTGGATTTTTTTTTTTGCGCTCTAATGTATCCCTTATTCAACCAACGCGCCCAACAAAGCATTCTATTAAGTTCTTCGAAGCCGAAACGTAGAACTACCTGTTGGGTTTGAACAGGAATCAGGCACCCGAAAGCCTCTCCTCGTGGTCACCCGCCTACGTGGACACGACCCCTTGCCGCGGCGGCCGTGACACACAAACCGGACCGCGTGACGACCGATTATGGGTTCGGCGAAGTGCTGCCGGTGGACAGAGGACCGTGGCGTGTGTCGCGGGGATGTAAAAGACTACGCGGGAGAAAAATGAAGAGAGAACTTCGCGAAATTCGTGATCTGCAGCGGTACCTGGGGCATGCCTCGAGCAGACAAGCGGCGGCGCACCTGAGTGACGGGCAATTAACGACAATTGCCTATCGACTCAGCACTGGAATATAGGTTCCGGGCGCGTTCCCACCATTCGCCGGCGCCTGACACCCAGGAGGGACGTGGTCAGGACAGGTGCGCTGGCGATCAACATCAGAGTGGCGGGCGTGCATCGAAGGATTGGTTGACAGGGCACAGGGCCCGAAATGTCGAAGGCAGGCAGTCATACTATAAAGGGAAAGACAATTCTTTGTTCCCGATACGAGAGCAAGTGTGTGTGTGTGTGTGTGTGTGTGTGTGTGTGTGTGTGTGTGTGTGTGTGTGTGTGTGTGTGTGTGTGTGTGTGTGCGTGCGTGCGTGCGTGCGAAAATTGGTATGCCACAACATGACTGCATGACGAACATAAGTGACGGAATGTAACATGAAATGCTTGACATGCATATCATGAGCGGCATGATTTACATGCCACGGTCTTTGTGCTCTCCTGGCCGTTTCGTTAATGGGATGTATACGAAAATTGGTATGGCACAAGATGACTGCATTACAAACGTAAATGACAGGTTATAACATGAAAAGCATGACATGCATGTCACGAGCGGCATGATTTACATGCCATGGTCTTGGTGCTCTCCTGGCGGTTTCGGTAATGGGATGAATACGAAAACTGGTATACCACAACATGACTGCATTACAAACGTAAATGACAGGTTATAACATGAAAAGCATGACATGCATGTCATGGGCGGTATGATTTACATGCCACTCGTTTCGTTAATGGGATATATACCAAAATTGCTACGGCACAACACGACTGCATGACGAACGTAAATGACAGGTGATAACGTTAGAATCTTGACATGCACGATCGGCATGGTTTACATGCCACAGTCATGGTGTTCTTGCGGCTGTTTCGTTAACTTATATGTACCCAAGTCGGTATAGCGAGACAACAATGCAAATCCATTTTACGTTCTTAATGCGTGCTTCGCATTTCCTTGATTCCCACTGCACGTGGGATTTGCCATTTTTTTTCCTTATAGTGACGGCCTCCGCCAGGAACTCCGCAACCGTCTTTGGAGGGCTCCGCACGAGGCCAGCGAAGAGCTGCTTCTTGACTCCGCGCATCAAATGACGCAACTTTTTGTCCTCAGCCATTCTTGGATCAGCTCGTCTGAAGAGGCGTGTCATGTCTTCCACGTATGTGGTCACTGTTTCATTTGCCAGCTGCACGCGGGCTTGGATCGCTCGTTCCGCTCGTTCGTGGGGATCAGCACTAATGTAAGTCTCCAGGAGCCGGCGGCGAAATTCGGGCCACGACGTCAGCTGCTCCTCACGGTTCTGAAACCAGGTGCGTGCTCCATCCTCCAGATAAAAGTATATGTGTCTAAGTTTTCCCGCATTGTCCCACTGATTCAAGCCGGCCACGCGCTCGAAGTCGACTAACCAGTCTTCGACGTCCTCGAGAACTGTGCCGCGGAACGTCGCCGGGACCCGAGGGGGTTCCAAGCGTGTAGCGGTTCGACGTCGTGCTTTCCATACCGGTTGGGGTGGTTTGAAAGGAAGCACTGGTTATACCCGTTGAAGTGGTAGGAACCGTATCGTCGACTTCAGGAGGCAGTCCCCTGATTCTGCGGCTGGGCGGTGCACAGGAGTGTTGATTGGTACAGGGCTTGTAGTGCGGCACCCTGGAGGAGTCTGCGACATTCGCGATGGGTACCCAGCACCTCCACCAGTTGTCACGAGCTTCCAAGCGTATTTGGGGACTTTATTAGAAGCTGAGGGGCTAGCTTCTGCAAGACGCATCCGTCAGGGCTGGCTCTCGAGCAGAGAAGAAAGGCGCGGTCTTCGTTCCCCTCTTGGACTAGCGCCAGTACTGTCCTCGACCCACTACACGCAGGTGGCAATATGTTATGGGAAGGAAGGATGCGGTAAAGGTACTTTTCAAGAACATGATGTCGGAGCCGACGTATCTTCAATGTTCCTTCAACTCACTGGTTGGCAGCAGGCAGCCGGCTAGCTGGTATAGTGAGATGAGCATACCACGAGTTAGCTATACCTATGTCCGTCAACTGCTAAAACGGCAAGTCCCTCATCTTCTAAATACCCATACGCGAGTGCTTTCCTTCACAATTCAGTGTTCTTATATATCGTCTTTCAGAAAAATATCGAAGGTCTACTCCGTTGACTGCACGTAGTTCATTTATCATATATCATTTAGCATGTAGGCGTACGTACACAAGTGTTATAGATGTGACTACTTATCGACAGATATATTTATATATGCTACCATATGGAACAATGGTGTCTGCCATAGGAGTACGTGGGGGAGTTGCCGAGGGGCACGTGCCCTCAACGCGTTCTTGCCCAAGGCGGGCATTGCCCCCTCCCGTAAGTTTTCGCTGCTCACCTCTGCCTTCTACAACCGGGGAAACTTAACTCCAAAGCTTAGCTTATCATAAGAGGACAGGACACACTTGGAACACTACAAGTAAATAGAGTCGAACAAGTTCATGCGTAAAGAAAACAAACCGAATTTGTATAAAACGACTTCGTGCCAAGCACCCACCCTTGTTAGGCCAGCAACTCGTAGAAATACGAATACACCAAGCGCCTCACGTGCTGTATTTCTGCGGCGCGAAAGCACGTAGCGACGCGCGTGATTTTTCTTTCGTTTTTTTTTTTGAGACTTTCTCCGCCACTACACATGCATGACGGGAAGAACACCAATATATCTGGAAACTACGGCAACTCTGTTAGTTAGCAAACAAATGAGGAATGCAATAACTCAGATTGCCTGCCAACCAAGACCGACAGCATGGAGCGCCCACGCGGAGTGACTCGCATCGAAAGGCCCCCAGCCGGGTCACACATCTCCCGACGAAACGAACTCCTACGCAGGCCCACAACAAGCGACAAAACCCTGTTTACGTTGGGCAGTCGGTCTACTTTCGAACGGGCAGAGTGTGAAAAAAGCCTACTTGCATTGTTTGTTGATCGCACATTTTTTCCCCATTTTTGCACGTCTATATCGCTGTCAAATCGGAAGCAGCTCATCTACTGCCGATGTTATGAAGACGAGGTGCACAGGACACGCGCCATGGCGCCTCATCAATGTTTTCGCTGATCTGAGTCGCCAAAGTGGGCGAGGTAACTTATGATAGCCCTCACACGGGATCTCGAATAGACGTCGGTGGTGGATTGATTTTCTGGGGTTTTACGCCCCACAACGACGTTACGGTTACGAGAGACGCCGTAGAAGAGGTCTCCGGAAATTCCGAACACATGCGGCTCTTTAACGCGCACTGACATCGCACAGTACACGGGCCTCAGCATTTCGCCCACAACGAAATGCAGCCGGGATCCGATACCCGACATAGCTGTGCAGGCTGTAAGTGCCTCCTAGCACAGGGTAAAATACCGCAAGTGTTTTGAAAAGCAAAATATGGCAAACAAAATAAAAAGAAAGCAGGGGGTGAGGTTTGCCCGATTCGCAGAAAGTAGGCGGGCTGATCTCAAAGGGACGTACGCCACTCGGCGAGATCAATACGCTGCTGGCCTCCGTTGATGAGCGAAAAGGGCTGGCCGTGGCGGAAAATATCGGGAAGCTTCACAACTCAGCCCGTAAGGTCGAAGATAGGGGCACAGTAGCGATGCAACATTATAGCACAATAAATCTTACAGATCCATAAGCTTCCGTACGCAGCGTGGCTCTCTGACGCGTCATAATACGGTACTGCTGCGCGCTTTCCATGGGCGCCAAATAAATATCCCCCGACAGGGAAAACTTTAGTTCGAACTCTCGCACTTCAGCGCGTCTAATAGTCACATTACCGTACTCGAACGCGGATACTACAATTGTGTTACACTCCGTCATTTCATGGTCGAGGTTCACATGAACGGCGATCCAATCCCTACAGTCTCACGCATTCGTGTACTAGGTCTATTTATTCAAAATAACCGACTTAACACGCACACACTCAACACTTTACGCACTAGCGTCGAAAACACGCTAAGAATAATTGGGAGAATCTCGGGCAGAAAAGGAGGGCTCCGGGAGTCGGAGCTACTGCGTCTCGTGCAGGCTTTCATAATAAGTAAGATCACTTATACCTTCCCATACCTTCACCTTACACGGACAGAGGAGGATGTGGTGAACACCCTCCTCCGCCGTGTTTACAAATATGTGTTAGGAATTGCATCAACCGCCTCTAACGCACGACTACACCTGACTGGTGTCATAAATACTTTGTCCGAAATTATCGAAGCTCACCTAACGGCACAATACGCTAGACTCGCGACTACTAGTACAAGTCGTGACATCTTAGTTTCTACCCACATAAATTTCACTTCTATAACCAAATCCAAGTACGACATTCCGCGTCACATACACGACCAATTACACGTATCTCCCCTTCCAAAGAACATGCACCCCACGTACCATACTCAACGACGAATCCAAAGGGCAAAAGCCCTTCAGAAAAGATTACAAGGAGCGAAAGACGTGCTCTATGTCGATGCAGCAGAATACCCATTTTCCCCGTCCCATGTCCTTTCAGCGGTAGATTCCAATGGCAATGCAATCACAATGGAATCCATCTATGCCACTTCTTCAGAGGAGGCAGAGGAGGCTGCCATTTCATTAGCATTATCCATCCCCGATATCACTATGATTATCAGTGACTCCAAAACTGCCATACGTAACTTCAGTGCCGGTCGTATCTCGGAAACTGCCCTTTCAGTTCTTAATAAGCATCCCCCCACGCAGGACATTGCTTTCATATGGACGCCCGCGCATGCGGGACTGAGTGGCAATGAGGCGGCTCATGCCTGTGCCCGAGGAATGACGGGCCGAGCGCAGGCTACTGGCGCCGCCTACACAGTCCCATTCAGTGCGGGGGATAGCCTTCTGACCTTCCATGACATAACAAATCACTACCGCCTTCAACGCACCGTATACCCCCCCTTACACCGTGGAGCTGACCGTCAATGCGAGATTTTGTGGCGCCAGTTGCAAACTCGCACGTTTCCTACGCCTGCTTTCCGTCATCTTATACACCCTGCTGTATATCCCTCCCCCTCATGCATTTTCTGCACTCAAAAAGCCAATCTCGACCACGTCATGTGGGGGTGCGCTCGACACCCCCTACCTAAATCACTTAATATTAATAATAAGGAGCAGTGGGAGGCTGCTATGCGCAGCTCGGCGCCCGAAGTCCAGGACCAGATCCTGGATTGGGCCAAGAGGATAGCGGATACCTACGCAGGGTAGGTTTCTCTGCTGCCTCCGCCACTGTCCCTTTCCCTCCTGGGATAAATAAAGTTTTTCTCCTCCTCCTCCGTCATTTCCTATAACTTAAATGGAACGCCAGACTTTGACCAACAGATATATATATATATCGGTTGGTCGAAGTCTGGCCCTCCTGCCGCAACGTTGGAAGGAAAACATTTTCGCACGTTCGTCAGTCACTTCCAACGTGTGCATACATACATACATACATACATACATACATACATACATACATACATACATACATACATACATACATACATACATACATACATACATACATGCCTTGAAGAACACCGCAGCTGCGCCCCTTATAACGAACTGCTCTTTAAATATGAGGGAAAATATACCAGTAATGATGACGATGATCTCCAGAAACGAAGAAGAGCCAGTCGTGTGTTGAGCTCACAATATATAATACAAAGATTGCTTGCATTTCTCTTGCTTTCCTTTATCCTTTTATGTACTTTGTAATGGTACTTCTACATTATGCCATTCATTTTTGTTGCCTTGTTTCTATTTTGGTATGCTTACTTCTAGTTCATTATGGTAGTGTATCGTTGCATGTCCTTTTTCTGCAGCAGTTGCGTTGTGCAACGGATGCACATTGTGGCGCCCGGAGACTAGTGAGGTGACTATTAATGCTGCCTTGTGTATTTTGCAGCACCAAAATAATATATTAGCACGTAAATAAATAAATAAACAAATGAGCCTCATGAGCTTGCCTTGGATATTGAAGTGCATGGCTAAGAGGCTGTGCGAGCATATCGGGAAATTCGCTTTGCCTCGATTCGTGACGAACGAACGGTGATGAAGAAAGTTCAACAATACTGAGTCAGCAATGCTATTGAATATTCCTCATTGGGAGCAAGCGTCGATTACGAACGCTCTGCACTGAACAACCTTGTAGCAGCCAATTTCATGACGTTATATGTACGTCAGACGAAAAGTTAAGAACTATCTATACGATCTCTCATGTAACAGCGCAAAGAACTCGAAGAAAGGGACAACGAAAGAACACAAAGTGAAAAGAGAGCTGACTTCCATCTGTTTATTCTGCTCGCAATACAATGCATATTCAAAGCGTCAACAACGAAGGAAAGAATTGCACTGACGGATTGATCTCGGCCGTTTAGGTTCCCGAAAGCACGATAAGATTATGAGAGACGCAGTAGCGGAGGGCTCCGTAAATTTTGAACACCTGCGGTTCTTTACCGTGCACTAACGTCGCACATGCAGTGTACGGGCTTTGACATTCCGGCTCCACCGAATTGCAGCAGCCGCGGCCTCCCACGACATTCGGAAGTTCGGATCAGCAGCAGATTGCCATAGCCACTAGGCCACCGTGGCGGGGCAAAGAATTACAATCAGCTACAGATTTGCACGAAGCGACGCTCCTAAAGCACGAATACCCAACGTTCTAATAACCTTAATTCAGGCTTGGTCAATAAAATCTAGAGCATGCCCGGCACGGTTAGTCTCAGCACCTGCAATAATTTCTCTGACTCACTGGTATTTGAGCCAAGAAACGGTGTCCCTTTTCAGGCACAGATGACTTTGTGCGCTGACGAGGAGATATATCAGCAACGCGCTTTGTGAAGTATGGCAACATTGATCGGAATCTTTTACGTTCTTGCTGTCTTCTTTTCATCGCGTCTTTATGCATCTGCTGCTTTGTGGAACCTATTTTTGTCCAATATATCCAACGACACCCTCATCAGTGATGTCCCCTCCAAAGATGCAGAGAAAGCTTCTCTTTGACTTGCAGAGCGAGTACAAGTAGAAATTGCTGCTGATTAGTATTAGGTGCTCATATGTATGGAAATCCTCCTTGCGGATGTAAAAAGACCACGAGAAGGGGAGTTGTACACGAAGGTGACGAGGGCGCCTTAGTGTAATCTTGCGTGCACGCGTCATCACTTGTTATTCAAATGGTAAGATTCATGCGAGTCCCTCTCTTCTTCCTACTTTTGTGCTGATATTGCGTTTTTGTTGGGGAAAGTAAATTTCATGCTTTGAAGCACCGATAATGCAAACGTAGCACTTTCGTTTTCATGCTGACCTGAGCCCTGCAATCACTATGCCCTGGAAGCGGCAATATTGATCAGCCAAGCGACAGCGCTGTTCGTACAGCGCCCAGCGTATCTCAGGAAAGGAAAAAAAAATGACGGTAAAAAAGAAAAAAAAATCTCCATTGAGAAACTTCGTTGGACGCTTCGAAATGTCATTCATAAGAAAAATACAGCATTGTTCCCAAGACAAATCGCAAAAATTACAATAAAGGTCTTTAAAAAGAGCGCTACCGAAAACAAGGACCGTTGGTCGCAGGAAGCCGATGCTGACAACGACAATAACGCGAAAGCGAAACGCAACGTGGAATAAAAGCAGCCGCTATGCACACACAATAGTTTCAATGTGCGGTGAACGCCTATGGTAATAACAGAGGATCATACTCTGATGACGAAACAGATTTCACTCTGCCTGCAGGGTGTGCGAAAAATTCGAGGCAGGCACAACAGGAAACAAGGACAAGAAGGAGATGACTAGCGTCAATTACCAACTGGTTTATTTCGAACATTCACATCAAAGGGTCCTTCAGGGTGCATACGTGAGATATATTCATTAGCCACATGTCAGCGAGATTATATACCATCCATTACCTACATTATCTGGAAAAAACCAGTTGACTGCGATAGAGGAACAAAGACAGAAAACTGATATACTGCGAAGCTTTCTTGTCTATGTAGAAAGCTTCCAACACTCCCCTAGAAACCTGGCTGCGATTTATGCCAACCAACCTGGTATCGACTGACTGGGGAGCGCATGCGCATGAGCTCCAGTGCAAGGGCAAGCGCGAGCCAGAACCATTAGTTAGAGAGGCTTCATGGTCCATTAATCTAACATGCACAAACCGACTAGTTTGGCCAGCGCTGGCCCTTACCACACTTGTGCAGTGAAGGCCAGAATGTCGTTTTCACCACGCGCGCGCTCGTGCCTTTGCTCCGAAATACAAAGGCGGGAGGGAATCGCAGTGGGGCACCGTGTCTGCTCGCCACTTTCTTCAGGTTCTGGGCTACCTTATGCAAATAAGGTATGAGTGCTGCCCTTTTGCCACGCTGAGTAGACTCTGCCCTACTGCGCATTCCTTTAATTTTCTTGAGCAGGTTCTCCGAGACACTGGTGATAAAGGAGCGAAGGAATCCCGCCACCAGCACAAGCGAAACCTCATAATCCAAACTTTCCGGCATCATCTGTCCGCAAGAATTATAGCTCTCGATGCAGACACATTGTAGCTATGCCCCTCTTTACTGTTCTAGAATACGCCCAATCAAAAAGCAGGAAATGCTTTTTAGCAAGAGGTGGACGCGACGAGCACAGGAGCTATTCCTTGAAAGTTAATCTTACGTCTTAGAGTTCCATTTGATTACTCTGGGGTTCCCCGAAGGTATTGGTCAGGCTCTCTTCATTAGTTCTAAACTCGGTTAAAACAGTTTCCAAAGCCGTGCTGTAACCCACGGGGTGACGGAGCTCAGAATCACCAGAAAGTCGTCAACATATTAGCATATCTTAAAGTTCTTTCCGTCATTGACCTCATTCAATTCTGAGTCAATGAACGACTTAAAAATATTGCAGAGCACGGACGCCAAACACAATCCAATGCAAATTTCTAGCCTCTGTACGAAGAGCTTGCCTTATAAGAAACAAAGGTGTTATTATGATAAAATTTTAAAGGTGACATGATCTCATCCAGGGGAATCCCACATTCGTTTTGGAAGGTGACAACCCTTTTGTTCTTAATATAACATTTAACGCAAAAAGCCGTTCACAATCCAACACAGAATAAAACGGATCAACGACGTCTATGGAAGAAGCATACGGAACATGCATGCTGTTGACCTGTTTTATTCTGTACCACTTCGTAAGCGACTTTCTTCTATTAAATCTTGTAATGAAAGCAAAGGCGTTGTCACCTTCAAGCATCAGTGTGGGATTTCTGTATTTGATTTAATGTCACATTTAAAATCTTAGGATACGAGCTTGAAGAAGTGTTAGGTTCAAGCTACGGAACCACAAGGTACCTTCCCCACTTTCTTTTAAGGGAGAGAGAGCTATCAAGAGGCTTCATGACAATGCCGAGACTGTTGTGCTCTCTGCTTACAAGGGTAATGCTACCTTGCTACTGGACAGAAGCGACTACATAATGAAGATGCTGGCACTTGTTGAGGGCGAGACAACTTACGCTCGTATTGCTTGGTGTCCTACGCCCAGACTACAGAGGGAGCTTCAGAAGCGTTTGAATGAATTCTTCCAGGTTCTTCCCCAGGAGAAAATGTAGCCCAGCTACTCCCTCCTTGTCCGCGATGGTTTAGTATCGATGCTCTATGGTATGCACAAAATCCACAATTCGGGTATGCCAAGCTATTCCTATTGTTGACTTCACCTGCTCATCACTTAACAAGCTTTGGCGTTTACTGCACACTGTAATCTCTCCTCTGGTTCGCAAGAGCGAAACGCACGTAAGCAGCGCGCAGCATTTTCATGAGAAGTTCCATGGCGTCACTTTCGGCGACGACGAGGTCATTGGGCGTTGAGTTCCCTTTCACGAGTGCACCGATCGTGTGTGCACCAAGGATCTCGAATCGGATACATCGCTGCCTGAAAGGTATCTGGTCGGTGTGCCAGATCTAAGCAGACTGCTTGACTTCTGTTTGTCGTACGCGTATTTCGTCTTCCTGGAAAACTTCTACAAGCAAACAGACGGCACCGCCGTCGTCACATCAATATTGGGCACCGCCGCTAATCTAACGATGGAGCTTGTCGAAAGCCATGCCGTCACCTCGTTTTCGCCAAGACCAAACGTCATTTCACGCTACCTGGATTACTGCTTTTGCATCATCAAGATGCAGAGCTTAGCCCGCTTATTGTCGCATCTTAACAGGATAGAGAACTCGATCCACTTCACCATGGAAAAGGAACTGAACGGCTGGTTGCACTTCTCGACGTCCTTATCAAACGGTAAAACAGAAGGTTGGCACGCACACGGGCCGCTACCTGCATTTCAATTCTGCACATTCAACTACCCACAGGAGGACAGTAATGTAAACGTTTCCGGGACGCGCGGAAACCGTGTGCTCGAGTGGAAAGAACGCAACTTGGACACGAGAACGTGTG
Source organism: Hyalomma asiaticum (assembly GCA_013339685.2). Lineage (NCBI taxonomy): Eukaryota > Metazoa > Arthropoda > Arachnida > Ixodida > Ixodidae > Hyalomma > Hyalomma asiaticum. Next base: position 129,820,329 of record CM023484.1, read on the forward strand.
CCGCGACCTGGCTTCGGTTGGTTGCCCTGCCCCTTTTGTCTCGTCCGTCTACCGTCATGTGGGACCGTCCATGTTATTCTTCTACAGCTGAATCTCTCATGCGTCCACCAGTCGCCTACGTTCCTGGCATCAGCGAGACCCGCGCACGTGTCATGCATTCTTGTGGTGTGCAGGTAAACAACGTGCTCTCGTGTAAACAAAGCCACGCCCTCATGAACTTCAAGGTTCGCCTTCTACGTCAGAAGTTACCTGGTGTTGTGTACTCTGTCTGCAGTGCTGCAACAAGTACACCAAGGACAATGGGAACCTTGAAAGAAGATTGAAGTCGCATTGGAACGACGTCAACAAGCACCGAGTGACGTCCAGCGCCCTTGCAGAACACGACGACACTAAACGCCACCAGATACGCTGGGAACAACGCACGCGTGCTTTAAACGTGAGCGGCTTTCTGTTGAGTGACTTCATAATATCTTGTTATTGATTTAGCCGCTTCACAGTATAATGATACTAATAATATTAATAATAATAGTAATAGAAGAAAAGCACTGGACAAGACGGCATAACCACCGACTTAATCAAAGATGGAGGAGACTTCCTATAAAAGCTCGCGACATTGTACACAGAATGCCTCAAAAGCTTCAAATGTACCAGCAAGTTAGGAAATGCAAACATTCTATTATTACACAAGAAGAGAGATGTAAAAGACCTGAAGAACTACAGGCCGATCAGTCTACTTTCAGCACTATACAAAACATTCGCAAAGGTTACCTCAAATAGAATAATAGCAACACTTTAATTTAGTCAACCAAGAGAGCAAGTAGGTTCAGACTAGGATACTCCACATTAGACCATCTTCACGTGATCAAATAAGCAATCGAGAAATCCGCTGAATACAACAGACCCCTCTATATGGCTTTCATAGACTACTAAACGGCTTTTGACTCGGTAGAGATAATAGCATTGCGTCGTCAAGGGATATGTGATAGCTACGTAAATATAATAGCTAACATAGATAAAAACTCTACAGTCACCCTACTCCTGCGTAAGAAAAGAAGGAAAATCCCAATACAGAAAGGTGTCAGACAAGGAGACACAATTTCTCCAATGCTATTTACTGCATACTTGGATCAAATCTGAAGACTAGACTGGGACGGTACAGGACTCAGAAATAACGGCGAATATTTGAGCAACTTACGCTTCGCCGACGACACAGTACTCTTCAGAAGTGATGGCGACGAACTACAGAAGATGATTATAGACATAAGCTGGGAAAGCGCTAAGGTAGGATTAAAGATGAACATGCAGAAAACATAAGTAATGATAGGTGGCACTGCGAAAAAACGTGCATTCAAAACTGAAAACCAGACATTGGAAGTCGTACTGGAACACACATATCTAGGACAGCTATTGAGAGGAGAGCGTACTCATGTAAAAGAATACACCGAAGAATAAACATGGGACGGCGCGCATACAAGAGACATTCCCAACTCATGAACGGAAACTTGCCATTATCACTCAAGCGGAAGTTATATAATTACTGTATTTTGCCAGTACTGACATGCCGCGGAGAAACTTGGAGAATTACAAAGAAGCTAGAGGAAGTTAAGAACAACACAGCGGGCTATGGAACGAAAATGATAGGATTACTCTAAGAGATAGGAAGAGGGCCGAGTGGGTTAGGGAACAGACAGCGGTAGCCGACATAGTAGTCGAAGTAAAAAGGAAAAAAAATGACATGGGCAGGCCACGTGAAGAGATTGGCTAGAAAACCGATGGACAGTTAGAAATGTCAGCACAGGACAGGAAGGGATGGACAGCATTAGGAGAGGCCTTCGTGCTGCAGTGGACATAAGATGGGCTGATGATAATGATGACTTCATAATATCCAGACATCGGCACACAGTTTGAATTGCAATGGCGGAGTTTACCCCAATATAAGCACGCACTTCAAGTCATGTACTAAAGGTCTTACAACTCCATGTCCTTACTGTATTCCCCTCCATTGTGAATAAGCTCCCGTGTGGAAGCCGAATCATCAGTCAATTTTATTTTCCTCCTTTGTCGGCGTCCTTCTGTGTTTTCACGAATGTATGATCCCGACCAGACGAGTTTCCGTCAGATACTCAACTACAGAAGAGAAATACTTTGCGCTGCAGTGATAGCAACATTTTAACAACTTTACGAGGGTTGTTTTGATCATCAATAACATCATTTTTGGGGGGAAAATTCTAGGCGTGTCTAAGGTAAGCGTGCAGCAAAAGTATAATGCCGCAATATTCCCCAAGAATTCACACTCGTAAGCAGTGAACAACAACTAGAGCGCTCGCAAACCCATTGTTACGACTGAAACTGCATAACGGCAGTTATGCAGTTTTATAATAACCAACTGCAAGCAAGGTGTTTGTCAGTAAAGCCCAGCTACCGAGCCAGCGTATTTCAACTGGCTCGTCGCACGTGGCGATTTTGTGTGATGATGATGATGATGATGATTGCGGTCCGGTTTGGAAGGGACGCTAACTTCTGCCGCCCATGTAGGGAGCACGGCTGCGCGTCCATGACGGTGGGGCAAAAAGGAGTGAAAGAAATAGAGAGGAGAGAAAGACCGTAGTGGAGGGTTCCGGAAATTTAGACCACCTAGGTTTCTTGAACGTGCACTGACAACACGGGCCTCTGGCATTTTCCCCTCCATCGCAAATGCGACCGCCGCGGCCGGGAGCGAACCCGCATTTGAGATGCCAAGCAATCCGTCCCTCAGTCTGCCGTGTGGTGTCCACACCCGCACTGCGCATGCGCATTCTCCTCCCTCTCCTCTCCTTGTCTCGTTTCCTCTCCTCTCGGAATTCCTCCTCTCCTCTCCGAACGGTGCGCATCAACGCCACCTAGGTGGCGTCGCGCGCGTTGACTATGGAAACGCTCTTCGATGAACGCTTTACCACCTCGCAGGGAACGAGAACGCGTCTTTGTCCGCGGCAGACAACACTCACGGAGGCAGCGTCTGCTAGCGTCAAACTGATGCAAACGCGACACCTAGTCAAACCGATGCAAACGCGGTGTGCACACCCCTTGCTGCTTCGCATCGCCTCATGGTCCCCAATGGATTAAAGGGACCGACAACTGGCCAGGACGTGTGAACGGATCTCTGTGAATTTCGAAAGAACTCGAATTATATTGATGGAATCGAGCACCACTTTAGCGATTTCAACAGGATTTGTATTCTTAAATTGAGTTTAAAAACTGCGGCAAGTGAAACGTGGCGTAGCCTGGTGAAGAAGCCTTGGTACTGCTATTTGGAGTCTTTGAAGCGCCGTACGTCGCCTTCTGTTGTTCATACCACTGTAACTCGGCCTCAAAGTTGTAGTCGGCACATAAAGACACATCTCCGCCCTACCACCTGCTTCCGCTTCTCCTGCGTTCTCGCTTCTGCTCTCGTGGCGCATGCGCTACTCTCCTGCTCTAGTCTCCTCTCCTTCAAGTGTGAATATAAAGCTCGTAGAGCGCTGCGCGCGTTCAATTCAGCGCTTGCTTCGGCTCACTCCGCTTGATTCCGTTGATGCTTCCGATGAAGTGTGATGGTCCGATGACGTTCCGTCAACGCGAGGGACCTACAACTGCGCCCCACCGCTGACCAACGTAGCAACGGCGAGCGCTGTGCCATTACCGTCAATGGCGTTAACGTCATGACAGTGTCCCTTGCACCCAACCTCTCGCGCACAGCCGTGGAGACGTACATCGACGAGGCCATGGGTGACTACCAAAAGCAATACGCAGACACACATCCTCTCATGCTCATTGGCGACTTTAATGTCAACGTCATGAAGAGCGATTGGATAGTTGAGTACATGCCTTCACACCACTCGCTGCAACACGTATCACACGACGACCGAAAACAACAGCCAACTACCATTCACGGCACATGCATTGATCACGTCTTCACCAATTTCAAGATCCACCCACTGCACCAAGATACCCTCACGGTTCACTTCAGCGACCACAAAGCCATCCTCATCAAAGCAGAGTGCACACCTCAAGAACTAGACGCTGCTCAATAAAGACCTTCATTAAACCGTTTCACCTTCGTCTACGCACAGGGCACATGGACACATGCACCACGATGACAGTAAACACCCAATATTAACGAAAGACTGCGCGTTTTTAACGCGTTTGTGCTAGCGCGCTCCGACCCGTGTAAGAAGCTGGTGTAAGACGCTGAGGCCTCTCCGCCTTTTACTCTCTCAGCAGTCATGTCATGGCGTCGGCAAACGCGGTGCGCGTTCCGGCCTGTGTAAGGGGCTGCGTGAGACGTCTTTACACGATGATCGACTGGGCGACTTGCACAGAATATTCGCGGTTTACCGATGATTCCCTCCGGAGCTTCAACCACTCATCATCATTCACCCCGTTGATATGCTGCGATTTTTTTTTTCTAGTCGTGTCTCCTTTCTGTTACCTTTCATTTCCTTTACCCATCTTCCCCTGCACAGGCTAGCCAGCCGGCTTCAGCACTGGCTAACCTCCCTGTCTTTCCCCCTTTTTCTCCTCCTCCACTGCGGCGGACATGATTGTGCTTGTGTACTGTGTATGTGCGGTAAACGCGAGCTCTTCTCTCCTCCTTGAGAAGCTCACCCTCGCCCCTTTGCCGACGGCCTCCCAGGTGCCGGCGCGTCTGCTGCGTCCAGGACAGGTCAAAACAATCGAGTATCGTAAGGAACACTGGAAACACTTCATGAAAGTGTATGAAAGGGGAGACGGGACGCGCCGCCCAGGCAGCCGGAGTCGTCATTCTCCGCTCCCGTGCGCTGCTGCACGCACATTTGTTCTGTTCTTTTGAGCGCCTCGCCGATCCCGGCCGCGGCGGTCGCATTTTCGATGGAGGCGAAAATGCCAGAGGCCCGTGTACTGTGCGTTGTCAGTGCACGTTAAAGAACCCCAGGTGGTCTAAATTTCCGGAGCCCTCCACTACGGCCTTTCTCTCCTCTATCTCTTTCACTCCCTTACCCCTACCCGCACGGACGCTTAGCCGTGCTCCCTACATGGGCTGTAGAAATTAGCGTCCTTTCCTAACCGAACCACAATCAATCAGTCAATCTCACCCGTAGCGACGTATTGAAAGTTTATTGTTTGTTATTTACGTCGCCTCGTATTCCCTGCTGGCCCTCCTCGATGTTGGAGCGGGTTCCGGCTTGAAGCAGTCGCTGCTAAAGGTTCGCAACGCAACGCTACTATAACAGCACTGAAAGAAAGCGTGGAGCAAATAGAGATCACATGGAGACTTCGACCAACAGATATATATATATATATATATATATATATATATATATATATATATATATATATATATATATATATATATATATATATCTGTTGGTTTTTGCACAGTATATTTACTGACGTTTCGGCTGGTGTACCAGCCTTTGTCAAAGTAACCTTGACAAAGGTTACTTTGACAAAGGCTGGTCCACCAGCCGAAACGTCAGTAAATATACTGTGCAAAAACCAACGTGCGTCGTACTCCCTTTTGTTCCTTATTGTACCAGGGCCAACGTGATTTCCTTGCCGCAATTATATATATATGAAGAGGCAGCACATCCTCGGAAGTTACTACAAAATGGGGACTCGTTTAATTAAAGTTTGACTGAACTTATATTGAAACAAGAAATTATCTTGTTCCAAGGCAACCAAGCAACGTCAGATCAAGCAATAAATTTTTGTACACGGTTCCAAAATCCTATCTTGATGTGTACGCGTACTCCTTTTTTCCCCGAACAATAAAAGAGTGGAACGATTTACCAGTATCTGTACTGAGTTCAACGATCATTGGAAGTTTTGAAGAGCGCATTAAAGAATTGGCAGATCCTACGTGCAGTGCGAATCATGGAAATGCGAAGCACGCATAAGGAACGTAAAATGGATTTGCATTGTTGTCTCGCTATAGCGAGTTTGGTACATATGAAGTTAACGAAACGGCCGCAAGAGCACCATGACTGTGGCATGTCAGCCATGCCGCTCATACACGCATGTCATGATTGCATGCATGTTGACACGCGTGTGATGACATGCGTGATGACGAACGTTATGACCTGTCATTTATGATCGTCATGCTGTCATGTCGTGCAAAACTAATTTCGTATACATCCCATTAACGAAACGGCATTATAGCGCCAGGACCATGACATGTAAATCATTCCTGTCATGACACGCGTGTCATGATTCTAATGTTATGACCTGTCATTTACGTTCGTCATGCTGTCGTGTTGTGCCATAGCAATTTTGGTATATATCCCATTAACGAAACGCCTGGCATGTAAACCATGCCGCCCATGACATGCATGTTATGCTTTTCATGTTATGACCTGTTATTTATGTGCGTCATGCAGTCACATTGTTGCATACCAATTTTGCTATACATCCCACTAACGAAGCGGCCAAGAGAGCACCAAGACCGTGGCATGTAAATCATGTCGCTCATGACATGCATGTCATGATTTTCATGTTATGACCTGTCATTTACGTTCGTGATGCAGTCATCTTGTGGCATGCGAATTTTCGTATACACCCCGTTAACGAAACGCGTGACATATAAATCGTGTCGCTCATGACATGCATATCATGGTTTTCATGTTGTGACCTCTCAGTCATGTTGTGGCATACCAATTTTCGTATACATCCCATTAAAAAAACGGCCAGGAGAGCACCAAGACCGTCGCATGTAAATCATGTCACTCATGACATGCATGTCATTATTTTCGCGTTATGACCTGTCATTTATGTTTGTCATGCAGTCATGTTGTGGCATGCCAAGTTCCGTATACGTCCCAATGCCAAGTTCCGTATACGTCCCATTAACGAAAAGCGTGGCATGTAAGTCATGTCGCTCATGTCATGCATGTCATGATTTTCATGTTATGACCTGTCATTTATGTTCGCCATGCAGTCATATTGTGGCATACTATTTCTGACACATCCCATTAACGAGACGACCAGGAAAGCATCAAGACTGTGACATGTAAATCATGCCGCTCATGACACGCATCTCATGATTTTCATGTTACGACCTGCCATTTATGTTCGCCATGTAGTCATGATGTGGCACACCAATTTACGTAAGCATCCGATTAGCGAAACGGCCAGGAGAGCACAAAATCGTAGGCGGCTAGATAGATAGATAGATAGATAGATAGATAGATAGATAGATAGATAGATAGATAGATAGATAGATAGATAGATAGATAGATAGATAGATACGCTCAAACTCGCCGAAATTCGCTAAGAAATGCTTCGCATTTAAAATCTATTATAAAATTGATAATTGCTAGTGTTGCATGTACAATCTCATGATGTTCGAAAGTTCATGCTGTAGTTACTCATATTTCATATTATAGGACCGTCAAAATGTCGGTATGTATGTTGTTTTTTTTTCTTCTACAGCTTCGTATTTTGTATTTCAAATATGTATTTTTTGCTGTTTTGTTTTCACTATATTGTACTTTATTCATGTGTAAATTCACTGTACCCACCTTGTTACAGCCATGCCGGCCAACAGTATTTGGAAATAAATAAATAAATACATTCTCTTAGAGTACGTTTTCAGAATCACTAAAGCAACGTACCCAAACACTGCAATGTAAGATGCCGCACGTCATTGAAACCAAGGACAACAAGCGTACTGTTACTGGCATTCAAAATCAGAACGAAGGATTCGTAAATGCGATTTTCGGACGCTAACCTGGTGCCGATCTTTGATCCATAAACACAGGGGCAGTGGCCTGGGTATGGTTCATCGCATTATGGCAGACACCAGCGATCATTTTCCCACATCTTTCACGCCCAGAAAAAGCAAAGATATTTACCACATATCTCATCGAATGCTGAAGGAACTCGAGCCAGTAAGCGCCTACGAGAACCAGCGCCGGCACGTGATGTTTACGTCGCCACTATCGGGGACTGCAACACAACGTGAAGGGCTGAGAGAACTCGTAAAGAGTTTTTACGCGTTTTTCCACCGTGCAACGAAAATTTCTCGTACATGCCAGAGGGAAGACGTGACGAACACGGCAGGCGCGCCCGATGAAATAAGTGAGTGACGTCATTTTGGCGACGTTACAACATGACCTCTGGTACATGGCCCGCTGGTACATGGAGAGTACCGCTTTCATGAGCAATCGCATGTTACAATTGTCACCTCAGCTGTTGTATGCTAGCGCCGTCCTCTGGTACATAGCCCGTATCTATAAAAACAACCTGCGATAAAAATGTACATAAGAAATTTCAGCCAATCCTGATGTTGGACATATCATTAGAGAAAGCGGCCAACGAATGACGAAAAACACTTAAGAAAGAGAAGTTTTGTGAATTCGGCCCCGCATGTCTACCGCTGTCTTGGCCTCGGTCAAGCTTTTGCTGTGTGGAAGTGTTGCAGAATATACGCCTCCTGGCGCAGCCATCTTTATCGATATTTCTGGCCAAGTCAAATAAGTGCTAATTATCAAAAGGTCGTTAATTCGGATAAATTCTTATCAGGAACTTTGCTGCTCGGGGGCAGCAGGCACTTTCAAGCGTCGGTATAATGGCTCATAACTAGAACAAATGAATCCTAACTGTGTGCCATATGAAACCTTTCCGCTTTTCTTTCCACTAAGTCAAAGTCTAATAAGCTCAAGTTGTTTATGCTTATTCACGAGCAATCTCGGACGTGTTCTCGTTTTGACGCATTGTGCCCTTAGTAGATCAGTCAGTCCTAAGGGTATAAGCGGAGGGTGCACGTAAGAGACTGTGCCTATTTTGCAATAAAGCTTCACCAATGGGTCGCTGCGATCTCGTGAACAAATTTATTTATTCATTATTTATTTTACAATACTGCTAGCCCCGAGGTCAGGGGCTGTAGCAGGGTGGTATTGACATCAGTACAAACAAAAATAACAAACAGTAGAAGAAAACAAATCTTGAAAAAGACATCATTTGTAATAGAACAATAAAAGTACAAAGTGCATAACAAAGGGGGAGTAAAACATAATCATAAAGTTAATTGACAAACGATTTTCAATGAGCGCCTGAAATTCGTCTACATCTTCCACTTCAACCAATGTACTATCCAGCATGTTTTACTCGAAGACCGTGCGAGGGAAACAGGAGTACTTGAAAACATTCTTTCTTATTTGAAAAGGAACTAAAGTGAAATAATTTGTGCTTCTTGTGGCATAACCTGAGGAAAGCATGACATATTCATGAGTGTTGCTTTTCAGTCTACCTTTGACAACTTTAAACTCTTGTCATTAACCTCCTTAAAATCGTACGGGGTAGTGGTTACGACCAATACTGCATACGATGTCACTGATTGGACGTTTCATTGGCAGAAGAGGCAGCACAAAAGACATTAAAATTGTGTATCATATACTGCACGGCTTTTCACATTTCAGCTCATTCACACAGCATGCATAATTTTTCGCTACGGAAATACCAATAGGCTTCTCCAGTTGGCGCAGCCGCAAGCTTATTCGGCAAGCGTGAATGGAAATTATGTCAGTGCGTACAGGACAATGAAAAGAACAAACTCAAAGCGGTGAGATTAAGAAAACGCAAACGGCGCTCATCAGTCAGGATTACATTTTCATGAAATATTTAAACATTCCTCACGGCAACAGAATACCCGCAGCGGTTGTTTCTTCCGAAGCGACGATATCGTTCGTAAGAGTGGTCCTGACCACATTTAGGATTTCCTCTTAGCTACGCTGTTTTTGCGTGCATTTTCGCTTCGTGAATCCACTTACGAGCACTTTTCGCTTACGTAGTAAGTGCATCACCATCTCTGACATATGAATGGACCAGCGCAGCGCGCGCTTGAGCAGCGGCCGATGTGAGAACCACGCTCTTTCACGACGTTTTTTTTTTTTCGCTTCGTGAATTCACTTACGCTAAAAAGTTCCTCTTACGCGGAAATTTGTTCGTAAGTGAGTTTTGTGAATCCGGCCCCGGAATTTTATGGTGACGAAAGCCATTGAGTATCTGCGCACCCGCATTTGAATGGTCTCACACCTAGTTTCGGTACAATGATAGCAGAAAGCTGTTACAGAAGGATCGCATGCACACGACCCCAGAAAAGGTTGAGTGGTTTGTAGGGTTTAACGTCCCAAAACGAATCTGATTATGAGAGACGCCGTAGTGGAGGTCTCCGGAAATTTCGACCACCTGGGGTTCTTTAACGTGCATTGACGTTGCACAGCACACGGGCCTCAACATTTCAAAAAAAAAAAAAAAAAAAAAAAACGAGGTACAGTGTGTCATATTTACACCAAGACGGAATAACCTGAAATACTTGAAGTATTTCATGAAGGGCTAATTGGTGAAACATCTCGTAAGGGGCTCGTCCTGTTGTCTGTCTTTTGCGCTGTCGAGAATTGCCCCTGTCCTTACGAAACCGTGAAATACACTACATTACAAAAGATTTTTTTACTCTATATTTAAAGTGCCGTCTTCTTCCTTGAATTTGTTTAATTCAGTATCATGTGCTGTGCTATTCACAGCGTGAATGTGGCTGATGACTGCACTAATGAACAACAGATCTTCTGAGCTGTGTATCCAAGTAGTTATGTGCACCTAACGCTTCTGCTTGTCCTCCGCTAAACCGCTTGTGTAAGTTGTGGAATGCGTACGCATGTTAATTACTAGGCAACTCAGTAGAGAGTGCGCTGACACAGGCCTGCTCGGCAATTATCTCCCATTTTCCTATTTTGTTGTGTCATGTTGGTCCAGGACACAATGCTTTGACATAGTATGCGAAATATAGTACGATATCATGAACAGCCCCATCTTCAGTGTCATGTAACCCGACACGCTTTTACGAATACTTGTGGAATGAGAAGAAGCTTTAGACCTCCATGTGATCTCTATTTGCTCCACGCTTTCTTTCAGTGCTGTTATAGTAGCGTTGCGTGGCGAACCTTTAGCAGCGACTGCTTCAAGCCGGAACCCGCTCCAACATCAAGGAGGGCTCGCTGCACAAACGCAGACTGACGGGCGCTCGCCTCCCTTGTCATGACTAGCTATTTGTTGCTAACAAGAGAGTGTATTAAACGGAGAAGGACAGGAGGTCGAAACTGTCTGATATGCACATTGTGCTTTGTTACAGCACCATCTTACTGACTGGGATTTCAGCAATAAGCTTTGCAGCGGGGTTGTTAGCCTCCATACTCTGTTTCATGAGTTCTTGCAGCCGATCCAAGGACCACCGATCGCAGAATTCTTACGAAGCGAGATGTAGTGTCAGTGTTTGGACACACATCTGCGACCCGCTCGTGGCAACCGGGGTCCTACTTCCTCATGTCACTAAAGGACACGTTCGGCATGTGTTCACCCTGCCCATTTGTCTGTAACTTGCACAGTGATGAGCGGACTAGTGAAACAGCGCACAGCCTGTGGCGAATTTTCGCGGCGATATCATCAGCAGAAGAAAACCCTGGGCCGGCAAGGTGGCGTACAGGTTGAAACGGGGGTTGTTGTTCCCCACATGGAACAAAGAACCCGATGCAGTTTTTCTTCAAATGGGCGTCGGCACGGGTGTGAAAAGCAGTTACCGCCCGCCCCTCCCCCATTCTCCTCGCCGCTACACCTACCCAATCAGCGAAGCCCGCCTCCTCCGCTAGCGCTCTCTTGCTTTTGCACCCTTTCAACGGTACGGGGTCTCGCTCCTAACTCGATCGATCAACAACGCCCCCTTTCTCTACACACGCACACGCGCACACACAGTACCCGTTTGACGTTTCGATGCAGCTGGTTTGCAGGTTTGCCCCCGTCAAGACACAGAACCCGGCCGATGCCTCCGTGTGTTTATACATAGTGCGGCCGGCAGCTTCTTTGCGGGCGCTTCCTCTCTCGGGTAGCGGCCGTGGAGATTGAAAAAAAAAAAACAGCTAAAAAATGTGATCTCTTCGTCGTATCTATCGGTATAACACGAAAGCGAGACCGCTCCTCGCGAAGCTGTGGAATACATATCCGGCAGTCTGGTGTGAATCGAGGGACGGGAGACGGGTTTGGTGCTTCGGAGATGTGAACCCCTTGTATGCACACATTAGCGGCACCTCGACACTGCAGAGTGATCCTGGGCAGTTGCACACAAGCGAAAGTTCTCAAAGGGCTCACATTTCTGCGGAGACACTGCATTGCTCTGGCAGAGCCGTGCGCAAACCTGCCATAAACGACGACCTTGCAAGCGAAAACGAACTGTTCGTCATCGAATCGATCTACGAACAAAAAGGTGCTGCAGCGAAAGGCGCATCATTTGTTAGTCGACGGCCGTCTTCGCTTTCTTAGAGCAGAACGCGTCTCGACACAAGTGACCGTCGTGTACGCCACACAAGACAAATTATGCAGCGGCCGTGGTTTTACAAGGCTTAAGCAACACACTGGCAGGATGCCGAGGCCTCTGCCGCGATAGAGGCGCTGACACTACCGAAGCGCTGGTGCGCACTATTGGCCTCGAGGAGCTAAGGAGTCGCCCAGTGCCCGGAGGGGTGCCGCAGTATGAGAGATAACGCGCTGTCGGTGTGGACTGAAAACGCCGCGCGGGCCATTTCTGTTCGCATTCTCGCAACGAAAGGAGTATCTTACTGTGAAAATATTAATTTTGTGAGCAAACTCAAAGCACAGTGTGCTTTAGTGACGCTACTTTTGCAGAAGACCAATGAGCGCCCACTGAGCGTGCAGTGGAGTGCCCCTACCAGGCTTATTACGTGAGAGATAGGTGCTTACTGAGAGAAACTCATGCGAGTCATCTTTTTATAGCGGGCTGTCTGTTAAGCCGAATGTATCATAACACAATGAAGCTTCAATTGCAGCGACAGCAATGGTGCGCAGCGACCGACGTACTGCGTGTTTGCTTGTATGTCTGCGGACAGTGCTTGGCCTTCTTCCTTATTGAAATGCTGAGCAGGAGAGGCTGGTGCCTTCAGTACACGGCACCGGCTGCTCATTCTCGTTTAGGAATCCCTCTAAAGTTCAATAAAGAAACAAAAGAAAACTATGAATGAAGAGTTTCACAAGACATACACTCCAGAAACACTAAAACAACTATGAAAACTATGAAATAACACCTTCACAAGACATACTCTAGAAATACTAAAACAGTCGACGCTATAGACAGTTCGACTGTGCATCGGTCAGAGTTCCGTGCCGGCGCTCGCGTACGAAGAGTTCGTACGCGCGCGAGCAAACCCAATTAGAATAGTTCATATGAACGTCTATGCACAACAAACACAAACAGCACAAGTAATTAGAAATGCAAAACATATAAGCATAACAAAAGACACTGTGAAATACATAGGAATTATCGCGTTCATAGGGCCTTTGGAATAAAGCGAAAGTTAATATTTCGAGAGGATATTTGTGCCTGCCTTCTAAGAACTTTTTCAGTGCATAAAGTGCTCTTTCCTGAAGGACCGCTGTTGGCCACGGACCAAGGATCTTTTTTTAGGTTAAATGGCCTTCTATCTAAAAGCGACAAATTGGCTCGCAGCACAATCCGTGGCGAATCGTACTTTGTAGCACTCGAGCAGAATATGATGTACATCTTCATTTGGGCGGCCACAAGAACACTGCGGGCTAGACACCCGTTTGATACTGTAGAGAAAGTGCCTCGTAAATGCAGTACCAAGCCGCAGGCGGTGCACCGATGTTTTACTTTCTATTTTCCTTCAGGTTTGTTGGAATCGATAGTTGTATGCCTGCGTCAATGAAAAATAAACCGGATCTCTTCAATTGTTCGTCAAACGAACCCTCCTTGCTGTGCTCAAAGGATATTTTCCTCAGGAGCAGAGGGATTTCACTACGCGAATAGGAAGACGAATTATCTTCGTTACTGTGTGTGCGCGACCTGCTGCTGCGTCCGCTGCAGTGTTACCAGGAATACTGCAGTGTCCTGGTATCCAATGAAGCGCAATTGTGTGGTGCATAGCACTTGCTTTTGTGTGTTCTTTGAGCGTCTCGTACAGCAATATACTACCTAAAGTTCTTTTCTCATTGCTTTCTACCGATGCAAGGGCTGCTTGTGAGTCACTAAGAATAAGCCATTTTTGCGCCTTTCTTTGCTGTTCTTATGAAGCGTAATGCACAGAGAATTGAAAAAAGCTCTGCAACAGTGGAGGATGTCACACGTGAGATTTTAAATGTTTGCTCTAACGCCAACTGTAGCATAACAAACGCAGAAGCAGATGAATTCTTATTACACGAACCATCTGTATAAACGTGGACGTACTGCGGATAGAATGAGTAAATTTGGAATAGCGCCAGTTGCTTAGCGGCTACCACGAACATGTGTTTTTTAGATACTATTCCCACGCTTGATGATTTCACTTTATGCTTCGTTAACATCCAAGAAAGGTAGCTAGTGTCTACTCCAGTTATTTCGAAAACGGCAGTATTGCTTTGTGTTGACGAACAATATCGTGAATTCTGCATTTGCTTCTTTCGCTTAGTGCGTAGCTTAAGGATGAAGCTCGTGTTGTGTTAAAATGCGATAAACGCGTCGGCATGTTTCAGCCCTTCGAAAGACTGAAAATGGCGGGCAGTGAGCTTCAGCGACCACTGGCGAACTCGAGGTCGCCTGCAGGACACCAAGACAAATCCTCAGCCCCGTTGCGAGTAAGCGTTGAAGACGTTCCTCAGAACTTTGCGATAAACCATGGAGAACAGGCGCGGAATACGCAATTTTTCGCTTTATGAGGGCATAATTGGACAGGAGACTCATCCTCCCCAAGTGGTGCCTCCAAGTCAGCGAAGTTAATTTACTACAGTGTTCACCTCCTTCTGAATAGCACGGATATTCGATGCCCACGACAACTGTCTGTCAAGAATAATGCCAAGCAATTTATGTTCTTTCATGAGCATGAAAGGTTGTCTTTCTGGTGCAGGAATGAACTCATCCATATGTAGCCTTGTGAAAGGTAGTACTGCGGTTTTCGCGAGCGAAAGACTCATACCTCTCTCTTTCAAAAAGTTATCTATCATGTCAAGCCCCTTTTGCAGTGTTCATTGCATTTCTCGTACATGCAGCCCAGATGCCCATATGCAGATCTACAAAAGTGTAATAGCACAAAAACAGAAGACAGGGACCAAGGAGACACGGGAGAGAGTGCTGACTTCGACTAGAAGTTTATTTTCGTTATCTTTTTTATCTATTTGAACATACTGCAGGCCCTTCTCGGCTCATGCAGGAGTGGGGAGAAAAGTACAAAAAATATACATTTATTATCACCAACTCATTATTCAAAATCAACACACTGTATGAGATTCATGGATGATTCAATGGTGTTACGACACACAATATTATTAGGTATTCTATACCAGTGGTAAATAGCTGACGGAAAAAGGAAATGTTTAAAACTATTAGCACGACTTAGTGGTCGGTCGATTGCTTTAGAATGGTTCAGTCGCAATGAATATTTAGGTGGGTCCTGCAAATAACGCAAACGTGATATATGGAACTGACGATGATATAAATGGTAAAAAAATTTCAGTCGCGAGATTATTCTAGGTTGCGAAAGAGGTCTTAAGTTTGCCCTTGCTAGTAGGTCTCTAGAACTGGACTGCATCGTGAAATTTGAATATACGCACCTCATTGCCAATTTTTGTATTCGTTCTATTTTACTAATAAGATGTTTTTGATGGGGACTCCAAAATGAGAGCGGCGTACTCTAAACATGGTCCAATTAGGCTTTTGTGTGCATTCAATCTAGGTTGTGATGGTGCCGCGCGCAATTTTCTTCTGAAAAAAAAAAAAGACAGTTTCTTTTCCGCTAGATGTGTGGTTCCCAATTGAAGTTCCGCGAGAGTGTAATGCCTATAGGTATTTGACTTGGTTGCTTTTGTTGAAAATTGAGCTTCCTATCGTGTAAAGCTAAGGGCGATTGTCGTATTTGCGAATGAAATGAAGTGGGTTTTTGACCACCACCATATCGTAAATGTCGATATGTTTCAGCACTCAACTCGCTGTGCGCATCCACGAGCCATGCATATAGTATAGTTTATTGCATTCGACGAATCCAAACAAAGGATTGAGCATGTGCGGGTGATCTTGTGGACGCTAACCTCGGAAGGGGTGACAAAAGCCACATTCAGCGGCTCTCAGATTGTGTCGGAGCAGGTAGAAATAAGTACCGCTTTCGGCAACCGAGAATTAAGTATGAACAACCCGGTCGGCGCGCGCGGGCGAGCGTCTGCTACTAAACCCAACATAGCAGTAGCAGGACTTCCTCGCGGAGCTTTGTTGAAGCCGCGGTGACTGCTTGCCTGCTCTCACAAGGCCTCATGAAGTTCCTTGTCTCGCGGGCACATGTGAGAGCTGAAGGGGTATTCCGAGGCGTACGTCCGGCAGCAGCCTATCATGTTGGAAGGCTTCATCGACAGGCGCTAACTATTCGATTTTTTCAAGTGTACCAAAGCAGACACCCGTAGCGAGAAAGCCTTCCAGATAAATCAGAAAAGCGGGGAGGTTTTGAGCTAGGCTCTCCGCTTCGGAAGCAGATTACGCAGCCACTAGCGCCCTCCTGCCACGTCACATCGACCGCAGCGCCGGCTTTTCCAGTGGTGGCCCTCGAGGCCAATAGCACGAGAAACTACGGCTTGGCTCCACCGTTCTTAGATGACGGTACCACAACGGAGGGCCAAGGATGCAGTAAAAGGAAGGAGCTGTTAATGTAAGAGTAACTTAATTGCCTTGCTAAAGACGTTTACTTTTACCGGACATCAATTAGGTGCAAATTATAAAGCCGTGCAGTAAAGATGCAACGCCCGTTTATTAACGCGATAACGTTAAAGATTTCTTTTGCACGAATTCCGGTATCGGTGTCAGCGTCGTTAGCTATAAGGAGCAAATCAGCGTTGTCCGTGAGCGAAAATTCGAGATAGATCCTGGGAAAGAAATAAGAAAAACCTTCGGCTCGAGTGGAAATCAAACCTGCGACCCCTCGCTCTGGGGCGTGATGCGCTACGCGCACGGTCACACAGCATGCATCATTCTGAACTTTAACAGTTTAACGGCGAGCCATTTATATACACCACTTACCGTTGGTGATATGCACATCTCGGAGGTGCGTCTCGGAAGTGATTCAGCGTGGCAGAGGCTTGATGGCGTAAAGGGCCTACGGTGCCATGTTTCGCTGCGCCAAACTCTGTCCGGAGGGCGCTCGCGTTTAACTTCGGGCGTGGATGGATTGTGCGCTGTGTACAAGCGCCAGGCGAACTGCGGTGCCTTCTTCATCGGCGAGTTCTGATGTCGCATCGCCACTCGGTACTTTGCACATTACATTGCAGTAATTCGCAATCTCAACTTCACGGGTAAAACAAATGATAACAAGTGTTTGTCCATGTGCACGCAATAACAATTACGTGGCTAGGCGACTGAAGAGGATGGCAAGCGAAAGAGAGCGCGATGAGAGTAGGGTCAGGCATGGTTATTGCGTTGGACTCTTACGGCGAAGCTTAAGGTTCCCACAATTCTTCACAAGACCTTCAATGTGTCGCTGGTTAGGATAGGACCTTTCAGCTCCTATCGGCCCATCTCGATTGGTTGTGCGTTCGAATCCTAGCGTTTCGTACTTTTCGCCGAATTTGTGTTCATTTTTCCATACATCCACTTCCTCGACGGCAGTTAGTGATTTCTTGGCGCACACCTGCAAAATCCGCTTCCACGTTAAAATCAAGAGAGCTGTTGGCCACGGGTTACTATTCGACGCGCATTTCACATCTTCTAAATCTTGCAGGCTTGCCGTGGCAGATTATAATACATACGGCTTTGGCCGGAAGGACATGGTTTCCAGTACAGGCGCCAGCTCGCGGGAAACATGCGCGTCACAAGAAACTATCATCAACAAGCCGCGATATTCAGGCGCGCCGGCTGCGGAAAGGGCCTTGTTCTTGCGGAAAGCGCTCGTGGAACTAAAAAGACTGCAGCACAAACAGCGCTCGTCCTGCTCGCTTTCTTGTGCCGTGCTACTTTGCGCTCTTCTTTCCCCCCTAGCCAAAAACAAAAAAAAAAAATCGTTGGCCACTGAACGGTGCCGTCTAACATGATTTGGCGGGATGGCCCTCACATTACCTGAAGAGTGCCTTTCTAACAGCTTCGCTACGCACCCACGTTCACATAGCGTAATAGAACCGCTTGTCTGGCCACATAAGATCACGCACGAAAAAAATAATCTAATAAACTGAGAAGAGGTCATTGCAGCTTCCCACATTATAAAGAGATAAGGAATTGGCAAAAGTAGCATATTTCGGCGGTGCAATATTCCAGTATTATAATGACAAATTTAAAACAAAAGGCGGAGGAATCTTAAGTTATCCATATACGCGTGCTTTAAGGAAAGAAGTTGTTGGAGTTCTAAAGCGAAAATTAGCATCCACCCGTCTACAGCACAAGGCTACAAGGAAATCCGTAAGGATTTCTCAGAAATTAAAGTTTCCTAGTTGCCGATACATTTGTCCTGCTCCGGGGTTCGAACCCGTGACCAACGCTCGCTCTGCCAAATGAGCTAGGCAGGAGGCTAGCGATTGACTGCGCGAGGATGAATCCATCGACAACTCGAAGCACATGGACATGGATACGGCAAATGAGTTCCGCGGGAAACTCCATCTTGCGGGTTTCCGTCGAACTCCTTTGCAATGCATCACAACCTGCTATGCTCTGCTAGTACTTTCTGTTGGACTATATGATGCATGATATGTATTACTAATAGACTAAGCGCCAAAAATACACACAAAGGACCACATACTGAGGACGGGCATACAGCCTGCATGCGTTGGAATCCAGTGCTCTTGGCAATACTTACGCTAGTTGTATGATACGGCCCATTACTGTGTTTGCCATTAAAAAAATCTTCTCGTAATTGTGCGTGTAAAGTAGATGCGAAACACGCATGTTGCTGTTTACTATTTTACTACTTATGTAAGTAATGGTCGCAGTATAAAGATGTTGTATTGCCACATATTTTATGCAAGGCTCTGCCTTGTAAGCGCCAACAACTCCATTGAAGAAGGTACGTTTTATTATCTCTGTCGACAATGTACAGCTGCTACGGTTTCGTGACGGTATAGATTTATTGACGAATAGAGCTGCCTTTATTAATAGCATATGACAGTACTTCCCGCGCAACGATTACTTCGTCGTTGCATACAATTGCAGAAGATGACACTGTTAAGTGCAGGTCACAAGAACTGTAATTATTTCAAGCTGCATTGATTCTCTGCCCTGGAGAATCGAAGTAGAATGACCGTTGAAGGCAAAATACGAAACAAGTGCACAGGCCAGTGCGTTAGTAGAGTGATGAGTACCTTTTTTAATTTTGCTTCTAGGGTTCAAAATCTCAAACCATGGCTTCACAAACCGCAATAAAAATGAATGCTTGTTTCCCTGCGTCACTCTGTTGTACTCTGTGTTTGTGCTTAGGAGCAGGGCCATCGCTGTGATTATATTCGCCCGAAGCCACGAACCTGAAGGCAGCGCGCTTCAAGAAGGGTCTACGACTGCTTCAGTGAACAATCTGCTACATTGCAAGAAAGGAATTGTACAGTAGACGAGCACGTCAATCACCCGCACTTTTTACGCGCGACTGCTGAGCGGGCAGGAGCGTTTTCCAGAATCACTGCAGGGTCCGTTCACACTGACCTAACCAGGCGGTGTAGGCCGCCTAACTTCTTTCCATATGTCTTTTTTACTTGCGTCGCCTCTGTTTTTAACCTTCTCCGAAAGGTAATGGGCGTGGTGTCACTTATGAAAGAAACTTGCTATAGGCGCCTTTTCTCACTTTGTGGTGCTTTTTATGCTTAAGCGAACGAAGACAGTCTTCAAATCTTTTATTTTGTCATTCTTCTCGTGTTGAAAATCGATCTAAAAGGGCAGGTTTGGCATGCGCTACCACGTCCAGACAGCAAAGAATCAATGAGGCTTGAAATAATTTCAACGGTTCTTGTGACCTGCACTTGATAGTGACATCTTCTCTATTTCTGAAACATGTATTTCCTGATATGTAACATGATTTCGGATATGCATCGTAAACTTGATCACGATAATCAATCGTGCCTTTCAATGACCTTATACTGGTCTGTCGTGCAGTTGATTGATTGATTGATTGATTGATTGATTGTGGTTCGGTTAGGAAGGGACGCTAATTTCTGCAGCCCATGTAGGGAGCACGGCTAAGCGTCCGTGGGGGTAGAGGAAAGGGAGTGAAAGAGAGAGGAGAGAAAGGCCGTAGTGGAGGGCTCCGGAAATTTAGACCATCCTGGGGTTCTTTAACGTGCACTGACAACGCACAGTACACGGGCCTCTGGCATTTTCGCCTCCATCGAAAATGCGACCGCCGCGGCCGGGATCGAACCCGCGTTTTTTTGGGTGGCAGCCGAGTACCGTAACCACTACACCACCGCGGCGGACAATGTCGTGCAGTTAAAAAGAAAGCGTATGTCATTGATGCACATCGTTTCACTGCAACTTAGTCATTGATAGGTGGCGATACTACATGGCGACTTCTAGGGTGTCTCGATGTCTGCGCCGCCTCACTGGAGAGCAGAGGGCACCAAGGCACCCTAGTGAGTTCCTCTTACTCTCTTCTGGCATTCCATATTACCCTTCAACTTCCATAGCGCTAACGTGCATGTAGGCTCCATTTTCTTTCTGTCATGACCATGCGCCACTAAGGCACGATTAGAAGACGAAACGTCTCACTATTTATGTCGCGTGCGTCCGACATTCAAAAGAACGACCACCGAAGCAAGGAAATTCCAACTGATACTAATTTTTGAGTGGCGTGCTCTCGGACTTCTTTTGCATGACGTAACGTATCTCGCTCCCGCCTTATTATCGAGTTTGTTCCCTAGCATCCCTTCCCCCCTGCGCCAGATCCGCCTGCTGTCTTTTGTTACTGCGTCAACGATGTCCCCGTAAATGATTCCTCGCCCGACATTCCTCAAAGTAATGGAGAGACATTTGAGCATTCGGCCTGAAGACGGGTCCCTGTTTTCAGTTCACTTGCGCGACTCAAATGTCTGGGACGCCTAGCTCATCATGTGCTCCCTCTAGGTCGCTCGGCTCGAGCACAGCGAAACGGGCAAGAAAAGCGAGACATTATCGCCTCTGAGGAGCACAGGCATCGCGGCTCAGAACTACTCTACACTGGCTTATTTTCGCAGTACCATCTAATGGGTACGTGTATTGC
Source organism: Hyalomma asiaticum (assembly GCA_013339685.2). NCBI lineage: Eukaryota > Metazoa > Arthropoda > Arachnida > Ixodida > Ixodidae > Hyalomma > Hyalomma asiaticum. The sequence continues at coordinate 129,841,526 of CM023484.1, forward strand.
TTTTTGTTTTAGGAAAGAACTCGAGAAACTTGAGGAGGAGTCCCTCGGGCACACAAAAATGGACACGGCTACAAGCTCCCGTTCACCGGGGAATTAAAGGAAACCTAGAAGCGGAACGGCTCGCTCTGCTCTTGTAAGTCCCGTCTCCTAACTCATAATATATATATATATATATATATATATATAGCCGCAGGCGTGACGACATAGATCAGTAGTAGGACCTCGGTTCTCTCTATACCTCTGTGAGAAAGAAGTGTGAAGGAAAAACGAGAAAGAAAAATAAGAAAACTACAGAATATGAACGAAACTTACAAAAGAGAGAAAACAGAAGAAAAGCAGAGGACGTGGGTCACTTGGCAGCTTTACTACTTTCGAATGCTTGGAGTGAAAGTTTAACAACGGCTTAGATGCTCTAGGGGAATACTGCCAACACGCGTGATTCTGCTCAAATCATAAGAAGATATCTAGGAATTGTATTATGTTCCTCTCAGGCACTTCTTTCGTAAATCTTAGACCATCTCAACTAAGTTTAAATTGATGATCGCCTGCATAGGTGACGGGGTGGGGTGGGGGGGGGCGACGTATTCAAAATCATCCTTACCGCAAAAAAATCAAGTAATCGTCAGCATACCGAAATACCCTGATGACGCGGTCACCTCCAAGCATTCGAAAGTAGTAAAAAACGTAATAATCTTGTCTTGTTTAAAGTCAGTCCTATCGAAGTCGTGCGTGCACCGTTTTACCATAAGCTTCAATGCGCTGTGCGAGCGCCTTTTAGAAGCAGGTTACCCTAGACTAGCCATAGCCACAGCAGCTGAGCTTCCGAAGAAGTCGATTTCGACCGGAACGATTGCTGTAGCAGCGAGTAACATTAACAAGAAAAAAGTCGTGAGTATTCCGTATATCTACGCAGTTTCGCACAGGCTCAAGAAAGTGGGAAGTAGATATGGGGTTAATGTTGTGTTTACGGCTCCCAATAAGTTAGGTAGTGTTTGTGCTGCCGTGCATAGAAGAAATGTGCCGATGGAAGGAAAGAAGCGAACAGATAACTGTCAGGTAAAGCACACAGCCAAAAATAATTTTACCGATTGTCGCATGGGTGTGCTTTATAAGATTCCTTTTAGCTGTGGACGTTTTTATGTAGGGCAAACTGCGCGTTGTATTAATCAAAGATTAATTGAACATAGAAGGTCGCTATCAGGCGGAACGCCGTCTAATCTATCTTTGCACTGCCAGGTCTGTAATTGCACGCCCGTGTGAGACGAAAGCGAGATCCCTTACAGACATAAGAATGAAGAGACGCGTTTAATGGTCGAGGCGTGGTATATCAGTATTAGATGTGCGTGCGTGAGTCAGCCGTCGATTAGCTTAAACAGAGAAGAGATAGGATGCCTTAGAGGGGTTGTCTATCGCGTAGACCGGCACGTGTAACCGTTTGACGGGGGGCGCTACCATTCCTGAGAATGTGCAAATAAGTTGCATGCGGCGTTCGTGTTGTTCACTTCTTCCCCTTGTGTCCGTGTCTTGCACGCCTCTTCTTCTGACTATGTGAGCGTGAGTTGAGTGAGGCCAGCCGAGCAAAAAATTCGTGAACTCACCCGAGTGAGTTTGGCTGCGCAAATTTAATGCGAGTTTGAGTCTGAGCGGACCTGGTTTAGCGGGATACTCGTGAGTCTAAGTCCGAGTGATTCCGGCTGTGGAATATTTCGGTGAGTTTGAGTCTGAGCAAGTACGGTGGAGCAGTACATGTTATATTCGTGAGACCTGGAACGACCACCGGTAGAACCGTGGGCAAGGGTAGCAAGCCCACAAATTGATTTGAGGAATTCCTAAGTTGCACAATGGACTATCACTGCTACCTCATCATGCAGGGAGGAGTTCGGCACGGTATCACTCTGACTGCGGCTGAAAAGTTTAATATTCGTGAGTCCCAATCGGAATGTGCCCGACCGAGGTTCATATCGGTGAAGCCGTGTACAACTCAGCTGACGCAAAAGAGAGAGAGCGCGTCTCAGAGGCATACAATTATTGTACCGACTTCTGAGTCTGAGTCTGAATCTTTATTTCAGACATGCATACATAAATACATGGTTGATGAGAAGGGAAAAAAAATCCACGCATATCCACGGAGTGAATGATGATGAGTGGGCGAAGCTCCGGAAGTTCATCGTAAATCGTGCCGAGTTCCGGATTAATTTAGCCATGCTTCGTGCTGTATGGACAGGCAACTGAGTTCTCTAGAAAACTGTTGTATTCGTTTCGCATCTTCTACCTTCCAGAAAAGTTGTGAACAACTACTTAAAACTGGGGCTATTGTGATGTAATACGAAACGAAACCGAAACTGAGTGATGCCGGAGCAGACGAAGAGGAACCGGCGTGAACTCGTGACACAATAGCGCGTGCCAGCGCTCGAGGCAGCTCAGCATTCGATGAAGACGAAGTGGCTACGACGGACAACTACGGCAGACAAGCCTACGCCTTAAGGAGCTTCGCCCCTAAAAATCCGCTCAGTCGCCGCTTGACGATGCTCCCTTCCCACCGTATACATCGGTACTGCGGTATGCACAGAACAGAAATGGCACAGGCATGAAAATTCAAAACTAGAAACACAAATACATTAAATGTCCGGATACATTCAAAGCAAGTTGCGATCACAAAAAACAATTACAGTGGCGGGGGAACGCACACATTAACTAATTAAGTTTCGAAGGGAGTTAAAGGAAAGTTCGCGTATCGAGGTGTGAGAAAAGCCAAACTTGTTAAACAGAGCGAGAGAGAGAAATAAGGAAGGGAAGGCAGGGATGTTAACCAGTCAGGAGTCGTTAAGCAGAGAAGGCAATTTATAGCTTAGGGTCTGAAGGCCGTAGTTAGTACGTGGGTGAGGCACACACCAATACTCGTGGTGCCTTGTAAGGTAGTAAAGAATGTTGGTGTGGAGATTAGCGACTTCACATAAGAAAAAAATGCCGTGTTCAATCTGTGATTTGTAGAGCTGTAAATGACGATGCTGGTACATGTTGGATAAGTGCATGGTACCTTAGGTTGTAAACAGTGGTTCAGAGTAAGGCACGTCAGCAATCGCTCTAGCGCATTTTTCTGCATTATGATCTGTTTACTAATGTTTGTCAGTGTTGTACTGCCCCATACCAATAAGCAGTATTTTAAATGTGATTCAAACAGTGCGTTGGACAACCTAAGCGTTGCTCAACACTCAGTTTGCATAACAGATCTTAAGTGACTCGTTCATATAAATAGGTTAATTTCACACCGTGCATATGCTTTCATGTGGGCTCTGTGAAAATAAATAAACGTATTACACGAATTTCAATAAGCACCATTTTAATTTTTCTTGCGTTTGTCTTGGTGTCTCATGTTCTTCCAGATGAAAGAATTGAATGTAGTTCCTCGCTGTAATTCCTGATAATTTTTATGTATCAGAAATGTGGTAAAATCCCGTGCTATATTTACCTGTGCACAGCAGTACAATATGCCAAAGACTCGTACTTTGCAGACTTATTGAACTTTGTGGGATGACAGGCTTTATTGCGCTCGTAGGCGAAGGGACTATCGCGTCAGCGCAGTAATGTTCTTGCATCCAACGCATGAGCCGCTGCACTTCGATGGTTCCAAGTGCAAGGATAGCTGTGAACGTAGTTTAAAGTGCATAATCAACAATCCCAGGTTCGAAACTAATCCGCACACCCCCATTACGGCACGCCTAATAACCAGAGTATGGGTTTTGCACCAGAATCCCATAATTAAATTGTCGCATCTGTGCGATTCTGGTAAGCCTGAATGAACCCATTTCAGTATAATTTTGTCGGGTTTGAGTTCTAGTAAGCCAGAATATTGGTGAGCCTGAGTTGTACGGAATAAATCCAGCTTGAGGAAAATCTGGGAAGCGTGAATGGGACCGCCTGGGGAAAAACATGCCGAGCGGGGATAGGGTTGAGTCCGGCTGAGAGAAAATCTTGTACATCATAAGTTCGGGTGAATTCGGCTCAGTACAAAACCTGGTGAGTCTGAGTGAGTTCGGCTGAGCGAAGATTTGATGAGTCTGAATATGCATGCATTCGACTTCGCAAAAGTTTGCCGAGTCTGAGTACGTGTGGGTCCAGCTAAGGAGAAAGCTCGTGAGTCTGATTACGACTGCGCTTAGCAGAATAGATTATTAGTGAGCCTGACCTTGAGTCCCAAGTAATGTGTTTTTGGATGAGTCTCAGTCAGCCTGTGTTATTATGTTACTGGTGTACAAGCCTTGAATGCAGAGATAGTATCTGTGCTTCCCAGAAAGCGTCTTTTCGGGCTAAGGGCTCGTAAGTTGAAGAAAGTGTTTTACTTTGCTTTTCATTAGGTATGTACTGCACGTTAAAATGTTTTGGAAAATTCTACCTGCTGTGCTGACACAATTGTTTACTTGTCGACTTTGCAGCGTTAACAGCACTGTAGGTAAATTATCGTATTTTTCAATTATTGATAATGGTTTAATGTCTTATCCTTGTGGAATTGGTGTTTATTGTGGTCTCAAATGGCGCTTCGCAGAGCCTGCATGGTATATTTCATTATTACTCGACTGACATGTGAAGCCTTCCTTTGTTCGCCCACCAGTGCATACTTTCATAAAATTTACGTCTAGCCTCTTCATTCCCGTACTTTCCTGCATCTTTGTTCCAAGAGTTCATTAAGTTTTGTGCACTGTGACTGGTTTTGAAATAAACAAAAGGACTCGAAACGATCTAGGAATATCTCCCCTTGAAGACACAACAATAGGAAGCCAGCAGATAATGAAGCCATAGAAAGGCCAGCGTGATTTCAAGCAGAGCAATCACACAACTTCATTGTCTTGAAGACACAACCATAGGAAACAACCATAGGAAAAACCAGAAGACGTACGCCATACTTACAGATTTACATCATGATATAATTTTCCAGTGGATTCCCAGTCACTCTAGAATCGTAGTAAATGTCACATCGGATTGCATGGCTCGCGCAGCGCATCAACGGAGCGATGTTTGACTCTTACCTGTAAGGCCGAGTGATGTGTTTATACATTATGAACGGGCTATGCAGACATTTGTCCAAGGAAACTTGGTTTTTCGATGATGTGGAGAATTGGCGATTGTTTAATATTAATCCGGGAATGAGGTTTGATATTCCGTTTGGTGTTAGGCAATCTGGGGGAACGGTAATCCATATGGATAAGCAGCCGAGAACTGTAGCCACTAGACCACCGTGGCGGGGAAAGGGGCAGCAATTAAGACACAGTTTGCTGATCATCAGTATGCGTTATGTGAATATGTAGAGCTCGTCTGTGTGGACGGTGCGATGCCTGAGCATTTGTTATCTGCGAATCTCTCGTTTCATGGACCGTACTGGAATAGTGACTGAATGTGTGTCCGTGTGTGAGTGCTTGTCAAAGTGCTTCATTTACTTCGATGAAGTGTTCACATGTTTTACAAAAAACCACCCTATAAGGGAAGGGGAGTAGCCCGCGCCGCACACGGGCACCAACCTATCCTTGCAATACATTTATTTAAAGAAAATAGGCACTTTATTTTTTATAGAAGGGATGTAAGTGTACACTAGAGAAAATGAAATGGACAGAAACAATGTTGACGGTATTACCGTACCCTACCCGAGTACCCATACCTTTGGCCATTGTAATATATCAACATAAAGTTTTTCGCAGCGCATTGCCTTCGTAAGGAAAAGTGAACATTCAGTATTAGAGGAATAATAAAACCAAGACCATATTTTCGCAAACATACGTTATTGGCATAACGGTTTACTTGAATTCGTAGTCAACTGCGCCAATTACGCCTGTTCTCGTTTGGAAAACGCATAATATTTCCATATATTATCCATTGAGCTCTCACCAAGTAAAACCTTACCAGAACCAGATATCTTCTGGAATGCTAGCTACTTCGGTAGTTCGCGAAATCAACATCCTAGAGGTTACAAGATCCTTAAAATATGATCTTACGATTATATGCTTTGCAAATTACTAAACCTTACGAGTTCAATGAATACCATATGTAATTATAACAAATGCGGCGGGTCCCCCGCATTGTGCGAATCGAAGCAGTCAGCGAGGAGCTTGGTTGTGCCGTGCTGTTTCGCATTGAGGCAAAATTTGCAAAGACCTTGGGCAGTTGTGTGCACGAGGGTTGAGGGTAGCACGTCCGGAGCCCTGTGACGAATGGTATTGTATTGAACTACCTGTGACGAATGGCAATGTAGTGAACTACGTGTGTGTCGTTCACTACATTGCGAGAGAAGCGATTAACCCACATTGCCATCCGAACAAGAATTGGGCGCTCACCTTCGCCACAACCGTTGATGCAATATGTTCTTTACGATATGTGCCACTTGGTAATAGACTACTCCGGAATATGGTTCTGTATCTGTCTGGCAACACTGCTCTAACAAGCAAGGAAGGCTGCAATATCCAGGGTCACGGTGGTGCTTTCGCTTAGCGCTTTGCTGAATCGCCGGTGTTTATTCGAGTACGAAAATCCGCGTGCTGCCGATAACTTCGTGATTAATCGGTGTGAGGATTTCAGTAAAGAAACAACGTAAGTAGTGGCGCCGAGCCAGCAAACTGCCATCCTGTTTGTCGAGCCGCTTCAGATATTTCTCGAAGGCTGTGCCCCGTATGAAGAGATGTAACTTGGCAAGAACTTGCGCCAGCCTGAAGACCGCTTCGCCGTATGCCATCAATCGTACTTGACTTGCGGGTGACTTGGGTGGGCCCCAAGTCCGCTCTCGTTTCAAGTCTGCTCAGGGGCTACATTGAAACTAACTTCGCGCGTAATTCCAACATGGCCGCCTCCCGAATGGGCGTCGAACGGAGCTTACCTGCTTGTGAATTTGCCTGCCACGCAGTGGATGCAGAGTTTTCAGGAGAGCATTTCCCATCTTTCTCACTATAATGCACCTTTATGATATATGTTATACTGCACAGGACTTTTCCGTGCATTTCTCGCTCGCCTCCTTCTGACGCTGCCGTCCCTTTCCTGCTGTTTCGTACACCATACTGTACCTGCCTACGCCGTGCACTCCCGTCCTTCTCCTCACCCTCAGCTGAATCGCCCCTTCCTAACCATGCACTGTACAAGGCATGCTTTACTCTGCCCCTCCTGCTCACCATTTGTTCCCATCCCCTTTATATACTATACACGGCTGTACTATGTTACGGAACACCGCGGCTGCGGGAATCAAACTCGGAACTACGAGCTGCACCTCGCACGGCGCACTGCCTCCACGATCGACCCAGACTTCGTGTGGACGACGACATTTTGACTGCAGCTTGACTTCGCAACGCCACGGGACGACGCGGCATGTGCAGCGGTGTTCGCGTTGTACAAGGGTAGAAGGAGGTTTGTTTGATATGAAACACATCCGCATTTACGTAGTAGCAGGCTGGGGGCACGAGGGGAAGAGAGGAAACAAGCGCGTGCTCGAGAGGTCGTGCGCCCGCCAAGTGCAGTTTTGCCTGTAGTAGTGTGCCGAGGGCAAAAGAGGAAGAAGAGAGCGTGCGAACGCCACACATTGGGCATTGCACATAAGTGCATGCGCACACTTGGCGGCCTGAACTAATGGCCATGACAGTTTTGATACGAGCTACTTCTTACGGCGAGCGAGAAAAGCTTCGCTGTTAAAAAAGAGCCCTAAGAACTAGAAATGCGTTTGGTGGGTGCAATGTCTTCTACAATGATGCAGTGTCCTTAAACACCACTGCCACCACACGAGAGCCATAGCTTAGAACGCAGAAGCATGTTACGAGAAGTGCAGCGCAATAAAGGACAAATACGACACAGAGAAACGACCACGAGGAGCGCCGAATCCTCCTGCTCCTTTCTAAATGTCCTCTTTATGTTTTATTGCGCTGCACTTCTCGTAACAATGTAACAGCAAACCCAACTTGCCACATTAAAGAGAAGCATCTGTTGAGAGACTGCCCCTGGGAATCGAGCGCGGCGCGGTGAGAACGTCACAGAACTGTGGGCAGAGTGGATATGGAGCTTATCTGCTCCTATTGAGCTGGCTCAACGCCTCCCGTTGACTGTGCTCGAATTCGCACAAGCGTGAAGTTTTTCAAGTAAAACTTGCATTGGCCGACTTGCGAGGCAGTCGAAAGCGCTAGAAAAAAAAAGGAAAGAAAGGAAAATCCATCATCGTCGTCGAGACAACGCGCGCGCTCACTTTTTCTCCTCTTTCCCTGCGAGCAATATGGTAGACTAAAAATAAGAAGTACCCGTTGGGCTGTGGATACGAAACACCCAATTCCCGTTGCGAGGCCAACAGGCTGACCGGTTGAAGCACCATAGGTTCGTCGTACGCTCCATTTAAAGCGGTGTTTTATATGCGCGAAAGAGTATAGACTCCCATAACACGTCTGCGCTCTCCAGTGCACGCTCGACTAAGGCAGAAAGAAAGAAAGAAAGAAAGAGAGAAAGAAAGAAAGAAAGAAAGAAAGAAAGAAAGAAAGAAAGAAAGAAAGAAAGAAAGAAAGAAAGAAAGAAAGAAAGAAAGAAAAGCACGCACAGGTCAAGCTTTGTGCATTAGGAAACACCCTGAATTATTGTGGTGGAATCGGGCACCGTTTCTTCAGATGAGAAGGATTTATGTTGTTACGTTAGAAAAGGCTTTATTTGGACGCGACGTAAGCCATGCATGGCTTTCAGCACCCACTGAGAAAAGCACGCACAGGTCAAGCTTTGTGCATTAGGAAACACCCTGAATTATTGTGGTGGAATCGGGCACCGTTTCTTCAGATGAGAAGGATTTATGTTGTTACGTTAGAAAAGGCTTTATTTGGACGCGACGTAAGCCATGCATGGCTTTCAGCACCCACTGAGGGTCGCTGCCGCGAGAGGAGTACCCTTCTTCCAGAGTCTCTTTACTCGACGCACTACATTGGTGCATATACCCACAACGTGCAAAACTGCCATGGTTTTCACGATACACATAAATTCCTTTTTATGAAACTAAGCACAATAGAAGAATTTATTTAAAATGCATTTTTCTATATTCAACCAAGAAACTTCGTCCGCGCCGATATTACGGTTCCGTTTAAATGTACTATTGCAGGAATCTCCACATTTCTTTGTTTTTCTGCATGTTACATCTTCTCAGGAATAGCAAGAATTTTCACTGTTTATAATTGTTTAATGAACGAACAAGCTCTCTCACAGAAAAATATAGATGTTTAGGAGATTTCTGGAGAGGCGAGCTTTTGTATAAGTCTTTAAGGGAAAAATATAGTCAAGTGTCGGTGGGAAAAATTGTTAAAATTACAACAATCTTCGATTTATACCGTTTCGAGATTTTTTTCTGTGCATGTTCTGCCCCGGTCCAGTCGAAGATATCATCTATGGTGGGTATGATGTAACACTCCATTAGTAATCGTTCAGCAAAGTGTTTTTTTTTTTTTTAGCCGAGGAATATTTTGTGAAGTTGTCTCCCTGAACGCACGTGACCTTCCTTCGTGTTGCCACTTCGACGATGATTGCAGAAACTCTCGTCGCTGTTATGGATTCATACGCTTATATGGTAGCATAAAATGCGTACTAACTGTGCATCGAATAATTCAACAGCCTCCACGTTTAAAAGAGAGACAGCGCATCCAGAGTTCAAGCTTCAAGGTAGATTGCCTATATAGCATATCAACTTTTGCTTGCTGAAAGTAACGCCTCGCTATTAGCACCCAGGCTTGAATCTTGAGGCCGCGAATCTATAGACGCTTCAAAATGCTGTCCGCCGGGACAAACGCGCTTTCATTATTCATGGAAGGAAGGACAAGCAATGGGTTTCCTCAGAACATTATATGAGCTCACGCGAGTTTGAGGAAAAATCCACAAACCAATGAAAAGTATTAAGGTACTCATCAATCCAAGCTCAAGATATGCATGTCATTTCCGTGAAACGGCTCCTAAAGACACAGAATATCGCATAGAACAAACTGTATTGTAAACAGAACTTTGGCCATAATAGACGGTACTTAGCCGCAGTTGCCTGGCGCAGGACCGACTGATCAAGCACTCTTCTAGATCGCCGGAATTGATCGCCATATAGTAAGTTATCTTAACGAATGTAGGATAATAAAGCTTCTTTTTTTTCACAGTAAAACAACAGCGCCTAGTCTCAGATAAATGCTGCAGCAAAATTGCCACGTACTAAAATGCAGGTAATAAAGCGGCGCTTTTATAGTTTCGATGTAAGCGCGCAAAACATCTTTCACAGTTTGGAATATTTAATGGCAACTCGATCCAGCTTTGATAACGTAATTCACACATGGGGACTTATTTAGGCGTTTGTTGCAAGAAACCCTCACGAGACGTTTCTTAGTGATAATGCACACATCGCATTTAACGGCAACATTTTCAGTTTTATCATGTTCAGCATCATTCGCCAACAGTTACGCCAGCTAACAAAACGGTTCAGGGATTTTTTATGAGGTGTGTTATTGTCACTGGTCTTTATTGCTGCACAAACGAAGCAGTTGTGAGGGAAGAAATGCATACGTAGTAAACACTAGCTAGTGAACAGGTTATAAAGGATAATAACAGCAAAATTAGAGTACGCATGGGCCCTGCCCTGTGAGAGCAGCCTCACCACGCTGCGACTCCTCGCGGTGGTGAATTCCTCGCTAAACGACAATCGATCACAGCAGCAACAGACGTCGTGCGCGTCGTCTAATCTGCTCACGTTTATTGTCCTTTGCGTGTAGCGAGGAGACAATATTTACGGCCGGCCTTTCAGCTCTGGCGATCATTCTTTCCTGGCTGCTTCGCAACTTCCTGGAAAAGCTCACGACGCCTCTGTTTCGTTTCCTCTCTTCGGCAAGCCACCGCGCCTTGCCTACGGCGTTATCGGCAATCGATGGCGAAAGCCATGGTATCTATCATGTGCCCTAGATTGTACATTGCACCTCGCTCTTGTCCCATTAGTCCGCAATTCATCGTAAGGCGGGCTGTTGTTAATCTCGCGCTGGATTCTTTAGTCTTCGCGAATGCTTGAGCGTAAAATTATGATGGCAGCCTTAGCGAGCGACGGCCAGGTTAAGAGTGAAAAGCGAACCTTTACTGGGTACGTACGACCAATGATCATTTCCTGACCGTAAGCGCCATATATATAATATAGTCCCGCACCAAACCCTTTACCGTTTGGCTGGCCACGCGCTGGCAATATATATATATATATATATATTATATACATACATTCACTGCGGCATCGAGAGCCTCGCGTACTCGCCGGTGTTCCGGTAGCTTGGCGTGGCGAACCTTCAGCAGCGGCTGCATGAAGCTGGAACCAGTTTGACCACCGAGGAGGACCAGCAGCGAAGGCGAGGCGACATAAAGAACAAACAAGAGACGTGTAACACATCGCTACGGGTGAGCGAGGCACTCAGAAAATGAGTGCGAACGTGCGAATAGCTACACATTAGAGCGAAGTTGACTGCTGAGTTTCGACTGACTCGGCGGCACGTCCTCTTTCCCCTCTCATACACCTTTTGTGAAGCGTTCCCAGTGTTCCTCACGATCGGCGCATGTTAACGCATGTCCTCGGTTCAACGACGCACCAGCGCCTTGCGGGTCATGGGGAGCGGGGAGGGGACGAGCTTCTGAAGGAGGAGGAGAGAACGAGAAGAGAAGGTGTGCGCGGTGTATGTGCGCCTACCGCACATACACCGCACACACGCACAATCGCCACGCGCGACGACCAAGTTCTGATACGTTGGCTCGGTGGCTGGGCTCCATGGACAAGGACCTTGTTTGGAGTTCGTTTGCAGTGCCTTTCCCAGCTAGCACACACGACCAAACAGACGTGTTATTAGGGGATTGACGTCGTAGTTCGCGTGGTTGACGTCTCAAAGACGTCGCAAGCGCGAGCGACATCCAAGAGACGATGAAGGTATCTCCCAAAAGTCTTCGCGAGACATAAACTAAACGTGGGACAATACTGACAACTTGGGCCCCGCCCTTCTCCGCCTCCCTCCCTCGCCACCGGAGATGAGAACGGAGGGCATGGCTCAAAGCGTCGGCGGGCGTCGGCACAGTGCACGACGAGATGTCGCCGGCTGTCACGGGGCCGGGAAAGAGGCGCCACAATGTCTGGCTCCTTCTCTCACCGGTCGCTTGGGAGAAGAAGCAAGAGGGCACAGGGTGGCGCAGATGAGAAGCAAAGCCAGCGAAAACCCTATGGCTGGTTGGCGATGGCATCTGTGTAGTTAAGTTGATGGCGGCTCTCTTTCTTTGTTTCTGGAGAAAATCCGGTTACCCTGCTGCAACCGCTGCGTGTGTTTGTGCGGTGGCATTTTGTTGTTTCTACTTTCCTCCTTCGTTCAATCCCGGTTCTTCCGTGACTGAGTCCTCAATTTCTACGTCTCGCCGAAAATAAATGTAAGTACATTTGAATGGCATAGCAGGATACCTGTGAGACCGCTCATGTGTTCCGCGGATATGGCAAATCGGTGTAACAGACATGTAAGCTCTAAGATAGTTGACGCATCAGATGCAACACCAAGCAACGCAACGGAACTGTGGTTTTATTATTCAGATCACCGTGTATTAATGTATTCTGAAACTTTCTTAGGTCTATGTGCGTGTTGAGCCTGATTAGTGAGTAATGAGTGCACTGGCTTCGTTCCCACCATCCTGTCATTTGGTCATTACGGGTACTGAGTGCAGCGCCTGTACAACTGTGTGGGGTAGTAGTAGTTTACTCGTGTCTTACATACAAGAATACATGCATGTGATACCGCGTGTTGTGAGGCAACTGTTACCGCGCGTTCATTCACTGTGGCATCGCAGTCATGAGATTTCAGTTCAGGGCTGTGAAATTTACGCGCATGCTTGAGCAAAATTTGTTGTGTCATGTCAACAGAACTGCCGCAGGCAACCATGACGTCTTGTGGTGGCGGAATGACTACACGCAGCTCAGCATTCACATGAGCATGAGTGTCGAGTTTGCGTTCTCGGTCACATTTTTAAACTTTGTCAGAAGCATGTGACTTTTAGGAATGTTCATTATTGTTATTTCTTATTGATCACACTGTTGCGGTTTTATACATTTCAAGGTTCGTCATTCTTGCAGACCGCGAATAGCAAAAGAACTACACGACCTGTTATTTCGTTTCACAGTATTGGTACAGGCACGCTGTTGTTCCCAGATGATTTATGGCATGCCATAAGCTGTCCAGTGTTTCACGTGGTACGGACTGGGGAGTGAAGACTTGAACCAGGTTGCTGGGCTGATAGCGTAGGACAGAGATGATGAGGGGACGAACAGCGAACTAAATTAATACGTCGGGCTATGGGTGAGCGGCGTGTTACGACGACCTATACATGCACGTTCGGATGTATTTTGTTTATTTTTATTATATATTGCTGGGGGCCGCCACCTGTTCCGGTGCCGGGATCAAACGATGCATGCCTATACCTGCCCTGGCCACTCAGGCGCCTCCAGTTGTGTGTGTGTGTGTGTACGGCGGCTGCTTTCTTTTTTTTTTTTCAAGCTCCCCTTTATTGTCAAATCAAAGCCACGGTGCTATTCAACAATTTTCTGCGGGACATTTTACACTTTCCTGCTACACCGCTACATACTCGCTACCCCAAGTGAGCCATATTTTGTTGGATTGTGTTAACCTCACTATTACCTAGCCATGGAAGACAGTTCGTGCAGGCGAAATCGAAGCCAGAGCGAAAAATTGTTAACGCTACGCGCATTTGTGGTGCGCAGTCTTTGTGTAGCATACCCGTCGATCGTGCAAGGTCCCATTTACTAAAGGAGCCCTGCAACATTTAAAATCTCGATAGCAAACGATGCCCAACAGTCGTGGAGGTTATCGTAAACGTGTGAGCCTAATATTATTGAGCTGCGTGCACCAGGGAATCTTTTATTTGGTTTCAAACACAGCTGTAATTCACCTGCTTTTCGTTCCAACAAATGTCACTAGGCCGCCGACTACTTTGCTCGAGCCAGATATAGCATAGCCTGAACTTACGATCACGGAAAGGTATTCTGGAATGTTTTATTTCGTTCATTTTCCGTTAAAACAAGAAAGGCATTCTGAGTACCTATTTTTAAGAAGATCGAGGTGAGCGAAGTGACCTAGTCGGTAGCGCGAGTGACGTTACTTGTTGAAAGAAGAGCAGGCAACTTGTGGTTCGGTACTGCTAGTGGCATCACTTGTTGAAACAAGCGCAAGCGATTTCCTGCTGTATTTAAAACAAAACCGCAAATCCAGTGCTGCTTGCAGCACAATAACATTTGCCTCATATGTTCACAAAAGCCTCAACGACTGATGGCACCTCTTGCTAGTGTGTTCAAAAAGTGTTGCAGGGACCCTTTCATACCGAGTGCGCAGTGAGCATGTAAGGACGCCTCGAAGAATAGTCTCACGCTCTAATCGTGAAGCATGTGTGTCACTCGATTTCTACATGCTGCGTATGGTAATGCATCCAAAGTAACCGACGAATGAGTAATGTGTGTATTATAACGTTCACAAGTGACGTATTGTCACTTATTATTTTCACTTGTTATTTTTCTTTATTTTGATTGTGTCTACAGTAATGATTGTACAGTTTCCTTTATTGCTTTTCTTTAAACGTTTCAACTTTATAACGTGCTGTTTATTTCTGATTATCTCATTGGTCTAGTATTTGTAGAGTTTACTCTGGATAGTTTATCTTTTGTCGGTTCAAGTGAACTTGGGTACGCACCTTCTTGAATTGCTTTTGGTTTTCAATATCTGTATGATCCCCTTTCCTGCAACAGCCTCAAATGTGAGGCTAGCAGTATGCTTCAAGATAAATAAAATAAGTAACACTCCTGGGAGTGTTAGATTGTATGTGCATACAATGCCTTGGTGCATATATACCCAATAAAGTGGGCTTCATAGTTTGTTGGTTGATTAAATTTATATAGTGGACGTTCAGAGGAAGCAGACGTTCGAAGAAAATTGATTTTCAGTGTTTCTCTGTTTCACGTTGTCGGATAGTATGTGCTCTTTCTCTCAAGGGCGCAAGACTACGACAGAGATACATTTCAAATTTCTGGCAAATGAGTTCTGCGCAAACCCGCAAGGAGGAGTAACGTTTATGAAAGGGAAAATTTGCATCCGGCCGTTTTCTAGCACAAGCCTACACGGAAATCCATACGGATTTCTCAGAAATGAAGACTTATGTTTGAAGCGAGATGGCTGTTAAAACGCGTTTATAAAGCGAAAATGTGGAAGAAAATCATGCTGTAGAGTCAAGAGCTTTCTGTTGTGCGGAATTCCACACGTTTGGCCCACCTCTGAAGCCTTGGGTTTAGGGCGAACAACGGGAAGCTGAACATAGCCGCGATTGAATAAGTAGAGACGGTTAGAATACTGGTGGCAGAAAACTAGAGGAACGGACAAAAATAATTAAGGAAAATATGGAATTTCTGCCATAAGGGCAGGGAACTGGATAGAAATTCCGTTTTTGATATGGCATGATCGATTGATTGAAGTAAATTAAAAGGCTGAGGCAAATTAAAGAGAAAAAGAAAAGTTCTTAAATCTTCTTACGAGCCTGGTGGCGCACATGTCACCGCCCCGTTACAAGGGGGCGCACTGGGCGATCCAAGATGGCTGCCCGGAGGAGGGTCGACCCGTCTGAAGAGCGTCTGCTAGCATGTGCAAAGATACGACGTGCGGACATAAGCCCCGTGCCGCTTTTACCGGATGAAGTCACGACCGGCACTGAAGTGTATATGAGACAAAAATACTTGCTTAAATCACAGACAGCCCCAAATTCCCGCAACCTTAACATTTGCTGCGACGTGAAGGGCTGTTTCAGCCCGTGAGCGTGCACCAACGATGTGTTGCGAGATCCTGTGCGTTCGAAGGAAGGCCAGTGCGTGTAACGGAATCGGCGTATGAACTAGACGACGCTCCGAGGTACGTACCGAGCCTGCCTGGCGTATTTCGTGCTGTAGTGCGCAGCTAGCGGCTAACGCTATGGATTTGCTGCTGGGCACCGCGCGTTGAACGTGACGATGGTTTCAAAACATGTAGCGCCGTTACCATTACTTTCGCTGTCAGGAACGCGGACTTAGCAGAAAGCAATCGCGTCCTTGTGGCGTTGAACTTCTCAATCAGTCGCGTTTGGTCAGAAACCAAGCCTCAAGTCGACATTTATTAGTCGGACGCTCCTGAATCTAGTTCCGTTTTTGCTCCCGCAGCCCACCGATCCGATCACAGCTTTGTGCTACACGGATGCGCTATCAATCGAAATCCACGGATCAGAATCGAACTTATGGGTCCCACCTGAGTGCTGTCGTTTCAGTCGAGAGTTGAATGAACTTAGCCAAATTGATTCAATTGTTGGCTCGCATGGCAGCGACGTCGTTCTCGATCGTTATCATAGCTCGATTGCAGTGAAAAAAGCCCGTGTAGGCAGTGGATTCGTATCCGTTACGGCAGCTGTTCCAACGCATCGCGGGCTATTTCTTTGTAAATTCCCCCGGCGAACCGTATCAACGTTTCAATCATGTCAATTTGGCGAAGTAGCAAACTCTTACGGCAAGCCATGTGATTGAAATTCACATTTAAGGTGTCGGTTGCGGTAGTAAGATGACAAAATCAGCTACTCTGTGCGTGGAAAAAAAAACAGGTCCCCTGCCATTTATACCTAAATGAAGTTGGGGCTAAATATAAATGGACGCCCCTATCATAGCATTTCACCTCTCCTTAAGGCACTTCATGTAATTTGCACTTCACATGTTTTTGTTAAGAATGTGTCCCTGTCGTCCCGCGGCATGCTCTCTTACTGCGTAGTCTGTATACTCATATCAGTTTCCCTTTATGAGCAGCAATGTAAAGTGGCACTTTCTCATTCAGCTCATTAAAACTGCTTCGGTCAAATTCCACTCCGAATGTTTGCTTGGAGTCGTGCTCTGCAACATCAAGATCAGTGTTCGTGCCAGATGTGCAAAAATATTTTTTCAGCATTTCTAATGTTCAAAATTTTATTGGGTTTTGTTAAAATGTGCACATTTAAACTAGCCTGCAAGCTCATTCTTGTGGCCACAGGACAGTTTTCTGCAGATTTACCTTAACAGAGATACCTAGTGGGCGCACGACGACTGTCAAATCAACTTTATTTTCATTCTGTCATAGAGAAAGGACTGTGGCAGAAAGCTCTCATTGAAACACTCGACTAGTTTGCAGAACCGTACATAAAGAAAATAGTCACAGTAGTAACAGTACACCGATAAGTAAAAATAATAATTTCAAACTTCACAGGTAATGTACAGCAAGGCATACACAATAATGAAGTACAAATGTAAAACTTATACTAGTAGTGCAAGGTGATAAAATGACATATTTGCACAGAAGTGCTGCTAGAGATAAGAACATAGTGCATGGGATGTCCCATCTTTGTCGGCCAGCCTGGCACATTCATTACCATGATGGTAAAATGTCTCATGACAGCAATACGGCAGAAATGCTTACGAATGGCTGCGGCGGTGGTAGTGTGGTACTGGTGCTCGGCTTAATTTTAAGAAGAATGTGTGCTCAATCCTAGCCATGGTGGTGAATATTCTCGAGGCCCCTCTGCTCTGTGCTATCAGTGCACGTTAAAGAACTCCAAGTGGTCAAAATTTTCAGAGCTCTCCATTACACTGTGCCTCAATCATATTGTGGGTTGACATGTAAAACCCCTGCGATTATGAACATGTTTAAGAATCCACCACTTCAGCACTGACACGTAATTGTACTCTGCAGCTGCATCAAAAACCTTGAGAAACTGGCACAGAAGCTGTATTTTTTTCCATGTTCATGATTTTGTTGCAATACAGAAGGGTCCTTCGTTGAGGGGAACAGTGTGTGTGGCTTGTGCTCTGCTGCAGCTACCTGAAGTGCTGACTGTTTGATGCAGGATGAAAATGTCTGCTTGTGGCATCATCTCTTGATGGTTGAAACAGCCAGGCATAGCTTACTCAGACACAAAAATGACACACGAGAAAACAAAAAAGGGTGGACAGGATGTGTGTGCTTGTCTGTACAAGCTTGTTTTTTGGTTTGTTATTTCGGTGTTTCAGCAGCATGCTGAAATAGCCAACTATGCTCAACCAAGTAGCCCACTACGTGCTGGACCTGCACCCCTACATGGCAAAATGGCTTCTCTTTTCGGGCAGTCTGCTGCTTCTAACCACACATATTTGATACGATAATCAATTGCACTGCTCCTCTCCACTTGTTGGCACCATGAGGAGCCGGCGCACTGCTTTGACTACTCACATGCATGTTCCCTTTCGTAAAGGCCCCCTTGTGTACCAAGCAAGACAATGTGAAACAAGGATGGTTGAAAAACATGAACCACGCCATGCAGAGCTGACTAGCAAATGACTTAATTGTGGCAAAAGACATACGTAAATACATGCGGGACATTGCAACATCACAAGCAAAACATAAACCAAAATAAAAAGATACTGAAATAACCATATAAACATAAAAGAATAAATGGAAAGGTCATCATTACATGATACTCTGTGCACATGGCAAGAGTGGTAATTCATGGTGTGTTAACAGAAAGACACAGTTTCATTGTCTGAGAGTAGAAAAGACCAACACACACTTATCTTTTAATATGCAGTGTTATGGGCCTCAAAAATTTCACGCGTCAATTGGTTGTTGCTTCTTGCTAGCATGTCGCATTTTAAAAAATGGGGGCAACAGCCACAATCTTGCAGTGAACACCAAAACGACCACTGATGGTAGTTACGTTGTCATACTCATGAAGCCTGTCATTAAGCATCCCCCAGTCCGGCCACGTTAACACCACGTTAATATTTAACACACTCGCCTATCCGCGTCAGTTTGTGAGAGAGTTTATATAGGCAGGTATTACAGTATTACAGTGCATCTGTGAAGCTTGCTTTTGCATATTGTTATTGTTACTCAATGATTCATTACATTTACACTGGTTTATTTCTTTCACTATGTTCTGTGCAATTGAAGCCAGCATGTGGTAAGGATAACTTGCTCCTATCGGTGAAATCACCCACGAGACCAGTCAGTGTGCATTCATAGTGGTACAGCGTAAATAAACAAGACACAGGAAGGGAACAAACCTCCTCAACGTGTGTCTTGTATCCTCTCTTCTTCTTGTGTCTCGTTTATTTATGATTTGCCACTATAGATGATCACCTGTGCGTGATAAGTATACTCATAGAGTGCATGCATGATTTTTTTAGTGTGTTGGACATGCACAGCTTAGTGTTTCTGCCTTTTATTAACATTAAATGGGTGGCTTCATGATTGAGCTCCTCTAATGTACAGGTTACAGCACAACAAATATTACATAAATGAAAAATAAGAAACATTACATACAAGGCATACTTTGCAAATTACTACAGATGTCACAGAAGTACACAGTCATCCTGTGGCACATAACAATTTAAAACTATCGGCTGACAACATAACAAGGACATGCTCTTAACTACTTTATTCAAGTGTCTCTTTGCTGCATCAAATATTTAGAGGGGTATAGTATAAAAACATACCACCTGAAAGAGCTGCACACACTCGAACTTGTTTCCAGGCTAGTGATAACAACCAAAAGAGCTGTACAAGCTGGCCTCATCATTTGCCTTAATTGCAAGTAAATACTTCACACGCTGAGCTTATCAACTACGTTAAAAGGCCAAAAGCAATGCTGCTTGGCAGTATGAAAACTTGCTGAACAAAGTGCTGAGGCCAGCAAATGACATATGCAAGGAGGTGTGCTACCGGCTTCCCAACCTATCACCGATTCTGCTCGTCGAAAGTAGACACAGGGTTGTGTTGAATGCCTGGAGACCGTGCATATGTCTGACAGCTATTCAGGCTTACATAGCATTACTTCCTTATGCTAGTTCAGCCATTTTCTTTGGCCAAAGCTACTACATCCACCAGCCTTTTATGGTACCACCCCTGCTTGGCAACATTTCAAAAAGACCACTTACTTCTGTCTTACCAAGCAATACTTATCACTAAATTCCTTTGGTGAAGCTACGGTGTCTACAATTGTATTTTTATAATTATGAGCACGTAATATTTTTGCAGTAGTACCATACCTCTGAAATTTAATTTGAATAGCAATTATTCTGGTGTTCCATTTATGATGGAAATTTGTCCTCAATTTAAAGTGTGATTGTACATTTTCGACAACGTGCTCATTGGTTCTGGTTGTTCCGAGTACTTGCTAATAAAAATAATTTGTTCCTCAATCGATCAGCACTTGTATCATTTTCGTCATCATAAGTTCTTTTTTTCTTTTTCATTTCATTTGGTTCTACTGGTTACACTGTTAATGGCATAGCAAAAGAAAAAAAGCCACAGGAAGACAGCTGTTGGAGCTTTTGACCCCTTGTGCAACATACGGCATCAGGAGAATGATCTTTTGGGCATCCAGAAAGTGAATTTTCCATTTTGCCTCCCACGGTTGCTTAGTAACACAGTGCCATGACTTGCAAATAACAATGAACGTGCAAAACTTGTAGTGTCACGGTCATTAGGGAGTATGGCTCATGTGAAACCGAATGCTTGCTTTTTTTAATGCTCTGAAAGTTTTGCTTAAAGAGCTCTGCAAAGACATTATGTACAAAATAAGTGTACAAATAATTGGAATGACACACTACTCAAAATGAAAAGACTGTCTGAAATGCTTTTTGACAAGCTTTGTGGCAACTCTGCCACACAATAAACTAGAATGACTAGTGATGCAGCGACTAATATGGGATTTGTAGTGCACCCAGGATTTTCCACGGCCCAGATGGTGCAAACATTTACAGGGTATTTTTGCAAGTCTGAATGAATATGCGTTACACAAATGAAAATGTTATCCCACATTTCACATTATTTATTGTGATATCTATTTCGCACTTGGGGTTTCATTATAGAGCATGTTATCATACACACATTACACAAATGAAAACGTTATCCTGCGTCTCACATTATTTACTGTGATATCTATTTTGTACTCAGGGTTTCATTATGCAGCATGTTATCATATCGTGGATCGTAGCTGTGTTTACTGTAGTGCGTTTATTTTTGTTATACACACCACATTTTTAAGGTCTACAAGACTATGTTGACATTGCCTCTATATAAATATAATAATTTCTATTTTGTTTATAAATAATATCTGTTTATGTGAAAAGACAAGTGTTTATATTTGGGACATCACAGCGGCCTGCACTCATTGATGACTTATGACGCTATGTCTTTCTAAAACTACTACTAACGTTTCGAACAAACCTTCCATTTTAAGTTCAGCGCTGCGTTTGTCTTGTGCCTTTCTGAGTCCTATAGTTCGTGATGCCTATTTCGCCATGCTTCTTTAGAGCTACGAGCCTGGACGTTGTCCTTAGGCTGCAATTCGGTGACCAAAAGGCCATGGATGGTGTCCCCTGATGGCAGATAGGTTAGCATGGCTCTAGCACATGATCAATTGTCGAGAAAGCCTGAATGGAATCCTGGTAATTGTCCTATCGATAATGGCACGGACAACCAGGAAGCCATCAGCGGTGGCACTTGCTCGTGCAGAAGCCATGACGCACATGTTGATAGAAATCCAGTGAACCCTACCGTCATGGCATGGTGTTGCACTGTGGCTGCCACAGAACAGGATCCTCGTAGGCTGTTCCAATGTAATAAAAAAATGTGACAGTAAGCTGCCATGTCAGTCGTCCCTGTTTATTTCCCATTTGGTCTCCATCATTGCGGCTACTCCAGTGCTTCAGTCAACTCCGGTGTCAACTGCACACGTCATCCTCACAGTAAATAAGGTTTCTATAACATTTCCTGAAGTGTCAGAAACTCATGCTAATAGGTTAGGTGATTTCATTTTTTTCTTCACTGTAATGAATTCTTTATTTTTGATAGCTCAAAGGGCCCCGAGGGGGCTTTACATGAAGGGTGGGTATGTGCACTTCATTTAAAATAGATTAGCTATTTGACAATGTGTTTAAAATGAAGAGGGTTCTTGTAGTCAGGAGTTCGACGAAAGTTTGTCTGGTCAGGCATTGCATGAGGGGATACACGGTCACTGACCAAGTCTGATGTCATCTCAAGAGGGTTCTCATGAAGCATAGTTGAATTGGGGAGGTCATTCCAGTCTCTTGAGGTTTGCAAAAAGGATGAAGATGAGCCATGGTTTGTCCCGGAGGAGGGTACACGGTGTGGTCGGGTTTGGTGCAGTTTGAATGGCGAATGACTGGCAAAATGTTTGGAGTCCGGGGACGTACATGGGAGAACTTGTGGAATACTACAAGACGGGACACTTCAGTGAAGTACAAGGTTAGGTAGGTTAGCTTGCAACGTTTGCTGGTATGGAAGTGTACGAACAATCAGAGGAAATAAACCATGCTGTGCATTTTTGAATTCCTTACAACATGTTAATATGGTTAGTTTTGTGGGAATCCCAAACTACACATGTGTTCTACAATCGTTAGCCAGGACTTGTGTACTCCTTGGTTACTCAGTGATTTGAACATTATACAAGTAATTACAAAAAGCCAGGAGATGGTGCAGCTTTACAGTTTTCAAGGCCTGCTGTCCTGAGAGACTGTGTGAAATAAAGCAAAACAAAAACCAAGTGATAAGTTTAGAGAAACCAATGATTTTATTAATAAAGCTTTGAACAGATGTGCCTGAATAAGGACTGTAGGCAAGCTTGTGTGCTTTCATGCTAGGTAATCAGAACAATCTTCCAGTAAGCTCTCTTGTAAAGACTTTATTAAATGAAAGTATGTATACATATATAAAAAATAAAAGCAAGGCTGCCAGATTTTATGTACTAATTTACATACACGATACACATTCTAGTCGTGAACACATCCACAGAGTTTAGCCATATTACTTTCTGAAGTTAGTAATATATACCTTGAGATTTCCTTACAGATGTTACTGCACTGTTGCAGCTGTTTGAACCGCCTTTGCACAACTAACCTGTGATATTACGCCGCGGATGCAGCTGCCACAGATATTAGCAGGTGCCAGCAGCCTTCTTATCGTGAATGTCCGCATTTGGCAAAAACTGCGACGCTATATGCCAATCGAACTGGCCTGCTCAGACATAGCCATGCACAGTTGTCTCTTGGGTGTTTGTTCAGCACACAGAAAAATGAATCTCGAAATTTAAGCATGCATATGCATACTTTTCACAGCATCGAAGAATTTCTCAACAATAACGCCGTTCGGACGGAATTGGTGAAGTTTAGAAACACAGCGGCCCGGCTTGCCGCGACTGCACGTTTCGCTACTTTAAAGCGACGCATAGGTAATAAAAGACGATGTACTGAGCAGGACTATGAATCAAGTTCTTTCAGCTGGGTTTTATTAACATGGATATAAGCGAATTCCATCGGCCAATCACGCTTAATCTCCAAAGGAATGCGACTGCTGGACACCCCGCGGCACAGTCGATCTGTACTTGGTCCCAGTACATATGGGACGAACGCGGCCCCGCGGATGACTGAACACTCACCATAAAGATTCATAACAGTGCTTTCCTGAATGGTAAAGAGCCCTATTTTAATGCGAGACTTTCCATTACGAAGGCCCTCATACTGCTTAGTTATCAAACACGCGAGATCGCGAGCTTACGCGACTCCGCCGCATGCAATGTTATGGGCTTCGATCGTGCAATAAAAAAGAAAGAACATCAACGGATAATCTGTACAAGCGGTACATCGACGGTACAAGCGAAACAACGTGAATTTCCATGGAAAAGTTTAGACAACAGTACCTCACTTACTACGTAGCTTGAAAAAAACTCGCGGAGCTGGAACATGTACGGTGTGGGCTTTCGTTGGCAGCGCGGCTTGCCCGAGGAGTTTCACCATGTATCTTCACGAAAACTTCGCGTCTCGCAAGAAAGAATAAGGTTTATCCCGTCACGGGGCCCAGATTTATTCACTGCTGCACGAAACATTCGAGGTTGTCGTGTTCTTTTTCCTTGCCAACGCGCTAACAATCGGGCTAGCACACACGAACAGGGCAGCGGCGGCCAGGGCGGCCATTTTGTCGTCTGCTAACCCTCCTCCGGAGGGTTCTCCTCCAAACCGCTTGATGGCGTGACAGTCTACGGGCATTGCCATTATCTTTTGTCTGTTCAAGTGAGCTTGGGTACGCACCTTCTTGAATTGTTTGTTTTTCAATATCTGTATGATCCCCTTTCCTGCAACAGCCTCAAATGTGAGGCTAGCAGTATGCTTCAAAATAAATAAAATAAATAGCACTCCTGGGAGTATTAGATTGTATGTGCATACAACGCCTTGGTGCATATATGCCCAATAAAGTGGGCTTCATCGTTTGTTGGTTGATTAAATTTATATAGTGGAGGTTCAGAGGAAGCAGACGTTCGAGGAAAATTTATTTTCAGTGTTTCTCTGTTTCACGTTGTCGGATAGTATGTGCTCTTTCTCTCAAGGGCGCAAGACTACGACAGAGATACATTTCAAATTTCTGGCAAATGAGTTCTGCGCAAACCCGCAAGGAGGAGTAACGTTTATGAAAGGGAAAATTTGCATCCGGCCGTTTTCTAGCACAAGCCTACAGGGAAATCCATACGGATTTCTCAGAAATGAAAGCTTCCTCTAGTTGCCGAAGAATTCGTCCTGGACCGGGGTTCTAACCCGGGACCAACGCCTGACCGGGGAGCTCGCTCTGCCATTTTAATGTGAAACAGGGTAAAATTCGGAGACCCTCAGTTTGAACCTGCACTAGGAAGCTTCCAACTAGGAAGCTTTCATTTCTTAGAAATCCGTATGGATTTCCTTGTAGCCTTGTGCTACAAAACGCGTGGATGCTAATTTTTCTTTTCATTTCAAATTTCGTTGCTCAAAACCCAGTTGCAGAACAGCTTTATAGGAAATAACGGCCCCATTTTTTTTTCCTTTGCGGGAATATAGGGGGTTGAATCGGTTGCGTGGATAACATGATAAAGAGCACCAACTCGTTCTACCACGGCCCGACTGCGGTTCTACATTGAAAGCATTTCCGCGACGACGGTTTCAGCGTGTCATATCATGCCAGTAGGATTGTATTTATCAGCAGCACTGACTCTAGACACTGCAGCTACATTTTGGTGACTGTGAACGTGAACTAGTTGCGCGTTTGGTGGAGGTTGCATTCTCAAAGGAGTTGGCTGTTCGAATTGTTTTGTTTAATGACTAGGTGTAAGGTAACAGTTCTTTTTAATGTGAAACAGGGTAAAATTGGGAGACCCTCAGTTTGATCCTGAACGTGTAGACGTGCTGGTTATTTAGAGTCCTTTTTAGGAGTAGCTTCAAGCGCTGTGCCAAAATCTTTTTTTTTTGTTTGTTTCCAAATGATGCTTGCCAGTATGATAGCCGTTCATGTCAGATTTCCATAGATGTGCGTAATACAGTGCTTTGTAGAGAGCCATATTAGTATTTTGTATACGTAAGTGAGAACATTACCTTTAGGGGCAAAGCTCCTTAAGGTTTGGGTGTGTCCGTCCGTTGTAGCAGCGCGTTACCTACTAGGAACACGATTAGTATTTTGTATACGTAAGTGAGAACATTACCTTTAGGGGCAAAGCTCCTTAAGGTTTGGGTGTGTCCGTCCGTTGTAGTAGCGCGTTACCTACTAGGAACGCGCTATTAGGAGGGCGCGTGCCTCCCGGCGCGCGAGCTCTCTCACTCTTCCATCTGCTGTCTTGTGAGAGAGAGAAAGAGAGAGCGAAAGGCGCGCGTTGACTATGGAAACGCTCTTTCTTCGATGGACGCGCTACCAACTTGCAAAGAAGGAGAACGCGCCCTCACCCGCGAGAGACAAGCTTGACGCAGGCAGCGTCTCCTAGCGAGTTTCTTGATTGAAAAATACCGACTGCTCGCTATATATACCTTGTTACGGTGAAAGGTGTTTATTTTACAGAGCGGGGTGACGGATGGTAGAGGAAGGCTTAGCACTCAGCCCAGGATTGAGCCTCACTTCGTTGTCCTCTTTCATTCTTCACCCGAGGTACGGTATCAATTCCCCCGTTGCAGACGATGCCCACCGGGCGAGTCATTCAGTGTCGCGCGTATAGTATGGCTTCAACCTGGCAACATGAACGACGTCAGTTCTTCTGGAACGACGGCCGGTAGATGCGAGTCGGGAAACGACGTACGTAACGTCACTAAAACGCGACAAGACGACAAAAGGACCTGTGTAGCGGGCCAGGAACTTTTGGTACAACCCACGCTTGCGGTACGGAGTCCACAGCCACACCAGATCGCCTTTTCTGTATGATACATGTCGATGTCGCTTGTCGTAACGAGCCTTTTAGCGGTCCTGTGATGCGAAAGTACGGAGACGCGCGATGCGCCGCGCCTCCTCTGCGCGACAGAGCGTCTCAGCAACAGGTGGTTTTTCCTCCTCGGAAAATGGGAGAATGGCGTCAAGGGTACTTCGTGGTCGGCGGACGTAGAGGAGGTAGAACGGGCTGAAACCGGTGGTCTCGTGCAGCGCAGTATTGTACGCGTAAGTCATAAAAGGTAAAATTGCGTCCCAGTTTTTGTGCTTCGAGTCAACATACATAGCAAGCATGTTAATCAGAGTTCTGTTGATGCGCTCAGTCAATCCGTTCGTCTGTGGATGGTATGACGTTGCGTGACGAAACTGGGAGGCTGAGCGGCGAAGCAGCTCCTCAACGACGTCGGCTACGAACTGGCGGCCGCGATAGCTGATAATCGCGCGAGGCGGTCCATGCCGGAGGATTATGTAGCGTAATAAGAAGTCCGAAACGTGTTCGGCTGTGGCGGCAGAGAGTGGTGCGGTTTCAGCGTAACGGGTCAGATGGTCGACACAGATTATAATCCAGCGGTTGCCCTGGATGGATCTCGGAAAAGGGCCTATCAAGTCAATGCCGACGACTTCAAAGGGGGAACACGGAGGTGGTATGGGATGGAGAAGGCCTGGCGGTGCACTAGTTGGACGTTTGTACCGTTGACAATGGTCACAACTCGCAACGTATTTGGCCGTAGTTTGGCGCATGCGTGGCCAGTAAAAACGTTCGAGTGCGCGGTGGTATGTCCTGGCAAATCCCATATGGCCGGATGTTGGGTCGTCGTGCAAAGTTTGTAAGACGTTGGTTCGCAAAGCCTTAGGAACAACCAAAAGAAGGCGGGCCCCGGTCCCAGAAAAATTCCGCCTGTAAAGAATTCCATCCTGTACAACGAAAGGGCTCTGGCGGGGCTTCTCGACGGCGGATGAGAAAGAAGGAGCCAGACTATGGTCTTTGCGCTGTTCAGCACGGAAGGCGACAAGATCTGGGAACGATGAGTCTATAGCTGCTAGACAGTCGTCAAAATTGTCGGCGTCACATTCCGTCATGGGAAGGGGAAGTCGCGACAGGCAATCAGCGTCTGCATGACGGCGGCCACTCTTAAAGCATACATCAAAGTCATACTCTTGCAAGCGTAAGGCCCAGCGTGCAAGACGGCCTGAAGGATCACGTAGACCAGTTAGCCAACACAGTGAGTGGTGGTCTGTGACGATAGAGAATCTGCGGCCGTAGATGTACGGTCGAAACTTGTGCACGGCAAAGACGACCGCAAGACATTCTTGCTCGGTAACGGTGTAATTCCGCTCTGCTTTGCTCAAACAACGGCTAGCATAGGCAATGACATGTTCGGCGGCTCCATGACGCTGGACTAAAACTGCGCCGATACCGATTCCACTAGCGTCACTGTGCACCTCAGTTGGGGCGGATGCGTCGAAATGGCGAAGAGTAGGTCCGGAAGTCAGCATGAACTTCAGCTGAGAAAAGGACGACTCGCACTCTTTCGTCCACTGGAACGGCACGTCTTTGTTGAGCAAATGAGTGAGAGGCTGAGCCACATCAGCGAATTTTGGAACAAAACGCCGGAAATATGAGCACAGACCCAAGAAGCTTCGAAGTTCTCGCAGTGAACGCGGTCGAGTGAAGCTGCTTACCGCGGTGACTTTCTGTGGGTCAGGTCGAACACCGTGCTTGTCTACGAGATGGCCAAGAACTATCGTTGCACGATCACCAAAGTGGCATTTTTTTTAATTCAGGGTAAGTGCCGCTTTCTCAAGGCACGTTAGCACAACATCAAGACGGCGATTATGTTCGTCGAACGTGCGGCCAAAAATTACAACATCATCAAGATAACAAAGGCATATTTCCCATTTTAGGCCGCGGAGAACAGTGTCCATAAATCGCTCAAAGGTGGCAGGAGCGTTGCATAAACCAAACGGCATAACATTAAACTCATATAGACCGTCTGGAGTTGTAAACGCTGTTTTTTCCTTGTCCGCCGAGTGCATGGGAATTTGCCAATATCCAGATCTGAGGTCTACGGAAGAAAAATACGAAGCAGAGTGCAGGCAATCAATGACGTCATAAATTCGGGGAAGCGGATATACATCTTTCTTCGTCACAGAGTTCAATCGCCGGTAGTCCACACAAAACCTCCAGGAACCATCCTTCTTCTTTACTAGTATAACAGGCGCTGCCCAGGGGCTAGAGGACTCCTGAATAACTTTCTTCGCCAACATTTCCTCTACCTGCTGAGCTATAATTTTACGCCCGGACGGAGATACTCTGTATGGTCTCTGGCGGATAGGATGGGCTGCACCAGTATTAATCACGTGGCGAGCACGTGAAGGTGGTACGGGAAATTCGTGGCCATTCTGTGCAAAATCAAAGACGGATGCATGATTGGACAGGATTCGAACCAATGTTTGTCTCTTCTCCGATCAAAGCGACTTATTCACCATACCTAGGAATACGTCATCATTTGGGTAGGCCAGATCGGATCCATCCTTTTGGTCGTCGCTAATTACCGCAATGCTAATGTTATCGCTTGTGTCCTGTTCAAACAAAGCCAGCCGCACTCCGCTAGGTAGGACAATCGGCTCGAAAGAGGAGTTTATCACCCACAGTAACGATCTGCCACTTTTCGTAGAAATCACACAACGCGGTACAAACACATCCTTTTTCGCACAGGTCAGCTGGATCGGGTAAACTATCACGTCAGCGTTATCAGGTGCGACACCACAGACTTCAACAGGCGCTCGAACTATGGACTGCGCCGGCAGAGTTATGTCGTCAACGACGGCAATAGTCTGCTGCCGGCGCGTAGGCTCCTCACAAAAAGCAGAGAGTAAGACTTCACCGGCACCGCAATCAACCGTGGCTCCACATTCTTTCAGAAAGTCGATCCCCAGGATCACGTCATGGGTAGAATGCGCAAGAACTACAAACTCTGCCTTGAACACCTTTGAGCCGAATGTAACAGTTACAGTACACACTCCCTTTGGTCGCAACGCTTCCCCACTGACTGCACGAAACGTTGCGTAGTCTTCCCAACAGAACATCACTTTCCGACCGATTCGGGACTTGAATTCACTGCTCATGACGGAAACAGTTGCTCCCGTGTCGACTAAAGCTGACGTGGGAACACCATCTATAAGAACATCGACCTTATTCGTTGACATTGAAACTGGCGGAGGCATTTTTGTGTGCAGTGAAAAATGTCCGGCGACCTCACCTCCATCGGCCGCGGCGTCTAGTTTCCCGGAGGAGGAGAGGCGAGACGTCGACGGCTTGGAGATGGTGACCGATACCTACGGGAAGTTGGTGGTGTCACACTCCGCGCAGAATCAGGCGAATCGTTGCGGAGGTTCCGATGGTAGTCGCTGCCGTAGTAGCTGTTCCGTGGCGGCCAGCGATAGTTCCCACGCGTATGCGTACTTGGGCGGCGCGAGGATGCCGGTGGTCGTTCGTACTGCAGTAGAGGAGCACGGCGGCGCTCCGAGCAGAAGCGTGCTATATGTCCACGGACGCCACAGTAAAAGCACACAGGTGCTTCACGCGTCAGACGCTGCTGAAGACGGTCAGTGGGACCTTGCCACGCCGTAATGTCGGAGGGCGACGACCTCTTGACGGAATCGCTCCGCGGCTCATAATTGTAAGAATAATGACGCGGCTGCTCCGGCTCCCTCGAGTAGTCGAAGCCCGCAGCATTGATGGACACCGGAAGGGCGGCGCACGGTGTGAAAGCACCATGGACATGCGCGTTCGATTTACCGGCAGCGTCCCGTCGATCAAGTTCGTCGCGCACTATTTCCCGAATAGTTGACGCCAGATCGCTGGGCGAAGGACCCACGTCGATGCTTGCGACAGTGGTGACGTTGGGGAGTCGACCGAACTTTGCCGAAATACGCCGAGCCTTAAGAGCCTCGAATGTGCGGCAATGTCGGATGATGTCATCTGCCGAAGTTAAGTCGTCCTTGCCTATCAGGTAGTGGTAGACATCTTCGGCAATACCTTTGAGGAGATGGCCGACCTTATCCTCATCTGTCATGGCCGGGTCCACACTTTTGCACAACTTCAGAACTTCCTCTATGTACGTGGTGCACGTCTCCCCTGGTACTTGCGCACGTTGGCCAGCGTCTGCTCGGCACGCTTCTTTTTCGTTGACGGGTCGCCAAAACACTTCTTGATCTCGTCTACAAAATTCGCCCACGTAGTCAGGTTTTCCTCGTGATTCTCGAACCACATCAACGCGGTTCCCTCAAGAAACAGTGGGACGTTGTTCCGCTGGCTGGTCGTGTCCCAGCGGTTATACAGACTCACCCGCCGGTAGTGTTTGAGCCATTCCTCGACATCCTCTCCAGTGTTCCCGGAGAAGGTGCGTGGTTCCCTGTAGTGTTGTCCAAGGGAGCAGGACGAAGGCGGCGGGCTGTCACCATCGGCGTTCATGGTCACTGGTACAGGCGGAAGACCCGCGCGTCTGCGGCTTCGGCGGAGCTCCAGCGGTTTCTCTTCCGTCGTCCTTCTTCGGGGCGCGAATACGTTACCCAGCACCTCCACCAATCTTGTTACGGTGAAAGATGTTTATTTTACAGAGCGGGGTGATGGATGGTACACTCTTAATCTGGTTCCATATAAGTTCCAGTTAAAACGGTGATCCACATATTTTTATCTGGATCCGAGCTCTGAATAAGTGGAACAAGGCATATAAGTGGATCTTATGTGGAACGTTCGTTCTGTTTCCTTTATGTTTATCGTTCTTATCTGGAACTCGGTAAAGGGGGGGATGAAATGTTGCATGATCCAGCTACCGTTCCACTTATGTCCCAGTAAAATTTCTAGAGAGTGCGCTTGTATATTTTTTGCTTGTGTCTTGTTCCACATAAATGATGCGCTGCAGTGAAGTGTGCATTGCACCACATATAAATTTGGCACTCTTTGCGCGAAGTTGCCCTTGACCCATACACACATGGCATATGAAATAGCGGAAAGTTAGGCTGTATGTGTGAGGCTAGTTGACTTGTGAAGCTAGTTGAGAGCAAAGGATATGCCTTAGCTAAAAGCAGAACTTGCAGGAACCTCTTGTCAGGTTGTCTGCGGCGCTCAAAGTTCAAACGGCATTTGTGAACCTGGTCTTCCTGTCACTAATTTCAGACACGCAGTACACCAAAGCGTTCCCCTTTCATGCGTGTCTCAGCTTGCGCTGTTTCAATGACGAATGTTCACCAGCTAGCTCGAATCTCCATTTTACTTCAGTGCATCTAAAATCATCAAACACTGGAATTCTAGAAGGTCTGGCGTCTTTTGGTGTCCACTCTGCTGTTATGAACGAAGCCCATAACTGCCTGGGCTAAAGAAGTTCTGGTGAACATCGCGCTTTTCTAGACGCCTCTGTTACGAAATGCTTGTTGAGTCTATCACGTGCTGTGCATTTGACTAACAAGTAGCACCATAGAAACAAAGGGTTTGGTTCAACGTTCAGCCATTCGCTCGCTGTGGTCTAGTAGGGACAGAGTTTTCAACGCTTAAGCAATAAGTCAATGACCATAGCCGTCAGGTATAATGGACACTTGGGTCAGGTTACGGCATATTGCGCATGTTTATATATACGCATGCAAGTGTGCTTGCATTTTTCTGCTCCTGGTGGCTTGTTGAATTCCACAAGCAAACAAAAATATCAGTTTGCAGGGGAAGGTTGACTCTATACGATTCAGAAATGCGGAACGAAATTGAACTTAGAGAAGCTAAAATACTTCGCAGTATATGCAGTAAACTGTGTGTATTAATACTGATATCATAGTACTTTTATAAATTATGCACTTCAATAAAGGAAAAATTCGCAGTTTAAACATCGATTTTTTCGTGGTAACCGCATCTCACCGAATGACCCTTCCGTCTCCTGCTGCTCCATTGTTTATTGTTTTCCTGCAATTCTAGTGCTTATAAGGAAAAAAAAACTGCTTTGAAGCGGCCCGTTGCATTACTTTCTAACAAACTTTGCCACACCTCCCCCTGGCTATACACGAGTAATTTGTCATGTGTTTATCAAAGCGCGTCGCATTATCTCTCCTTTTGGTAATGACCAGGCTTGCTGTAGTCAAGGAAACGCAACAAATGGAGTAGCGTACATTTTGCGCGTATTGTAAACAGCAACGCTATAAAGCTTTCTTCAAAAATCATGTACGGTTACTGCGCGCGCTCGCGGCCAGCGGCGCGAAACAACTTTAGTAGAAATTAACGCGTTAAGCGGTGTGCTAAATATATATATTATATATATAAACACTCCGCCCTGTGGGTGCACGGCGCGCTGTCATTTCAGGAGAGAAGAAAGAAAAACGCGGCGACGGCCGCGCGGTTTTCACCCGCTCTTCCGCGGGCTCGCCACTGGCCAAATCGTCCTTCCAATCGCTACCTCCAGATGCGCATGCGCGATGTCAGGCGAGCTCTCCCGGCTCTCCTTCGCCGGCTCGCGACACGAAGTACAGTGGGGCCGCAACTGCTACGACGCCAAAGCACGAAAGCGGGACTGCGCAAACACTTGTTACGATCGCAGCGCCTCCACCTCCCAGCTTTCGCTCCGCTAGTTGTCAACGTTCTGCTTCACCCACGCCACCAGTGGCAGACACAGTGCAGTTGCGCGTGCCGTGGCTGATGTGAACTACTAGAAGTGAAGGTAGTGTGCTGTCGGCCAGTGGCGCGAACCGTTACGGCGAAGCGGAGTGACGAAGTTTCCAGGAGGCGCAAACAAAGGTGAGTGCTGCATATTTATGCGCTCGGCTGTTGTTCAGTGAGACTAAAAACGCCACTGTGGTAGGGTAGGATACCGCTACGTTGCCTTATGTATTCAATTGAATTCGGGTACGCCTGCCAAACTCGCTCCCCGAAGGCAATTGCTGCTTACGTAGCCCGATTGCTTGAGTACTACCCCGGCGGATTTGTTTATAGCGCGCATAACAGAGCAATCTGAATGACGGCAGTTTTTCCTCCAGATTTTGGATCACGAGACAACGGGCGTAAAGGCATATCGAATTAATATGCTTACTTCGTAATTTACGCTGTCGTAAGTTCTGCGCGGAAATTTTTTGTCGTAGCGCTCAACTTCACTTAGTTTTGACGAAACGTAATCGGTAAACGGTAATTCGCGTCAATTTTCGTGCTCAATGGCCGGAATCCGCTCGACATTCATGACTCCGACCACGTTACTGGTTCGCGTGTTAGTTTCCGAGTAATCTGTATGCCCCGGCCATTACAGTATGTTGCTTAGTATGATAATGACCGACCTCTCCTTGGTCATCGGCTGTCTTAAGGCCATCACATTTGTTCGTGTCTCAAGCCGAGATTTCTTTCTGTGCAAGGTCTTTATGCTGCGGCAGTATGATCGTGACATTAACTGCTTTGTTTTAAGGGAGTCTGGGCATGGGACAATTGTCACAAAGTAGAGGTTTCTTCTCCCATGGCCTGTCTTTTGGTATGCAGGTATCAGTTCTGTCCGCTGTTCGTCTCACTTCTACACCCAGCTGCCGCATTGAGAACGTTATATACAATGTAATCACTAGCAAACCTTTTCTGTCATTTGTTAGGATATGCTCAGACCTCAATGATGTAATGTGAAAGCAAAAGCACGCTTGTCCCTTTTCCTGTCCTCAGTACCACCACAATTTTAGATATTTAAATAAATTTTAGATTCTAAATAACTATAATTTTACACCTATCTAGGAAAAAATGTATTCTAGACCTAACACACACCCTTGCTCTGCTATCTTTGCGTCCCACAAGACCATACATCCACTCAACTTCACCCCTATCTTTGCCCATACTAACAAATTTCGATACTCTCTTGCTCTTTTTTTTTTCCTCTCACGATAACAGATTGGAACAACCTGTAGCCTCATATTTTTGATTCTGGAAGCTCAAATCCATGGAAAATTATTGGGAACTGCGATTATGATCTTGTACTTTACTGTGTTATATACCTATCTGTTATTTTGCCATGCCTGTATTGTCTTTGCTCGTGTACATTTTTTCTGTAACTGTTCCACTTCTGCTTGGTTCATTTCCTGGCCTGCAGTGTTTTCTGAATAAATAAACAAATCAGTTTTAGGTTTTGTAGTGCTTTGTGTGCGAATAAAAGCATAAATGATTTTGGTTATTTTTTATATTGGGGGCTAGAGGGCGAACACTGACTTACAAGCAATGGAACAAGAAATTCATGCCGCAGCTGTCCTCATATTTGAACCCGTTCTTGAATGGACATGATTTGCCTCTCAAAACAAGGCACCACATGAACACCCAATTAAGAGATGAAATTATTACATTCTTGAAGGAAGTACACACCATCAGTTTTGGAACTTCATTGTCTTTGTTTTCGTATTGTCGGATTACAAATCACTTGTCAAACAACTTTTCAGTGAAAACAACTTGATCAACAGTCTGAATACAGCAATCAGGAGGTGGCAGTACAAAGCTTCTGCTAGCACATTGGCGGATACTTTCCTGGAAATGCTGTTTGATGCAAGAGGCCCTGGCAAAAAAACAGATCTTGATTTCGGTTGGGTAAGTTAGTACTTTAATCTTTGCACAGCTCGGGTCATAGGAGTGTTCATAGTAAATACTAACCTAAAATTCATTGTGCACATTGGTATTTTGACTGCTCTGTGAGAACTACCATGTCTAGCATTAGTTTAATGTTCAGCCTGTTTTGGATTGAGCAGGTGGTTAAAAATGACCAATATCTTACATTTTTGCTATGTTTACCTTTTGAGGCTTCCTACTGCAATATGGCATTGTGAAGGTGTCCTACGTGGTTGCTGCCGTAACATTGTGGCAGTAACTGAAGGTTAAAATTTTCTGCTTTTTCCTCCACTCATTATTTGAGAGGTGCTGCCATTTCTCTGGGCCTCACAGGAACTGATTTTAATGTGGTTGAGCTCTCACCTCAGTTTCTTTAGCTCTGAGTGCACAATGCGCTCCCGTGGCCTGTAAGCGTGACCAGTATTGTTTGCTCCATCGGATATGTTAGCCTGTTCGCATGCCGCACAGTTTGCTACAGACAATAGCGTGCTTTCTGTAACTTTTGTTTCACT
The DNA here is from genome assembly GCA_013339685.2 of Hyalomma asiaticum. Lineage (NCBI taxonomy): Eukaryota > Metazoa > Arthropoda > Arachnida > Ixodida > Ixodidae > Hyalomma > Hyalomma asiaticum. The sequence continues at coordinate 129,876,919 of CM023484.1, forward strand.
GTGCAGGGAAGATCCTGACTGATTGCTTTTAACTTTCTCCGGTCCATGTTTACTGCAGCCTATTTAACACAGTAATTCATGTGGTACCTGTTTTCACATGGTTCTTGCTTGAAGATACATTGGCATTAGTGTTCATAAAAAAGCATGTGGTTGTACGAACATGAAATTTAATTAATTTTTAATTTGATTCCACTAACCAAATAAGCCCCTGGTACGATGATTTTTAAAAATTAGTGAATTTGTGCTTGAAACAGGCTTTAAAAGAAATAAAAATAGGTAATAAAATCAAAATTAGTATCTTGCTACCCTGAGAGTGTCAATTATGTTGTATAACATAGTCGCGAACCATATGGAGACAGCTTTCACACCTTTTTAAATACATGTTCACCAACGCCCTGTAAACTGGTTGATTTAGTTTGTCAGGGTGGCATACTAATGTGGTCTGCTGTTGAAAGAAGTGGTATAAATCTATGGTACCCTCAAATACAGGTGAAGCTCATAAGCGACACTAGTTTTAGATTAATATTGGATGGGTAAATAAGGTTTAATTCAACCTTTCAGATACATCTGACAGACCATAGAATGTGATGCAACATTAAAATCTTCATCAAAAATGCATGTAATAGGCATGTAGTTATGATCTGTGAAAATCTTATGCAGCAGCCTAATCCACCAGCAGTCCTGGCTTGGCTCACTCATGCCACCACGCAGGGTATATACCTAGAGGATAAGATCTGAGATGGACACACCTTTGTTACATAAATTTTGCTCCGCAGCACAAAATTTATCACATCCTGTGACTTGAACAGTAATGTTTATACGTGGCAGTAGCATTAAAAAACACATTCTGAATATATTTGTTACAGATTTTGTTATGTTAAATGTAATAGCATATTTATAACCATTCCATATTGAGCACTCGATTCCCGCATTATCTGGAGAGGCCACTACCATGCGAGGCATATACCGCCATGTATTTCAATGTTGACTCATGTTATTTCAGAAAGCATTCATGTGGTCTTTGAGTGGAACGAGGAAAACGCGGCTGCTTCTGATGGGAAAAGTATCGGAGAAGCCTGCAGAAAGTGACCATGCTTCCAACAACCCAGTCCCAAATCCTGACGCACTTCTTCAACTGAAGGTGAGAATTTCATTTTTCAAAGACATTTAATCATTGGGAACTACTAGGTGTTAGCAGGTATTTAGTGTTGTGCTGGCTGTCAGTCCAAGCATTTATGCCATTGGCCACAGCTGTGGCAAGCAAGGAATATTAGGTATGCCTGTGCTGCAACTCAGTTTGGAAGCTGCACTTGTGTAATATATTTTGAGATTCTCGAATGAAAATGCGTTATTGGCTCACTGCCGTTATTTCCTGGGTTGTACCCCGGTGTCATTTCCTTAGCTCTAGCTTCCAGACAGGAGGATTTTCTATTTCTTTTGTTGATGAGCTACTTGCCATCTCTTCACCTATGCTATCAATTTTCATTTATGTGCATACATTTTCTGCGATCAGGTAGATGCATTTAGCCATTTTAAGTGTTAACGTCAGGGGTTTTTCCATGGATATTACTATGTGTGGTTGTCGCGATTTCAGTGCACGATAAAGAACACCAGGTGATCAAAATTTAATTATAAGAGCCTTCCACTATAGCACCTCTTATAATTGCAGCTGGTTTTGGGATGTAAAACCCCAGAAATCAAAAGATGTCATCTAAGTCAAGATCAATATAGAGTCAACTCCACTGCTTGAGTAGTTGTGCAAAGATGATATTTTCTCTCATCGTATCGTTCAGTAGAATTAAAGTATTTGAAGCTATTATAGGGCCTGTTTTTGTTTCACTGGGCCATAAAGTGTCAATCAATGTTCATTTCTTTCAGCTTGCCTTTGAAGCAGAAATAAGTTTTAAAGACACAGTGGAGGCTGTGGAGGCCAAGCTATGCAAAATGCAAAAGATTTTGGACTGGGGAAATCTCATGGGACTGGAAGAATTTCTTCGACCCAAGAAGGTTGATGCTGAAGCTTTTACTACAGTAAGATGGCACTTTCTTATGTCTTGAATCAAAAGGGACTGATTGAAAAACAACTTCGGGGCTGTAGTTCCCTAGACAAAATACCTAAAAAAGTATGGAAAGGTGAATTTTAGATCAGACTTTTTAAACCATGTTTCACCTGTAATTTACGTTAAGCATCATAACAGTACTGGACAGCAGATAATGGAGTAAAGAGGACATTTATTTGTAGTTGGTATGTGCATGAAGTATGAAGTGTGCAACAATTAATATATTGTTTGGTTGGTAACTAAAGATCCCTCAAGGCTGGAAAAGCCGATTTATGCTCAGGTCATTCAAACAGAAAAGGGTATTGCTTTTTCCAGAAATAAAGCAGTGATTCTGTTCACACTAAGTAATTTTAGATGCAGCATGCTCATAGATTTTTTGTGAACACTGGCACCTTTTGCAGGTTTGAAAGAAAGGAAACCAAGAAATCATTGTGAAATAAATTAGCTTTATAAAATGGGTATGGTCATGAACGCAATTTAAAGCCATTGTGTATGTAAAATTTTCTGCTTCTCTTTTCTTTAAAGGCACAAGAACTTGGCAATAGGTCTCCACCAGACCCATGCATTTCAAAAAAGAATGGCAACTTCAAAATTGCCTGCAAGGAAAACATTGTGGCTTTACCACCTGCATCATCACCTGACAAGGCAGCCATCCTCCTGTTCACTGTATATTTCATTTTAAACCTGTCATACCCATACACTTTTCTACAGATTTTGGGACTTGTGCAGAGAGTTTTTCTGAAGGGTGAGCCATTTGACAGTGGCTTCATGTCATTTAAGGTAAAGTCTGTAGAAAAACCTCAAGCGGTCAGGCCTGGTATTGACGTGCTAAATGTTTGGTAGGCAGAAGCAGAGTGTCAGCTGCAACACTGAACTCATGCCTTTTATGATTTTGTATCACAAAGGCAAAGTACTGGCTGTAGGATTCAAGGCAGGCTTTCTTTTTCTTTCTTTTTCTTTATGATATCTCACCTGTATTTTTCAGGTCAGAGTTGTTTGGGTATTTAGAGATCTCTCTTGTTTTTCAGGGTTTCATACCTTTATATTTCATTGTTGCCTTGTTGACTTTTAAAAATGTGTAACATGAGTCCAGATATTTTTGAGGCAGGATTTGTAAACATTTACACTAGCTTTCTTGGTAGTGTTTGGGATGAGTTATCCCAAACTACACAATGCTGGGACAAGTAACCTGCCTGGAGTGGGAGGCTTTTTCAGAGGCTTATATTGTTTTGGTCATGATTATCTTTGTATTATACTTACATCTGTGATCTGCCAACTGTATTGTTTCTAGTGCTGATGTTTTTGTTGCGATATTTGCCAGATGCTTTTGGCAAGCTTTTGTGTGCAAAGGTTTCATTCTTTATATTGGGCTTGCACTGTCTCTTGCCTTTAATGACTCATCCACTACATATTCTTCATTGGTCTTGTTTTAATTCAACTCTGTAAGCCCATTGTTTTATGCCTTTTTCGTATAATTCTTAGAGTACTGAATTCTTTTGGAACGGAGATGTGTAAACTCGGTAAATGGCAGATGGGTACTTGCGCATTTTAGTTACCTTATTTCCTGTGATAAGCCAGCCTATTTTATAGCCTTGTTTAAGGTTTCTTTTTTTCGCAGGTGACGTGCAAGTTTATTTGTATGTGGTGCACTTATGTCTCGGGCCATTTTTCTTTTTGCTTTTTGGTATTCTTTCCATGTTGAGTAGTCATTTTCAATGAAATTTCAGATGAACATGTCTTCAGTGTATGCAATATTGCCACTCAATAAAGTTTACTCATCTTGAAAAGCAGTGTAATAATTTGTTTCATAGGTGTTTTAATTTTGTTTGTTTTACATGCAGCTAAAGGCCAGAACATGGCCCGGCAGGTGAAGCCAAGCTTTCTACTGCCATTCCAGGTACATCAATCCTGCTTTTATGCAGAACTTTGCTCTAATAGGCAACTGTCGGGAACTGTCAGGGACTGCACTGCTGCTAAAATTTCTGCTTTCCAATTGTTAGTATCACCGCAGGCCACATGCCAAGCCAGCTTGGCATATGACCTCAGTTTGTACTGACAGGGGAGAAAGCAAAAATATTGTAGAAGTGGGAACCCATAGGACAGTTTCCTAACTGTCTATTAGAACATTGTTTTATATAAAAAGCAGGTCTGAAAGTATCTGGAACGGCGTACCGGATATAGCCATTACTGTTTTATGTGGATCACCGTTCCAGTAACTGAAATGACCCTTTTATTTGGAACAGGGTTCCATATACTCTTATGTGGAACGACGATCCACATAATTGTGAGGTAAAAATAAGTGGTGCACTGTTCCATCTACTTTTTAAAGTATGTGGAACGTGGTTCCAAATATATAAGCGGAACTTTTTTGCAAAAAAGTTCCAGCTACTAAGTGGATCTTATGTGGATCCAGATTAAGACTGTAGCGGAAGGCTTAGCACTCAGCCCAGGATTGAGCCTCACTTCGTTGTCCTCTTTCATTCTTCACCCGAGGTACGGTATCAATATATATATATATATATATTATATATATATATATATCCGTTTGACTTGCAATGAAATGCCGGTGGGAGATTTCACTTTTGCGTATAGTTGAACCATAAGGATTCGTAGCGTGCGCATTAACTAAATTAATCCGGAACTCGGCACGTTCTACGATGAACCTCCGGAGCTTCGCCCACTCATCATCATTCACTCCGTCGATATGCTGTGGATTTCTTTTTTCGTCGCGCCAGCACTGCCTCCAGTGTATTTGACTTCAAGCACGTGAGTATGTAGCTTTAATATGAAGCTCACATTGCTTCGATGTAACGTTGCTCGCTGTGACAGATTGTGCACTGCATTGTGATGTTGCTTTTTATACCGATTTTGTTAATATTTCATGCGATATTTTCTCTGAAAGTCACTTTGGTGAATATTCATTGTCACTTGATTGATTTTGAGTTGTCTTTTAAATCATGCCTCGTTATGTCAGCTGATGCCCTAGACAAATTTTCACTTTTATATCTGAGTCATATTTAAGTTTTTTTTTATATTCATTGAGTTTATGTGGTGAAGATACCACACAACATGATTGAAAGCGACTATCCACAATCACCCATTGCCCTGTCTGTGCTCATAAAACCGGATGCGCTGCTCTCATGCTGAAAGGGCATAGTCGTTTGGCTGTTGACTACTGTGCAACTACAAGTGCTCTTTCTGGAGGCCTGTCGTCAATAAGTTCCAAATATACTTAAATTATTTCTTCTGCAGTTCCTTTTGAATATTTTTGGTTTGATTCTTCTCGCATTCTTCATTTTCCTTATTTTTAAACATTCACAAGTTAGTTTCTCAATAAAATGTTGACCTAGCAGTGTTTTGACTTCATGATCATTGGCACAGCGGCCTCCTTGTTACGCCGCTTGCCTAGAAACTATCTGTCCTTCAATGTAGAAAGATATGTCATAACTATTTTTGGTAGATTTCCTTCATACTATACAAACTACATGCTACATTGATTTTTGTATGCATGGCAACTAATGTTGACTTAAATGTTAAGACTGATGAAGCCTTTGCAGACAACTGTGTGCCTAGCCTACTGCACTATTATTGTACATTTTAATTTTAACTGCCTACACGTGTTCAAAATGTATTTATCGATGTTATTTCTGCCTGTATTTCCGCTTATTGGATTGAAATCTTCTTTTGTTCGCTGTCCATATACAATTACTGATGCTTTATACTCAAGTAAGTTCATTGAGTCATGTATAGGCTCTTAGCCACTTCACCCTGTATAATATTGTATAATATTTATGCGTGACCTTTTCTTTTGTTATGCACAGCATACCTAATGCCTCGAACGAGGCCTGTAAGGACATTTTAAATAAATAATTAAAGAAATGATGCTTTGTCCCGTCAGCAAAAAAAAAAGAAATAAAGAAAAGGAATTTCAGGCAAGTGCGACTCCTAGGATTTGTTCGTGGGACGTAACTACGAGAGTATTCAGCTGGCACTACCCCCTCTCTGCAGCACCGAAAAGCTTATGGTGCAGCTGAGAACACAGCACGACGCAGATACTAGCATAAGGTAGGGACGGCGCCCACGGATCGGGGATGACCCGAAAATTATGATGCCTGTTGCACACTTTCAGAACCGCAGAGTTAATGCCTTAGGGGTGCAAAAAATGTCATCGCGTAATTTGAAACGCTAAGGCGTTAGCTCTAAGGTCAGATTTTAACTTATATATTGTTGGAATGGCAACCAGATCAAAGATTTGGTGGGCGCGCGCAGTACCCGAGCACGGTTCCTTCTTCTTTTCATGATTAAGCCTAACATTTCAGGAACAGCTTTTTGATGACGTCTTTGGTAAGTCATTAAACGGATTCAGAAATCCCGCAAAATAGGACTATTGGAGTTTCCTCTAAGCCGTTGAAAAGACCAGCTTTTGGAGACGTTTCGAAGACGGTAATGAAACGTCCCTGATGTGTAACAAGCCAGACATTAGACGAGATATACGACGCATCCTAGACTAACGTTTCTTATGCGTGTCGTCCTCTGGGACGCCGTTAACGTCTCCGATATCACTTTCGAAGACATCGTAAATCCTTTGTGTGCTAGCTGGGTTGCGCCGTTTCAATCGTAACCCCGGTCCTCGGCACTGGGATTCTGTCTGGCTGCGGAACGCGCCGCCCGTACTTCCACGGCCATGAAGTCCACGAACCTGCCACCCAAGGGCGGAGTCCAGGCCTCCTCGGCGACTCCAGAGCGCAAGTTCAATAACTCACCGATACCTTTTCCCTGTGACACAGCCCCCGCATCATCTCGCCACTAACTGTTCTGCACGCTTCATATGCAAAGGACCCCATAGGCAGAACTGTGTCAGCGGCAGAGCTGCAGAGGGATGCTTTCAATGCTCCCTTATCCACTGATCTCGACGCCGTGACGGCTCCGACGGGCGCATACTCTACGACGTGATCAATTCTGGCTCATCGGGCAACTCACGCTAACCAAATCACTGAGCTTATGCGCGCTTTCGCGCACTTCTCACGCCGACTTCGGTCCTTGGCGTCCCTGAGCTACGTGTTTACCACACCACTAGCACCGGGTGCATGGGAACTACCAGAGTTCTGCGTCTTTGAGGACGACTGCCGACATGTGGTTGGAAATCATCCACGCGTCCGCGGCGCAAAACATGCTTGGAAGGACACGGAAAAATGGATGGTGGCCACGGACCGCCTTCGAAATGCTGCCATGGCATGGAACAGGTACGCGGGCATGAGTCAGCAGTCCTGATCGGAGTAGAGGAGCAAGTGCATTGCTGCTTTCGGCCGCCTTCGACACGCCGCTCGTCGTCATGCTTCTCCGTACGAGACTCGGGAAGCGAACCAACACATCGGCGCAGCTGTACCCTTCACAGCCGCCTCGCGCCGACAGAGCTCGTGAGGGGTACCACCTTGGTGTAGCAGCTGTGTCCTGGAGCGCTTCAGCAACAAACGTCCGGGACTGTCCTGTAGAAGAAGTCAAGAGCAGCTGCTTCATTCCGTAGGAAATATCGGACTCCGACGCGGGAACGTCACTGCCGGAGGGCGAGAGTGCTCTTCACCAAGAGCAGCCGGAGCAGACAGGAGACAATATGCGACTGCGTCTTATCAAGTCGACATACGGATTTACCGTCTCCTGTAATACGCGACTCTTCACTGCTCCGAGAACCATCAATGTGTGCGGATGTCTGCAATAAGACCGACGCTCTGCAACTGCACGAAGAGGAAACGTCCAGGGATACGAGCGCCAGGATCCCTTTTCAGTCGTCGGAGCAACGTCGTTGGACACTGAAGCAGACACTGACCACATGCGGACACGTTCCCTTCAGTCGAGTAACGTCTCCTTCGGTAAATCGGAGGTCACAGATGTCGCTACTGCTCAAGGCGCTCCTGAGCAACCATTTCCACTACCATCGACATAGTTTCAAACTTCAGACAGGCGCTGAGACAGGCCGAGAGAGGTATGAAGACGAACATGGACCACGTCATTGTTAGCCGATGAAAGTGCATGCATACCGATTCTCCTCTATGTCGAGTCAAGTTTATTAAGTGCTTCAGTTGAAATGCATGGTTAGCATATTACAGAAGGATAACAGGGGGACCTCCTGTGGCTACATGAATGCGGTAATTGCCGAAAGCTGTGGCTGATCCCTGTGGAAGGGATCGGTATAACACGAAAGTCAAATGGGTCTTCGCATGAGTAGCTGAATGTTCATCGTTACATTGATGTGAACTTGCCCAATGCTGTCGGCATTTCGCTGGTACGGCAGCATTTGTCGTGGATGAACCCACGTCGACGCATCGCCTCTATAATATCAAGCACCAAACCCTCGTGGTAACTGAAGTAGTTTGCGTAATAACTGGACACAGTCCATAGTAAATGCCGCGCGACAAAGGTATCAGTCATACACACTTGCGCCACATTGACCTATCAACGTTGTTGCCATGGTTGGGCGCCTAACGCAGTAATATTCTTATTGCCAAGGCGAACGGACACTCTACCATTGCGCTATCGACGCACATAAGTTGTACGAACCAACGTTTGTACAAACGCGGCTGTGTTCTTTATTATGACGCTTCTTTCACGTACGGCTCCGTACGCGAGCATCGAGGCGGACATGGAACGCGCATGGAATGATGAGGCGAAGTAAAGTTGCAGCGATTCACGTCACATCCCCTGCATGGCGGCACCGCCCTAGGCAATGAATGTGTGCCTGATGCGCTCGCGCCGAGCCGGACGAGAGCGTCGTAAGGAGGAGGAATATAATCCGCGTTCGTATAGCCTCAGGCGGGTGCGGCGTTAGCGCAGTGGAATAGCACCGGCCCCCTTTCGTCGAAGCGCGGGCTGCTACGATTTCGATTCCCAGCGCATCAACACAAATTTTAACGCGATAGCGATAGCGAGCTCGTTCCGCAGAAATACCGCCGTCGGTGTTGGCGTCTCCGTGAGCGAAAAATAAGTTCCGAAAATGCACAACAATGTCCATCTAGCGGAAAACACACCAAGCAATGTCTCAACTACTATGGCCTCCGAGACGGCGGGCGCGCCCGCCATCTCGGAGGCCATGCGACTACAGCAGAGCCTATATGCGGTCTCGTCGGATGCTCTGCATCCAATTTTTTAGCATTTCATTCTCACGGCACCATTAAAGAAGTGAAGTACTGCAGTTGCCATTTCACCGACCACAAGACGATGCTTGTTGCGGTTGGCCGGAAGAGCTCTCCAGAAGAACAAATCGAACAGCTGCCAGATAGTTAACGCAAAAAGAACGACAGAATGTGACCATTTACAAATAAAAGTGCCACGCCTATGCACAGTTTATAATACTGGACCATGTGATTACATCACTGTACAAAATTTTCATGAAGTTGATATAAAGGTGCTGTCAAACAGATCGAAAGCCTCTACCATTACTATAGATACGTCGCGCGCGCGCGTGTGTGTCTGTGTCTGTGCGTGTGTGTAACAACACACATTAACAAGTATGCACTGAGTGGTTGAAGTGCACACTAGGGGCCGGATTTCGCTATCCGGTTCAACTCTTTAAGGCGAAGCTTTAGGGTCCCCCAATTTTTTCTGAGTATTTTCCTTTGTTGTTCACGTTTATTTTACTGCGTCATATCCGTTACGGTAGTGACGTATGGGGTCGTGGTCGACCGCGCAATGCAACACTTTTGTGTTAAAAATGCAGCAAAAGCACACGGACGCGTGAGCGATGAAGCACAAGCTTCACTAACAACATGAGCAGATCACTACATAATATAGATGTAATACTACTGAAAAAAAAATGCCATGATCAAAAGCTAGTGCTAACAAGAATAACAGAGGCAGTATAATGAACAGCTATGCATGAAAAATGCAGGTCGTTTCATTATCAGACGTATCAGTTATATAAAAGGAAATGTTAAATGCGAAAGTAGCACGCAAAAGTTGGAGCTTTTAACAATTAATTACACAAACGGATGAGTTTATCAATCCCTGAAAAAACAAGTCCTAGCTATGCAGTAAGACCACGATAGGGCCAGGAGGCTTGACCTCCCGGTTCCAACGTGGGAGTAGTTAGGCGGGCTCTTTAGCCATGTACAGGACATTAAATAAAGTTTATTCCTCCTCCTCCTCCCTGAAAAAATATTTCTTGGTGCTCCAGGTGAAAACATCGATGAAAGGTTATGATTTTAAGTTGGAAGGCAATCAATTCCAAATAGCTATGCTAGTAAATAGGGTTGTAAATTTTCCGTAGTTTCTCCTTACGGCCGACGAGGTCCTTGCCCGCATCCCCCAGGAAATACCAGACTCCCGTGCCCACAGAATGTCTTGAATGTCGTTACGTATATCGAAGCGCCTCGACCCTGCCGTGACGTTGCGAAATCGCATATTCCATCGCACAGCACAACGGAGTCTCGCCCTCGTGTCACGGACAATTGTAGTACCACAGCTCGCCGCGACCAGTTCCGCCCTGTTCGACAAACTCATTCTTGTGCGGCATTGAACAGCTTGGTGTCTAGGATCTTCTGTGCGTATTCCCCGTGTGCAACAGCACCGCCATCTGCGTGAACATCGGACACTGCGGCCGAACCACTGTCTCCCACCAGAAGCTTTCTTCGCATTTCTCCGAGCCAAATCAGAGCGGGGTCCTGACCCCCAAGAAAGAGTTAGGCCGGCCTACAAGAGACACTGCCAGCTGCTACCTGCGCTCGCCGTCATGGTCGAGTGTGATGACTAGTTATGAGCTGCAACGGCGCTCAGGCACTCTGACACTCTGCGAGTGGGCAACACAAGAGAAAGAGGAAGGCAGAGAATAGAACAGCCTGTCCCACGAATGTATATATATATATATATATATATATATGTGTGTGTCAGCCAAAGTAGGTTAGCTTGCATTTCCCTCTGCCGCCGTCGGCAGAGAGAAATGTCGATGGCGGCAATAGAGGAAAGGGGAAAGATAGCCTGATTCCGCTGCTCCACATCATGGAACCTCAATGCCACATCAAGGGCCTCAATGCGTAGCGATTTTTTGTTCTTTAAGAATTCATGAAACTGACGAAGCAGTGCGAAATATGTTCGTTCAGGCGCACATAACAGGGAACGCAACACGCCTACAAGCACTACCAGACTGCTTGCTCCAGACGGCGAAGAGAAGCATTTTCTTTCTACCGTATGTCTCGCTATTCGCAATGTTGACTAAATGCTGGGCACAAAGCGGGAGCGCCTCCAAACAGGGGATTCAACACGGCCCATAAATGCAACGCGTTATTGCGTTGCCGCGAGCTGGATAACAGCCGCATAGTTCTGTTATCGTAGCCGCGAGGCCGTGCACGAGGCAAAATAACAGTAATAACGTCAAGTAAAAAGACTACTCTTGTGTCCCCTAATGTGTGCCATCGCGGTGGAAAGGCTGCAACGCATCCATTCCCGATAGAAGCAGACGGACGCGCTACGACAGGCGACTGGATAAGAAAGAAATCGGCAGAAAATTTAGAGACAATGGGTGGCTTGTTCCGAACACATTTAACGATGACTCCTTTCTCCCCGTAAAGTAGCGCATTATTTAGCCGTGTGTGTTACTTTAATACTTTAGAGGCTTGCCAAATAACAGGACTGTCATTAATCAAGGCAAGTATCCTTATGTATATCGGATGTCTACAAAAGGTTGGCTACGCTAGTTTTCTGCGACAGCCATCTCGTTCATCATCGTCATCGTAAGCCTTTATGCGCCACTGCAGGGCAAAGGCCTATCCCGTCGATTTCCAGTTATCCCGGTGCTGTGTTCACCGCGACTACTTTATCTCCGCAAACTTCTTGATCTCATATGGCCATCTAAACATCTGCCACCGCCTGCCACGCTTGCCTTCTCCACTCTGTTATCCTTCATGACCATCGGTTATCTTGCCTTCGCATTACATGTTCCGCTCTCGCCCATTTCTCCTAAGAGGTCTTCAACGCGCGTTTCTTCCCTGACCCACTCCGTTATTTTCTTGTCCTCTAATGTTGCGCCTGTCACTTTACGTCCCATTGCTAGCTTCGTCGTGCTGAAGTAACGGTGAACCCTTTCTGTGAGCCCCCCGTTTCTGCCCATGAGGTAAGCACTCGTAAGATGCTTCAACACTTTCTTCTTGGTGGATGATGGCAAGCTGTCCAGAGAGCGCCCGCCGAATGCACTGCACCCCTGTCTTAAGGGTGGCGTGCATCATGAATAACTATCTCAGCCTTATGTTTCGGATCGGGGGTCACTGCGTAATCTATGTAGGTATACTAGTATACACCTCGACCGCGTACACTCCTAGAAATGTCCCCGCTGAGTTGCTTTTCGACGAATCATACGTAGTAATGAAGCGGGAGGTGTGACGCACCAGCGTACTTTATGCCAGCTCTTGTTAGGCAATGTGTAGGAACAACGTTGTGTTCTCACTCAGAGAGGCCGGTTGGCAGTTCATTCACCAAATTCGCAAGAAATGTAGGAGCGAGGGCGAAGTGCGCTTGTTCATGGTTTCAAGGCATTCGTCCAAGGGACCTACCTCTACTTCGCTTTCCGACGTGGTGCGTGCACCTGAATTCCATGGCAATAAATCCGTTTCCAAGAAACACATCTGCCTGAAAGGTCTGCTTCACACAAAGGGTGGCTGATATGAACTTCTGGCTAGCTTGGAGGGTTTCCGACTTTGAAAACATATATGAGGCAGCTTGCGCCGAGCAGGCTGTGCATTTTCACGCAGAGCGCGACCATACTCGTATCATTTCGTCACTAAAGTCCTTCAGAGCGACTTAATATGACACCATAATTTTACACCCCAATCCAGAAACTTCGGTACAGCACTAGGCGAAACTGCCGCCGTGACACTGGATATCTTCGTGATCTTTGTTTATTTGAGCCTTGTTGTCGGACAAACCAGGGTTTTCTGGAGTTGCCTATGGGGAACCAGCGCTGGCCAGATGGTGAGCCTACACCGCCTAAATGCCAGTACAAACTGGAAACATGGAGACAGTAGCCAAAGCGCCACCATCCTCGTCAGGCTGTTTCGGGGAAATACTGCACCGCGACTTTGCTGCGCCGGAGCCCGTAGGCAGTCTAGCATTCACGGGAACCGCGCGGTAGGCGAGAGGCGTCTTCTGCTACAGAAGGCAGTCTTCTAAAGCCATAAAAACGTACCAGAAAAAAAATGTACAAAGCGTTAGTGTGAGGCAGCCATTTACTGCATGTATAACTGCTCAGTTTTCCTCTAGGTGCAGAGCACCTTAGGGGCTTGGCTTGTGGGCGTGTCTCTGCTGTAGTCATGGTAAAACAAGTTTTTATACTAAGGTGAAAAACAAGGGATTAACAGAATAAAAACTGCAGCTAACACGATTTAAAAGCAATTTAATATAAGTGAATGGTCAAGATATATATAACTGCATTAATAACAGAAATTTGTTAAATTCGTTTGCGAAAATTGCGTGGACCCATCCTGGAGGCAGTGGAGTCAAACAATCTGCACAGGAGGGCCGATGCTGCAGGCAGTGCACTCACACTGTAGGGTTGTTGTGTCCGAAGCAATTCTATCGAGTTTCTGTTCCCTGACTGTCAGCATCTAATGTCGTCGTCGTCGTGGCCACGGTAAAGCAGGCCCGTGTTCCTGTGGGAAACACTGGTGCATCACCGCATGCTTCGCACCTTACCACGTCTCACGTTAGTGGAGCTGTATCTCGTGCACCACTGATATTTTATTCTGTGAAGAAACAGTGTAGCTGCGCCCGCCCTACACGAAGCCATTCTAGTGCAACACGAAAACTCCACCTCCTACACTGATGTTTTGCTGAGTGTAGGCAGATGCACATAAAGGATGTTCGATTTTAAAATCCTTGTTTGTGCAGATAGCACGTTTGTCATGCTCGTTTGTGCAGATAGCAGACGATGGATTACTTTAAATATTAGGCGTTCAAATACCGTAGCGCCATTTTGTCTACGAGTGATGTTCCTCATTCGCGCCATATTCATCGGCGCATTCAACTTGGAGGCCAAGCTACATTAGTCGTGCCACGCAGCATCCAGTTTGAACACCGCCCCTTTTGATGTAACGTGTGCGGAACGAGTGTCTGAAACAGTTCCGTCAGTGCGGACCATTGTGACGACAGTCCTGCAAGCAGAGATACATAAGACCGCATTATTCCTGGTACCTTGTGCGGGAAGCCATTCCAGTATTAACCTGAACTCTTAAAAAAAGGGTAGTGCTAATTACTAACCTTGCTCTAGTAAATGCGTGTCACAACATTGACTACCTAAGTAGTAAGTGCAAGTAGTAAACGACAAAGTAGTAATTTTACTACCTTGTCATTTACTACCCGCAGTTAGGTCCCTGGATCTAATCCCGGCCGCGGTGGCTTCATTTCGATGGAGGCAAAATGTTGAGGCCCGTGTGCTGTGCGATGCCAGTGCACGTTAAAGAACCTGAGGTGTTCGAAATTTCCGGAGACCCCCACTACGGCGTCTGTCATAATCAGAACTGGTTTTGGGACGTTAAACCCCACAAATCAATCAATTACTACCTGCAGTTACTGCCTATGGGTAAGGGTAGTACCCAAGGTTAGTAACTTTACTACCGTGGAAATCTTTTATCGTGTTTATTGTGATTCGGTTTATATTTGCTGTTTCTCTTTCCGTCGACTGTATTGCAAAAGATTATGAACAAATAAAAATGAGCGCCGTAATGCGCCGCCCGGTGACACTGATTGGTGCTGACTAATGACATCGTGTTACACCAATTAACGATTGCTAATTACTCGATGTGATTACCCGTGTGAACACGCTGCGCGTAGATTTGTTTAGGTGACAGCTTAGATAGAAACATATTCGAACCAGAAACGACAGCACACACAACCGCACACAGATCCAAGCTACTACGCGATATATGTCGTAGCAGCAATGTTAACGCTATATAAGGCCATACGTAAGGACGCTCACGTTGTTCCGGTAAGCTGAAGGGGATTCGGATAAGTACTCAATGTTTTCGATCGAGATTCTTGTATTTTTCTGCTTCCGTATGTGTACGGAACGACGCTGCATGAGGCTCTTATTCAAACAATCAAATCACTTATAGTTTGTCGAAATTCTGCGTACGCCTATCACGCTCATACGATAATATATTACTGCCAGTGAAGGTAGTACAGCATTCACTCACCTGTTACGTACGCATGTAGCGACAGTTACTACCCCTGACATTTACGACCTCTAGCGTACATATAAGCTAGTAAGGCAAAAAAATGTAGTAATGGTGCCAAAGCGGTAGTAACGGGTCCCGTTACTAGCTTTTCTACTACCATTTTTTTAAGAGTGTGCAGTGACGCAAAACCTAACAGGGCTTACAAGAGAGAGGCAAGGAGGTTAGCCAGAATTGAAGAATCCGGCTCGCTACCCTGCAATTACAGACCATAGTACTGACTAACAGGAACCAAAATATTCATCGCGTGGTAGGCGCCAACCGATTCGGCGTGGCCACGGCTAGAGTGAACTAGAAATACCGGGAGAATGGCCAAAGCAATCGGCTTCGGTGTGGCCCTTTCACGGGGAACTGCCCCGCGGCAGTTCCCCTCAAAGGGCAACGCTGAAGCCGTGGGCTTCCTGCACTCGGGAAGCGCGTGGAAAGCAAAGCGTGTCTACTACGCGCTGTAACTTTAAGGGCGAAGCTCCTTAGGGTCGAGGCTTGTCAGCCGCTGTAATGTCGTAGCCACGTTCACGCTCCCTATTGGCGTATGCCTCCCGGCGCGCGATCTCTCTCTCTATGAGTGCAATCAAACGGTGTGTGTGCATGTGTGGGCCGATCCCGGAGGCAATGCACCAAGAGAGAGTGATCAGAGAGAACGGCGCGCGTTGAATATGGAAACGCTCTTTCTCTTGTGCGTAGTGGAACCATAAGGATTCGCAGCGTGCGCGTTAAGTAAATTAATCCGGAACTCAGCACGATCGAAGACGTGGCAGGAATCTCATAAAGACCAGGAGGATAAATGACAATGCGTATGTAAATATGCACACGCGTTGTCACTAATTTACTTGCATGAGTGGGCAATGTCCCGGGTCATTTACGGTAACACAGAACGATCCCCAGCTTCGCCCACTCGTTATGTTCCACTTGCTGGAGTTTGCACACATGGCACTTGAAACAGACTGAGCTTGGATAATGCGGCGCAGCCTGAAGATTACCCGTCTCTCAGTGTTAGATTAGTGCTTGGGCGGCCAGAAAAAGTAGAAATTCATGCCTCGAATGGCATGAGCGCGCCATAGTTCCGGTTATTGAATTCGGAAACCGTAATGCGGTAACCGCGAGGGCGTGGAAGCGCGCAACATGAACACGCACAAGGAAGGAACGGAAACAAATTTGTCAATTTACTTTTAGTTCTAGCATGCATGATACTATGTTTATCCATGCATGCTAGAACTAAAAGTAAAAGAAAAGTAAATTACACGAGCAGTTAGCTGCAGCAGTTACGCACCATGACCCTTCACTTATCAATACGAGGTTGTTAGTTTGTTACTCACGGTCGCCAGTATTTTACAGCTACATCAACATGTCCGTATCCGACGTTTTGCAAGACCAGACTCACACTGTCTTATGCGCACAACACAGTAAATGTGCGCTAGAGAAATAAGAGGAACAGTAGATATGGTCGTAGCACTGCGAAGGTTGTCACCAATCTCGGGAGCGCTTGCAGAGCATCGAATAAGCAACGCGTTGGACGACGATAGCGTTGTTGGCACAGCAAACCAAGTGATCCCCAGCACAGCAAACCAAAAATAAAAAAAATATTTGTACAAACAAAAAACTCATACAAGAAATGAGCTACTAATGGAAACCGAACTTCCTCAATTAACAATACACTTTCTAAATTCTCAGTTCGGCGCAGTCCTTAGTCGTAGGTCTAGTCACACTGGCTTCGCCGACGCTGCCATAATCACTAAACCGAACATTCTTACTGATGCTGGTGCTATCCCTGTCGCCGCAATGTCCGATGCCGGTCTCAAAACCATGGTGGGCGTTTGCAAGTCATCGCTGTCCTCATTCACGCTGGTTGTAAAGTACCGCCTGCCTATCTAGCCGTTACCCGGTCTCAGTTGCTGACGTGTCACAGCGTCTTCGATGGTTAGGCCTAAGTACGAGCTTGGCCACCTGCTCAAAGTGGTAACGTGGCGTACCGGGGATCGTTGCTCGTCGACCTTCAAAGGGGGATTGCTGCCGGTGCGTCCGGAACTGTCGGTTGCAGCACCTCGGAGGAGCCTCGCCCGAACGTCGTCAAGGTCCACGGCCACGCCATGGAGTGCCACCGTCACGGCCTCCAGAATCGAACACCCACTGCTCCCGTCGACAGTGCGGAGCTGCCGATGCGACCTTCTTCGGCCGTAGCCACGCAGACAATCCTCGCTCAGCGCTGGTGCACCTTTGATCACGGCTCAGACTCGAGCGGTCGTGCGGTTTCGAATGGCGGCCGGTCTCCTTGTTCATCATCTCCTCCGTGCCGCCTGCCTTTGACTCATGACATACCTTAATTCGCTTCGGGGATAGCGCACAGCAACGAGGCTTACCGTGTACGTAGTTTGTATTAAACTCAGTCATTCGAAGGAAAAGTCATGCCAGGGAAACAAACTTTATTTCACAGACTTTACACAAAAGATGCAATATGTAAAATATCCTTTACATATTCAGACAGCGTTTACTCAAACATATATATGCATGCTTCCTTGCTGTACATCTTTAATAAGTGTCGACACATAATTGTAGGGGTTACGCAATTGGCATATGTAGAGGTGCCATTTCTATCATTTTTAAAAATACTTCAAATATAGAAAGTACCTAGCAACAAAGATGTAACGTGCGATAAAATATACGTTATATAAACAGGTGTCTGAATGTTTCAGAGCCAGCTTGGGGCAGCCACGCAGTCCGGGCTGACTGGAGTTCACGATGTAATGCGGGGCGGCATGTCTAGAGCGACGCCGTATGGTTAAAAAGATGTAGTGTGTTACGAGTAACATTGATCCTTGGTAACTCTTCAATTGTTTATTGAGGTCACCGATGCGAACTGAAGGGCACCCTCGCGGTCATCGTGCCAAGAGCATAGAATCTGCGTCCTCCACTTTTGCGTCTCAACATACGCTTATAATTTGAAAGGCACCCCCTTTCAAAAGAATGTAAAAATTCAAGACATCTGATTCAAGATGTGAATAAGCTCTCGCAAGGTACTTAAAACTTAATCAAACAATGCCAACAGATGAGAATAACTAACTCGAGAGATAAGACAGAATTCGCCAAGCTGTCTAACCTGATCAGCATAAGTAGAGTCAGGGACATACGTAATTTTAACGTGAAAGAAATAGAAGCAGCCGTCAGAATAGGAGTCAGTATCCAAGCATCTAAAAGGAAGCTTTGTGCGGTGAAGAACATAATACATGCAGTGAAAGATACGCAGGACAACATCGTTAGTAATGTGACAATGCAGTCACCACGGGGTATTTATTAGGCCTGGATGATGCGGCGAACCGGCCGAGCCCAAAGCATAGAAGAGATGCGAGGTGACAACCCACAATCGATGAAGAAGAAACCCATGTGATGATGATTATGTACAGATGACGAAGAGTAGCGCATTAAGTGCCCACACTAATTTCCCCGGCGCGAGAGCGGCCAGCCTGGCCGCAGCTTAAAGGGACGGAGGCCGTCTTGCGAAAGGCTTCATGCGGGAAACATGAACGATCTCTGTAGAACGGCAGCGACGGTCAGTTGGAGCAACAACGGGTGTCACACGATAGTTTACAGGAGACGTCTGGGCCAACACGGTGTAGGGGCCGATGAAACGAAATTGAAACTTGTCGCACAATCCAGGAATCCGGATTGGTGTCCGGAGGAGCACTTCGTCGCCTGGGCGAAAAAATACCATGCGACGACTGGCATCATAGCAACTCTTGCGATCCTGTTGACTCGCTTCGGTGTTGATGCGGGCGAGCTGGCGAGAACGCTGGAGACGGGAGATGTATTCCTCACAGGAGGACGAAGGGGCTTTGATGGGCCCAGCGAAGAAAGATGCGTCAAGGAAGAATGAGGGCGAGCGGCCGTAGACAAGATAGAAGGGCGAGTAACCGGTTGTGCGTTGGACGGCGGTGTTGTACGCGAATGTCACGAACGGTAAAAGGGCGTCCCAATTCTTGTGGTCCGGTCGTATGTACATGCTTATCATGTCGGAAAGCGTTCGATGAAATCGTTCGGTTAAGCCATTGGTCTGCGGATGGTAGCTGGATGTTGTCTTGTGTGTGGTTCCAGATGCTCTGAGGACTTCCTCTACGAGTTGCGACAGAAATGCTTTTCCGCGGTCGCTCAGGATGACGCGAGGAGCACCGTGGCGCAGAATTATGGCGTGGAGTATAAATTCAGCGACCTCGGATGCGGAGGCGGAACTCACGCACGCTGTTTCGGCATAGCGTGTCAAGTGGTCGACGGCTATGACAATCCATCGTTGACCATTGACGGTGACCGGAAGAGGACCGTACAGATCAACACCGACGACTTCGAATGGTTGAGAGGGGCAAGGTAGCGGCTGAAGCTGTCCGCTCGGAGCAGATGTAGGGAGCTTTCGATGTTGGCAGAGTGTGCAGGAAGCGACATACCGCGCCACACTATTAGATAAGCCAGGCCAGTAGAACTGAGCTTTGATGCGGTCGTACGTTTTCTGCACACCAAGGTGACCAGCAGTCATGTCGTCGTGAGCGGCTCTGAGAATGTGGGCCCGAAGAGAGCGAGGCAGAACAGGCACCCAGCGTTGACCGTCTGGGTGGTAGACATGGCGGTATAGAACGCTGTCATCGAGCTTAAACTTTTCCAACTGTCGACGAAGGCGGGCGTTAGGAGGAAGGGAAGCTCCTTGAAGACAATCTATGATGCGTCGACAATAAGCGTCCGAAAGTTGATAAGAACTAAATGGCTGGTGGTTGTCCGGGGGCACGGGATCTAGCGACGCTAAGGACGAAGGACACGAGGTCGGAGTATTCGAGGGCGTGTCACGGAAGTGATCCGAATGGGCACTGTATGGTGTAGTAGGCAGCGGACAGCGAGAGAGCGCGTCTGCGTCCATATGTTTTCTGCCGCTTTTATACACAATCGTGAAGTCGTATTCTTGCAGGCGAAGAATCCAACGACCGAGGCGTCCGGACAAGTTCTTGAGCGTCGAGAGCCAGCACAAAGCATGATGGTCCGTGACGATTGTAAAATGGCGGCCGTGAAGGTAAGGTCTGAACTTCTGGACTGACCAAACGACAGCTAGGCATTCCTGTTCAGTGATAGTATAATTTTTCTCGGCATTCGTCAGTACGCGGCTTGCGTACGCGACGACCCTTTCACGTGAAGACTCGTCGCGCTGTAAGATAATACCACCAATGCCGTGACCGCTTGCGTCTGTATGCAAGAGTGTAGGTGCGGCTTCGTCGAAGTGTCGAAGTACTGGTTCAGACGTAAGTGCGCGCTTAAGATGTGTGAACGCCGATTCACATTCTGGAGACCAGGAGAAGGGTACACGAGCAGCAAGTAACTTGTGCAAAGGTGCAGCGATGGAGGCGAAGTCTCGGATGAATCTCCGAAAATAAGATGCGAGACCCAAGAAACTTCGCAAATCTTTGGCCTTTTCAGGACGAGGGAAATGCACAACTGCCGAAACCTTCTCAGGATCAGGACGAATTCCATCCTTGCTCACAACGTGGCCCAACACCTTGATGCTCTTGCTGGCAAAACGGCACTTTTTGGTGTTCAGCTGGAGGCCGGCGTTGGCGAGACACGTAAGAACTTCGTCCAGACGTTGCAAGTGCTGCAAGAACGTTGATGAAAAAATAACAATATCGTCCAAATAGCACAAGCACGTCTTCCATTTCAGCCCACGGAGAACGGTATCAATCATGCATTCGAAAGTTGCGGGAGCATTACAGAGGCCGAATGGCATGACGTTGAATTCGTAGAGGCCATCTGGCGTAGAAAAGGCCGTTTTTTCTTTATCATCCTCGTGCATGGGTATCTGCCAGTAACCCGACCGTAAATCAAGACTTGAGAAGTACTCGGCACCCTGCAGGGAATCCAAGGCATCATCAATTCGTGGCATCGGGTACACATCCTTGCGCGTTATCTTGTTGAGTGCGCGGTAATCCACGCAAAAGCGCACAGAGCCGTCTTTTTTCCGTACAAGAACAACAGGAGATGACCAAGGACTGGTAGATGGACGTATTATATTTCGTTGTAACATGTCGGCGACGTTCTCTTCGATGACTTTTCGCTCTGCAAGCGATACGCGATACGGTCGGCGACGCACGATGGATCCGCTGTCTGTCTCTATCCGATGCGTGGTGATGGGAGTCTGCCCCAATGAAGCCGAGTGCACGTCAAACAACGACTTATGTTTTTGCAGTAGAGCTAGTAACTGCTCTGACTCTGAAGGCGTCAGGTCTGAGCTAATGGCAGCGGAAAGAGCAGAGGGAGGGGCGGAAGTTGCAACAGAAGGAGCTGCAGATGAAGCTGTCTCGAGGGAAACGACGGAGAGAGAATCGGATCCACTGGTGCAAGCTAGTGTAGCGCCTTTAGGAATAAGCACCTTTTTTGATGTCGGATTGGTCACGCTGAGATGTGCTGAGCCATTGGCAAACCGAACTAGGCCCGTGGCGAAAACAATGCCTCTTGCTAGCCAGCGTGCGGATGGAAGAGCGAGCACGTCACCTGTGTCAATGACATCAGACGTGACGGCAACAATCCGCTGAAGGCCAGGAGGTATCTCGATGTCGGCTTCCGCAAGCAAGCGAAGAGGTGCGTCATTTTCTGAGTCCTGCGCATAAAGCGAATTGGTGGTTTCGTCCATATGAAGAACACGTTCCCGGCAGCAGATGTAAGCAGATGCTGCAGAAAGAAAATCCCAGCCTAATATGAGCTTCTGCGCGCACGAACGTAGCACTGCGAATTGTATGTGATGCAGGATGCCATCGATGTAAACACGAGCGGTGCACATGGCGGAAGGTGTAATGGCGTCCCCTTGAGCAGAAAATAGTGTAGGGCCATCGTAGGGGGTCGTAACTTTCCGCAGACGTGAACACAAATCGCGACGTATAATTGATACACAAGCACCTGTGTCAACCAAAGCTTGCACATGAACACCTTCCACTATAACCATAATCATATTACACGGACATGCTGGAGGAATTTCTGTCTTTTCGTGCGATGCAGCTTTTCCTCCAAAAGCTGCGCAAGTCAGTTTTCCTGGCGGCGATCAGCGAAATGAGAGGCTGGTCGCAGGGGCGACGTAGAACGACGCAGTGGTGACGGTGAGCGGCGTCTGCTGGGACGGTAGTCGGGAGTCGTGTCACACGTTGCACTTGGCGACGCAGAGCGGGTGGGAGGCAATGGATATGGACGGCGTTGGAACGGGCCGCCCACAGAAAACTCGTCCCGTTCTGATACGTCGTATCCGCGGCGCTCGTTTTGCTGACGCTTACGGCAGAAGCGTGCAATATGGCCACGATATCCACAGTAGTAGCAGATTGGACGAGTCTGTCGCCATTGCGGATAGGGCCGAGCGCTAGGCGCGGCAGGTGAGATGGCAGCCAGGTGCGCGGGCGTCGGTTGCGGAGGCATCGGTTGCACTATGACTGGTGGCACTGCAGCAACCTGCGCATATGTTGGCGGGGGCCTCGGGTTTATGGGCTCCGCGTAAGCAGCCCCAGCCACGGACGCCAATTCCTCCTTTACGACCTCTCGTAAGGAGGCACTGGAAGGGTGTTGAGGAAGTGGACTAACTGCGAAGCCGAGGGACTGCAGCTCCTCGCGTATGATCGTGCGGATCATCGTACGTAGTGACGGGTCTGTGTTGGATATGTTGTCGGTTGTGTCCGAGTGCAAACGTGCGGACTCAAGTTCGTCCAGGCGCTGACAGGTGACGACGATATCGGCAACGGTGTCAGGGTTCTTGATGGCCAACGCATTGAATGCAACAGACGCTATGCCCTTGAGAATGTGTCTAACCTTGTCAGCCTCGGTCATGGCGGCATTGACGCGTCGACAAAGGGCGAGGACATCCTCGATGTACGACGTGTACGACTCTCCGTGTTGCTGTTTACGAGTGTCAAGCGTCTTCTTCGCAAGGGCGGATCGAACGGCCGGTGTCCCGAAAACTTGTCGAAGCTTCTGCTTGAAACACTCCCAGTCGGCAAAGTCAATCTCGTGGTTGAAAAACCAGGTTTTGGCCACTCCCGTTAAGTAAAAAGAGACGTGGTGTAGCTTGAGTGGCTCGTTCCAGTGGTTGGTTGAACTGACACGGTCGTAGTGGTCAAGCCAATCCTCCACGTCCTCTCCGCGGAGGCCAGCGAACAGGTGGGGGTCCCGCTGGTGGCCGTTGACAATTAAATAGGGAAGGGGTGCGGCAGTCGGGGCCGAGAGGGCCGATGTAGAAGGATTGGGCGGCGCGTCCTGCGACATCACGGCGGACAGCTGGCACAATCGGCGACCGGATCTGAGCTCCAGGAGGTAGATCGGCGTGGCAGATGACCGAGGACCGAACAGCACTCTCCACCACTTGTGACAATGCAGTCACCACGGGGTATTTATTAGGCCTGGATGATGCGGCGAACCGGCCGAGCCCAAAGCATAGAAGAGATGCGAGGTGACAACCCACAATCGATGAAGAAGAAACCCATGTGATGATGATTATGTACAGATGACGAAGAGTAGCGCATTAAGTGCCCACAGTAAGTTCAAAGATATAGCGAAGGTGGCGGAGGAATTCTATGCGGAACTCTGCAGCTCAAACACGGGACATCCCACCTGGAATGTAATAAATGCCGATCAGGAAAACGAAATTCGATGCGTCACAGCGGACGAGATTAGGAAGGCAATTCAAGGCATGTCCCACGGGAAAGCAGCTGGAGAAGACGGCATAACCATAGACTTGATCAAAGACGGGGGAGACTTCCTAACTAGAAAGCTCGCGACACTCTACACAGAATGCCTCAAAGCTTGAAATATACCAATAAATTAGAAAAACGCATTCTTTATTACACAAGAAGGGAGATGTAATGAACTACAAGGCGATCACGTACTCTCCGCACTACACAAAACATCCACTAAGGTTATCTCAAATAGAACAAGAGCCACACTGAATTTAATCAGCCATGAGAGTAAGCATGGATCAGACTAGGATACTCCGCAATATACCATCTTCATGCGATCAATCATGTAATCGAGAAATCCGCTGGATACAACAGACCCCTGTATTATGCTTTCATAGACTACGAAAAGGCTTTTGACTCGGTAGAGATAACAGCAGTTCCGAGCGCATTGCGTCGTCAAGGAATATGTGATAGTTACGTAAATATAATAGCTAACATCTATAAAGACAATACAGCCGCCCTACTACTGCGTAAGAAAATCAAGAAAACGCTGATGCAGAAAGGTCAGACAAGGTGATACAACCTCTGCAATGCTATTCACTGCATGTCTGGAAGAAATCTCCAACGACTAGACTGAGACGAAACAGGGCTAAGGATTAATTTCGAATATTTTAGTAGCTTACGCTTCGCCGACGCCATAGTACTCTTCAGAAATGATGGCGACGAACAACAGAAGATGATTGTAACTTAACCCGGGAAAGCACTAACATAGGATTAAACATGCACATGCACAAAACAAAGGTATTGCTAGGTGGCACGGCGAAAAAACGTCCCTGAACGATTGAAAAACGAGACATTAGAAGTCGTAAACAACACACATATCCAGGACAGCTACTGACGGGAGAGCCCACTCATGTAAAAGAAATCCACCGTAGAATAAGCATAGGATATGGCGCGCATACGGGAGACATTCCCAACTCATGAACAGAAACTTACCATTATCACTCAATCGGATGTTATATAATTACTGTATTTTGCCAGTACTGACATACCGCGGAGAAACTTGGAGAATTACAAAGAAGCTAGAAAAGAAGTTAGGAGCCACACAGCGGGCTATAGAACGAAAAATGATGGTCGTTACAGAGATAGGAAGAGAGCCGCGTGGGTTAGGGAACAGACGGGGTAGCCCACATAATAGTCGAAGAAGAAAGAATCGACATGGGCAGGTCACGTAATGAGACGGCTATGCAACCGATGAACAGTTAGAACGACGGAATGAATACCAAGAGAAGGTAAGCGCAGCCGGGGGCGGCAGAGAGTACGATGGAGTGAAGAAAATAAGAAATTTGCAGGCATCAGATGGAATCGGCTCGCACAGGACAGGAAAGGATGGAGAGCACTAGGAAAGACCTTCGTCCTGCAGTGGACGTGAGATGGGCTGCTGATGATGATAACTGTTGCACACCCCCGATTTTATATAGATCATCATCATCATCATCACCAGCCCATCTTATGTCCACAGCAGGACGAAGGCGTCTCCCAATCCTCGTCACCTTTGCGTGTGCTGCGCGAGCTGATTCCATTTGACGCCTGCGAACTTCCTGATTTCGTCACCCCCTCTTACTCTCTGCCGCCCACGGCTGCGCTTACCCTCTCTTGGTATCCATTCCGTGGGTCTAACTGTCCATCGGTTGTCTAGCCTTCTCATGACGTGGCTTGCCCATGTCCATTTTAGGGGCGAAGCTCCTTAGGGCGTGGGTCTGTACATCCCATGGTGTTCGTTGGTGATGTACGTAGCCACGTCTACTTTTATGAAAAAAAAAATTCCGAAAGTTGTGTCCTCTGCCTGGATTCGAACCCAGGCTCTCGGCGTGGCAGTCGAGCGTTCTACCACTGACCTAAACAGGTATAATGTCTCCCGCGGAATCGCATTAACAAACGTAATGTTACGTTGAAAAATAGTAATACACCGCTACACGACGCGAAAATGGATTGTATAACGACGTCGAGGCATCATTTGAAAGAACACAGAGCTGCGTGCTTTGTAGCTTTGAACCCATTACGGAGGCACTGGTAATTATGGCGTAGTGGGTACTTCCCTACTTGGCAAAATGATAAGTTATGGCGCAGGAGATACCTACCACTTATACTTACTCTAGTTTCCTCAAGCGTTTAAAGTGGCCTCTAAGAAAGTAGCTCCTCCTGCTTACGCTGTCACTGTCCTGCAGTTCCGCGCAGGCCTGGCTCTAGCACAGCATATCCCCCTTAAACGCGAGATCCCAGCGTACGAATACAGTGTTTCTCACGCCTTTACATGATGATCGACTGGGCGATTTACGCGAAAGATTCACGGTTTACCGATGATTCCCTCCGGAGCTTCGCCCACTCATCATCATTCACCCCGTGGATATGCTGTGATTTTTTTCTTCTTAATATCGTTCATTATGTCGGCGACCCCCGTTTGTTCTCTGACCGACTCGGCTGTCTTCCTATCCCTTAGCGTAACGCCTATCATTTTCCGTTCCATCGCCCGCTGCGCGGTTCTTAACTTCCTCTCTAGCTTCTTTGTAATTCTCCAGGTTTCTTACCTGTACGTCAGTACTGGCAAGATGCAGCAGTTATACAGTTTCCGCTTAAGTGATAGTGGTGGGTTACCGTTCATGAGTTGGGAATGTCTCCCATATGCGTGCCATCCCATGTTTATTCTACGGTGGATTTCTTTTATATGGGTGGGTTCTCCTGTAAGTAGCTGTCCTAGATATAGGTATTCTTCTACGACTTCTAAAGTCTGGTTTCCGATCGTGAAGCCGCGTTTTTTCGCTGTGCCACTGAGCATTATCTTTGTTTTCTGCATATTCATCCTTAATCCTACCTTAACGCTTTCTCCGCTTAAGTCTTCAGTCATCTTTTTCAGTTCGTCGCCATCATTGCTAAATGGTACTATGTCGTCTGCAAATCGCAGGTTGCTCAGATATTCGCCGTTAATCCTGAGCCCTGTCTAACCCAGTCTAACCCAGTCTAACCTTTTGCAAATTTCTTCCAAACATGCAGTAAATAGTATTGGAGAAGTTGTAACCCTTTGTCTGACACCTTTCTGTATTGGGATTTTCCTGCTTTTCTTAAGGAGGAGTAGGGGGGCCGTAGAATCTTTATAGACGTTGGCTATTGTGCTTATGTAGCTATCACGTATTCCTTGACGACGTAGTGCCTCCAGAACTGCTGGTATCTCTACCGAGTCGAAAGCCTTTTCGTAATCTATGAAAGCCATATAGAGGGGTTTGTTTTATTCAGCGGATTTCTCGATTACTTTATTGATCGCATGCAGGTGGTGCATGGTAGAGTATCCTTTTCTGAAGCCTGCTTGCTCGCTTGGTTGATTAAATTCAAGTGCCGCCCTTATTCTGTTTGAGAAAACCTTTGTAAATAGTTCGCAAAGTCCTGAGAGTAGACTGATCGCCCTGCAGTTCCTTAAGTCCTATACATCTCCCTTCTTATGTAATAATAGAATGTTTGCGTTTGTGTGTATAGTATAGGCATTGTGTGTATAGTGTCGCGAGCTTTCCAGTTAGGGTCTCCACCATCTTTGATCAACTCGACGGTTATGCCGTCTTCTCCAGCCGCTTTTCCGCGGGACATGCCCTTAATTGCTTTCCTAACTTTGTCCGCAGTGACGCATGGGATTTCATAGTCCTGTTCGACATCTAATGCACTCATGGTGGGGAAACTCATATTTGAGCTGTATAGTTCGGAATAGAAATCCTCGGCCACTTTGGTTATATCACTGAAGTTAGTAACGATGTCACCCTGCTTTTCTTTCACTGCATGTTCTTTCCCGCACAAAGCTTCCTTTTAGTTGTTTTGATGCTGACTCCTTTTCTGACGGCTGCGTCTATTTCTTTCACGTTATGGTTACGTATGTCCGTGACTACATTTGTTGATGAGCTTAGACAGTTCGGCGAATTTCATCTTGTCTCTTGAGTTAGTTATTCTCATCTCTCGGCGTTGTTTGATTAGATTTTTAGGAGCATCCGAAAGCTTGTTCACAACTTGTCTTGGTGCTTTGCCTCCTACTTCGATCGCTGCTTCGGTGATCAGCTTAGTAATGTCTTCGTTCATCTTCTCTATGTCCTTATTTTCTTCGTGTCCTAGAGCCTCATACTTGTTTTTAAGTGCAATGCTAAATTCTTTTTCGCCCTGACGCCATCGGGGTTGGCCTGTTTCCGTATGATTAACTTTGTCCTTGTTCGCTTTAGATTGAGGGATGTCTTCGCCCTTACTAGTCTGTGGTCGCTAATTCTGACCTTATTAACCACTTCTGTGTCTTATACCATACGCAGATCAGTGCACATTATGAAATCTATTTCGTTTTTCGTTTCTGCGTTGGGGCTTTTCCACGTCCATTTCCTGTTCTTACATTTCTTGAAGAAAGTATTCATTAAACGGAGGTGATTTCTTTCGGTGAATTCCACTAGCATGTCACATCCCTTAACTTCAATTACTGGGTAAACCCCTGGCGACGACCACATTCCCAATTGATTGATTACTGGGGTTTCACGTCCCAAAACGGCCATATGATTATGATAGACACCGTAGTGGAGCTTTCCGGAAATTTTGACCACCTGGGGTCAATGCACATTTTAATGTGTATTGACATCGCGCAGCACGCGGGCCTCAACATTTTGTCTGCACCGAAATGCAGCCGCCACGGCGGCAATTTGATTTCGCGGAGTTCTGATAAACAGCCGAGGGCTATAGCCATGCTATTTTTGGCAGGAGATACACAAGTGAACAAAACAGTACGCTTGATTCCTTCTTCCTTTCTTTCCTTCTCGTAGAGCGGTCCCATCTTCAAATACGCATTCCGCCAGTCATGAGTGAGTTAAGTAACGTCGCGTTTTGGGCGTGCTGGATGGCATACTGCAAGGTCTTAACGCACGAAAAACACGGACTGAAAAAGACATGACACACACAGGCGCTACTTGCAACGATGTTTATTTCGAAAACAGGGAACCGCATATATAGGCAACAAATGTCGCTTTTCAACCATCATCGTTACAGGCACTTCGCAAATTCAGCTGTCTTTCCGCAGATAGGCTAACTCCTTCGAAGAAAGGGAAATCGACGGTTTGGGAATGCACATATCAGCCAGCCTATCAATCGATTCAGCTTCGATAATTTCGCGTGTGAACTGACTTCTGCTGGTACTGATTATTAAACATTCCTGAAAAATGGGCATCCACGTGCTATGGGAATCGGCACTTGTGTTTATTTATGACCGCCGTGAGTGCAGCTAAATGCACGACGGCCACAGCCGCCGCCGATTCGCGGACCTGCCATTGACGCCCGCGCCGCCACATGGTCAAACATGGCCCCGCACGTGCGCCGCCGGTGTAAGCGGTCTGTGCTATCGATTAAGAATGCTTTGATCTCTCGTGCACTGTTCGATTTTGCTGCGTGCCTATACTAGTGCGTCAGGACGTGTTCGGAAGGTGCACACAAAAAACATTTCGTGAGATGCTTGACGCATTTCAAATTAGAAGTTGTATGAGCCGTCTGTATATCTCTGCAAGCACGCACACTTTCTTTTGTTAAAACGCCGTTGGATAGGTCGCTAGTACATGCCCCGCTGTCTTCATATGCGCATTTCTTGCAAAATTTCTCCCGGGTGGTGTGACCAGAACACGTTTCCTTACTGCAACGTTCCGTTCTATATTACAATAATTCCATGTGCCTCCTTAAAAAGTCCATACATATTGTTTCCATTTATCGTATATTTCCCATACGTTTTCACATGCGGCTTACGTGAACATATCGAATTATTGGAATGACCATACGGAACGTTTCTCTAGGGCTGTAGAGAAAGTGCGGGGCCCTCTCGTGTCGTCGTCGTCGTCTGCATTTTTTTTTCTCTCTTCGACAGCCTTTATTGAAACTCGCTTATTCTGTTTCACAGGTTTCTGTTTGTGTTCCTCTTAGCCACGCGTCTACGACAGGCTCATAGCCCGCATATTACGTGAATTTCGAGAGAAAAGAGTTTAATAATATCTATAGGGGTTGGCCTGTCGTGTTACATTCGTTGCGATGATGAGATCTGAAGGAGCACGAGTGGCGTGCATAAGCACGCACATGCTCTAATAACACGCGCACCAACACAACTAGCGCGTACATTATTGCAGTGAAGTCTCTTTTAATCTTTCACGCACTTCAGTATCCCACAAAAACGCTGCAAACGCTTAGCAGACTGGCGCACGCGTTGTTGAAAAATGAAGTTCCCTTTGTTCAGTTAACTTCTCGAAAACCTCTTATTTGCACAATTCGCCTTGGGTATGCGTGCCCCCAGATGGTTAATATTCATCTGGTCATTGCCCGAGGTGTCTTCATTGCTAAGAACGTCTTAGCGACTGTTAAGACGTCTTAGCGACTGCTAAGAACGCCCTAAGACTGTTAGGAAACAGGAAGAATAAAAAAAGACAACGTTATTGAAAAGTAAAGACCAAGAGCTGCGTTAGAAGGCTCATCCCCTTTTTTTTTCGTTCTCCTTTTTTACGCAACGCATTCTATTCATCCATTTCAGAACCTGCTGACGCTCTGCCCAGTTGGCTCGGTATCCGCCGCTTCCCAAATAACGCGATGGAGGGCCATTCCGAGCCAGATGCGGCACACTCACTCGCAGAGCGTGTTTTAGTGTCGCCAGGCAGTTGACTCCCCTACTTCCATCGCATTACACGAAAAAAAGAGAATAGAAGCGTTATGTCTGGATCGCGAGGAGCAGTATTTTTTCAATGGAGAGCTATTTCAAAAAGGCAAAGGTATCCTTGCGTGCTGACGCCATTCATGCCATCAGCGGCACACGCTGAAGATATTCTTGCGTCTGATACTTCGGCGCCATGCTACAGAGAGCCATGACCGAGTGTTTATTTGCGAAACGGCAGGGCGTGTGCGCATCTAAACGGAAATCCTGATTTCAGTTCATTCAAGCAAGACCCGATGAGCGAGTCTGTGCAGATGGCACATCTTGAATTTGGGAGCGGAGTTGGAAGAGCCGCATAAATTAAAGGCACGCCGGCGGCGGAAGCGCTCAAATGTTTTATTCCGACATTTCGGGCACGCTTACCCGAGAACAAAGAACTCGCGCTTCGTGAAACCTAGTCTGCCCCTAGGAGAATTTGCCATCGAACTGAGCGTAACTTCTTTACTAATTTTTGTAGCTGAGCATTTGTCGGCGATGACATTGATATTAGGGCTCTTTAGACTCAAGCAAACAGCATTCAGTGCAGCATTATTTCTTTTTTAACATCACTCGTAAACTGTCGTCATCTCAACGACTCATTTCGAACTCTTAAATACAGTGCTCGTTCATTAAAATATTGCTTAGAGGAGCGTCATTTTGCGTATATTCAGCATCGAGCGCCAATGGGTGAACGAATCAATTGCTTTCTGGCAGACGTCAGAGCCGGTACCCCAAGCGCTCTATTTTCCTTTCAAGATAACGTGGTGATAGTTCAAAATAATTTATCTGATATTGAACACAGCTCTCACAAGATCCTTGCCTGCCTGTGAAGTGCTATTTTCATTGTGATGCTGCGTTATACTGCGGCAAGGAGAGGCATGAGGGCGTACGTTGTCATAAAACATAAATAACTCGCTTCGAGCTGCTTCAAAAAATAATAATAAAAGATTGCAAGAACAAATGTTCATTGCCGAGAGCAGAAGTAAAGCCATCAATGCCTTCTGCAAGCACATTTACGTTTCAGAAGAGCGCTGCGATTTTCGCCATATTTACAAGAGAGGAGTGCGTCTGTTCTCGACGCGGTTGGACGCTGTCACACGATCTCGTTTTTGTGCTGATACGCACATTTGTGCGTATCAGCGCGTGATGTCCGCGGCAAAAGTAGAGTAAATTGTGCGTCCACTGAATGGAATTTTTCCTGCTGCTTTTGGCATCTTAAATGTCCTGTCATACGCCGTCCCGACGGAATATTTTTGTCGATAGCACGGACGGCTCAGCTCATACGTCGGCGCCGTTGTTTAAAAATTTTACGCTGCTCTCTGCCGATTCTAAAAGCTGCGATACTAGGCTACATCACCTTCTTACTGTGAGGTTTCCTATGAAAAGAAACCGTCTCCGATCTTAATCTGCTATGCGGAATTGATTTTGTTTGATTTCCAGGGTTTTAAGTCCCGAATTAACAATATAATTATAAGCGATGCCGTACTGGACGTTTCGGGAAATATCGACCAATTGAGTTCCTTAAACGTGCACTGACGCAGCACAGTATACGTGCTTCGACATTTTGCCTCCATCGCAATATGGCCGTCGCAGTCGGGATTCGATCCTCCGACCTTCGGTTAAGCGGCCGAGTGCCATAGCCACTGTGAAGGGTCTAAAAATGCTTGCAGAAGGCACAGAACTTCAAAGGCATATTCAAAAGTGCGCACGATTTTTGTTCGGAGGGAGGAGGTCAGATAAGTGATAACTAGCTGCAATTTTTTTATCCACTTTTTGTTGGAGGGGGGTGATTTCAGAGGGCCACTGGGCGTGTGTGTATAAATCCCTGCAGCACTTTCACTTCCCAGGTGTCCTCGCCAGTGACTCTGTGTATGCGCACGCTACACAGTATTAGTAGTTTTGTAACCAAAGCCGCCATCACACTTGCTCGATACGAAGAATTCGAAATCACTATTACTACATCAGGCATTCGGTGTAACTCCATTCCGAATGTACAGAACATTGCGCTGGATCTCAGTAGCGCACACAGGATCTCTGCCAGGGGGGGGGTTCAATTTTTCACGAAGGGCCGGGCATGCGATTACACAGTTGTTGCGTGTGTAAAGAAGTAAATAAAATGCAAAGTAATAGTAACATCAATGATAGTGATTATTTTTAGTATTTTTTCGGCGTTTTGCAGAGACATTAGCGCCACATTCTTTTAGTACATAGGAGCAGTTACGGAGTGGGAGGGGGTTAGGTCGGCCTCAGGGGGGGGGGGGGTTACAACCCCCGAACCCCCCCCCCCCCGTCGGTGCGCCACTGCTGGATCGTCTCCTATTCTACTGAAAAAAAAAGAAAATTCTGGACAATAACTTTAATGCACTATTTGCTCTCTCAAAATATTCTTGTGTAAAAAAAGATTTCCTGCTTCACACAATGCCGAATGTTGCGCGGTGGGAGAAACATAAATAGCCGCTAAATACTCGAAAGGTTACAATACTGCGCAGAACGCCTTGACTATCGCCTATTTGCTAGGAGAGGAACAGCGATTCCTTATCCTTCCTCATTTGACGCTGCTACACGACCTAACGAAGTGTCTTGAGGTGAAGCAATGCAGCTCTTCTGTACCATATTTGATGATCTTTTAAAAATTTTAAAAGGTCTACACGCTCAATATTATTATGTATCCTGGCTGCATACACCTCATTAAGCCTGAAAAAGCTGTTGTAGTCCACAACCATTATATGATTGATTTCTGGGGTTTTACGTCCCAAAACCAGCTCTGATTATCACAGACGCTGTAGTGGAGGTCTCCAGAAACTTCGACCACCTGGGGTACTTTAACGTGCACTGACATGGCACAGTACGCGGGCCTCGGCATTTCGCCTCCATCGAAATGCAGTCGCCGCGGCCGCGATTCGATCCCGCGACCCTCGGATAAGCAGCCGAGTATCATAGCCACTAGACCACCGTGACTGCGGCTTGCAGTCAACAACCAATCAGTATTGAAGTGGAAGGGGTGCAAACATAGGAAAATGCGCAAGGCTCCCATGCTCAGTCGCGTTTAGATTGATGAGGCGTTCTAACTAAAAATACACGCTTGTGTTCATCTGAAAGGGTATTCAAAAGGCATATATTTGTGGAAGTTTGGTCAGAGTGGTTTCTTTTTTTAAGCTGGAAAGAAATTGTTGGGTCCACTACGCAGCAGTATTGCACTGGCTCAAATGAAATATGCGGCGGCCACGCGTGTGTTAAGGTCTAATGTTCCTTCGTGTTCCCACGGTTTTACACGCACTGTTCGGCTCCCTACAGTGCAACAGACGACGCGTCTGTGGAAACGAGAGCTGGTTAGGGTGTATAAGAGGCGCCGAGGAGATAACAGTTATAGTATATTTTTATATGAGATAGCTTCAACGCACCTCACGCCGTTCGTGCCTCAGAGCCGAATAACGCTTCGGGTTCGTACGATTGGCTGTTCAGCAGAAGTGGACTTTGCTCTAGCCACGGCAGCACCCAGCAAGCGCGCGGCAACTGTGGGTGGTCCTTCGGCCGATTTCCCTGGCCGCACGTGATGCGAGCACTGCGAACGGCGAGTGTACGACTGGCGTGTCGTACATTAGGCGGAGAGCCGGTACAACGAAAAGTGAAAGTGATATAAAAAGACGAGGACGCCTCGAGGTTACTGAGCGAAAGGCATCGCGCTCAGTGTGGATGGAGACAGCGAGGAAGAGAGAGAGAACGTAGGGTTTACTCTTTGACTGCGAGCGTTCAATAAGCTTGCAACGGAGACATAAAGTCACTTCTCCGAAAAAGGTCGACATGATGGAAGAAAGCACCATTGCACAAGATTCTCCCCATACTTATAGCTGGGTTAATGTGCAAGCAACATTACATCGCTTGGTCGCAGATCATGTCTGCAAAGAAACTAGCTCTCTTCGTGCAAAATCGCTTGTGATTCCCGACTACCTCTAGCTCACTGTACAGATTCTCTGGCTACAATTCAAGTTGTACTCCTGAATTACCTAAAAATTAATTTTCTCAAGTGAGGAAAAGTCACTGCTTTTTCACAATGAATTACCGGAGTGAAAAAAAGAAACAAGGAAAGGACTGCAATCTTGTGCTACCATGGAAAAGACTTTAGCTGCTGAGCGGAACTTTTACATGACCTCTCCTAGCAAGAGCACCTACGATGAAGTTGGAAGCTGCCAGCCAGGGCAATTCATCAGATATTTTGCAAGGAACATATCCTTACACCCCACGATCACTGGTCAGAAAAAAGGTACAGGGTATATCTGCACACTGGGCGCCAGAGAGAACCGATAAAAAAATAAAAGCTCAGCTCGCAGCAAGCTTAGGGTCTATCTCAACAATCTCCCTCAAACTCGCGCGCTCATTTCACGATGTGGTGCCATTATCGCTTACCACTGTTCATGCCGGCCTCAACACTGTGATGGGATTCTTATACACAGAGAGGTATGAAGCGTGGCGTCTGAAGACTGCAACGTTCACCGGAATATTGCGACTGAAGTCCCTAAAATATCTAGGGATTTTAATTGCGACGAGGCTGCTTTCTGCGAACACTTCATGCAAGCACCAGCGATAGAGGCACACAACAATAAACACGATAGAAAAAACGCAACGCCACACCTTCAAGCACGGAGAAAACATCCAAATAGGCGAGAGTTTTCCCACAGCTCGAAGACAGCCTCACCGAAGCTGGTTCGGGTAAGTATACGGAGGTGAGTCGACGCGAACGGGAGGTCGTCGCGGCGGCTTGTCGACGAATGGTGTTGCGTCGACGTTGATGCTACACCGTGGCGCGTGCCAGGAACGGAGAAAACGGGTACCGAAGTTACTGGGAGTCCTGCGCTCCCATTCGCTGCTCGACAAGACACAGCAACACTCGGGCCCGACCGTGCTGCTTGAAGTCCTGGTCTTTCTTGGCTGTCCATACGGTGGAGCCGATGCCACGAAGGGTCGCGGATCTCGTCACGATGCTCTCGCCTGTCAAGGTAGCACTCGGCTGCGGCGGCTTGGTCGCGCATTTCCTGGACACCGTCAAGAGCTTGAGACCAAGTGTAGCCATCCACCGCGACTCTTGGCGCACGTCAGAAACTCGGAACTAGGCCCGACCCTGATTCTCGCGGAGAGCTATCACCACCACAGTCACGGCGGTCCAACACTGCTCTCGCTACCGCAACATGGAGCCTCACGCGCACCCGCCCTCCGTCATTTAAATGCGAAGCATTCCTTAGCGAACTTCGGCGACTCTGAGCGTATCTATCTATCTATCTATCTATCTATCTATCTATCTATCTATCTATCTATCTATCTATCTATCTATCTATCTATCTATCTATCTATCTATCTATCTATCCGCCTAGGATTTTGTGCTCTCCTGGCCGTTTCGCTAATGGGGTGTTTACGAAAATTGGTATGCCACAACCTGACCGCATGACGAACGTAAATGACAGGTCATAACATGAAAATCATGACATGCGTGTCATGAGCGGCATGATTTACATGCCACTGGTTTCGTTAACGGGATGTATACGAAAATTGGCATGCCACAACATGACTGCATTACGAACATAAGTGAGAGATCATGAAAAGCATGACATGCATGTCGTGAGCGACATGATTTACATGCCACGGTCTTGGTGCTCTCCTGCCGTTTCGTTAATGGGATGTGTACGAAAATTGCTATTCCATGGCATGACTGGATGATAAACATGAATGATAGGTTATATCATCAAAATCATGACATGCATGTCATGGGCGGCATAACTTACATGCCATGCGTTTCGTTTATAGGATGCTATGGCACAACACGACTGCATGGCTATCATAAATGACAGGTCATAAGATGAAAATAATGATATGCATGCTATGATCGGCATGATTTACATGCCACGGTTTTGGCGCTATACTGCCGTTTCGTTAATGTGATGCATACGAAAATTGATGCGTCACAAGAAGACTGCATGATGATCACAAATGACAGGTTATAACATGAAAATCGTAACATGCATGTCATGAGCGGCATGATCTACATGCCACGCGTTTCGTTAATGGGATGTATACCGAAATTGCTATGGCACAACACGACAGCATGAAAAACGTAAATGACAGGTCATAACGTTAGAACCATGACATACATCTGTGAGGGTATGGTTTGCATGCCACAGTCATGGTGCTCTTGTGACCGTTTCGTTAACTTCATATGTACCAAACTCGGTATATCGAGACAACAATGCAAATCTATTTTACGTTCCTGATGCGTGCTTCGCATTTCCTTGATTCCCACTGCACGTGGGATCTGCGAATTTTTTCCTCCTTCTCGCGCCGTGTCGCATCCTGTCGTCACCGTCCTCTTTCCTAGGCTAACAGAGCCGTGCTTGATGCATTTGCACGTTCATCCGTTGTCACAGCACCAAACAGCTGTCGCCCACTTCTCCCCAACACAGTCTATGCTCGTCGACGCAGCTATTTGAAATGGCCAACGCCATACACCTCGGCAGCAGCAGTAAGAACTGCAACCTTCGGAAAGATGGAAAAGAAGTGTATACCACTGATGTTCTTTTGCGTCTGTCCTGCATGCATACGTTGTAATGTAGCAAAGAAATGTTACTCTCCTCCCACCACCAACTAGCAGCCTTTGGTACAATTCTGAAACCGCTTTCCTGCCATCTGCAGTGCATGTAAGTTTTCAGAAACGTGCAAGCACAAAGCAGCGTTCCATCTTATAACACACACGAGCCGCCGCCGCATATTAGCTTTGAGCCACTGGTCTGTTGCAATCAAGCGGACTTACGGGATGGCGTCCGGGGACGGGAATGCTCAATACAGAATTATTTCGCGCCTAAAACAAACAAACACTCCCACCAAATTTTCCAAATTAATACCCTTTGTTATGTCCTATTGAATGAGTACAAGCGTGTATTTTTACTTCGACCGCCCATCTAAATGCGACTGAACGTGGGGTAATTTGCACATTTTCCTATGTCTGCACACCTTGCACTTAAAACTGCTTGGTTGTCGAATTCGGCACCGTTTTGACAAGGTCAATGAGAAGTATCCAGCCATGCGATTTAATTATATTGTGTCTGTAGACCTCATATAATTTATGGAAAATCATCAAATGAGGCACAGAATTGCTGTTCTGCTTCGTCTCGAAGAACGTCGCTAAACGAAATAGCGCCCGCCAATGAAAGAAAACAAGACAGCGCTATAAGCAAAATACGCGATATTCAAGGCGCTATGCACTCTATCGTATTTTTAGAGTAATCTTTCGCGCCGTATGGTTTTCCCTACGGGAGCATTAAGATCACTGGAACAGGCAAAAAAAAAATTCTTTTCTCACACTCTTAAAACTGCAGCGCGACGAAGACGAAGACAGGAGACACATGAATCACACAGACGAGCGCCGAAACATACTCACAAACATACTTCACAAGAGCGAATTGTGCACTTTAGTGATTGTCTACAATTCCTTAGATTATAATCGGAGAGGGTCGAGCACAATGTCTGAGACATTTGGATGGGAATGACCCAGTTTTAAGAACCACGGGGGATGCTTGAAATTTTCGCTGCTTCTCCCGTCGGACCGCTTCATCGACAGCGGCTTCCTCTCGATAGAGGCGAGAGGCATTTCGATCTGCTCTGGCCTCTTCCGCCATGGCATACATTCTCGGTATTCTCTTGGCCAGGATTGGCGCCTGCATTACGACCCGTAGCCGCGTGGAGGAATGAAGCAGAGGGTGGTTTCGCCTAGCACGCATACACCGTCAAGAGACATCGCGACAAACTGCCTGGATCTCGCATCTATCTTCTAGGTATGTCTTGAAGAAACGCGGTCAACTTTGCCGCAAAACGAAGGCGAAACCGCCGGCATGGTCAGGATTCGCCGCCAAGCGAAAGGTGCGTCCCGTTTGTCGTGTGCACTCCTACATTTTTTTTTCTTTTTTTGGACCCCGAAGCGTGCCTTTGAAGCATGGTGATCCCAGGCGTTCGCGCTGAAATACACGCATTCGTGGAAATGAATGCTTTCCATTGCTGCGCGCCCTGGATACGCTGAGAAAGTTTGTGTGGCCTTGTATGCCGTGCTTGGCACAGCAAAGCTCTAGTACGAAAAAAAAGTGCCAACAATATACAAACATTCATTTACTTGATATTATAGGCTAAAATTACAGTACCCCAAAGCTCCTTAGTATTAAAAATTGGTTTTATTTTGAAAATACCAGGTTATTTAACCTGCGTCGCACACAACGTAAACTAGTTCAGTTGCTTTTCGCTCCAATCGAATTGCGACCCGCACAGTCGGGGTAGTAACCGTACTGTCTAGAACTGATTCTCTGAAATCTTGCTGCGATCACGATTTGCGTCAAAATTCAAATACGCTGAAATTGATGGTCAGGTGCTGCAAAAGCGTTCGTCAGCGCCATATCAATGCAGTAAACATTTGTTACTGATGTTTCAGTCTATACGTTTGAAGCACACAGTTTCTTGACAGACAGCGGCGTGCCCTAACCACGTATTACCCATACGGTGTGCATCAAAGCTTCTAGAGGCAAAGAAACATACTGCTTTAAGTCGGCTTTCTCTGTGGAAGGTCATCACAGTTTTCGCTGAAATATTTGTCAAGGAAGTGTAAAAAGGAAAGCTGGCCACTTGTGCAGAGCGCATGATTGCCAAGAAGGTAGCGGAACTGCCATGTCCGTACAAATTCAAAAAAAAAAAAGGCAAACCAACGTGGCGCTCAAGTGGTGCTTTCTGCGCCCTTGCTGGGTTATGGCCAAGGATTTGCGGTCTAAAAAAAAAAAAAACATCAGGAAGGGTTGGTAAAGTGTGCCGCAGTCGTGCTTTGTCAGGTTATACCCAAACGTGAGCAATCCAGGTCGCTGCGTGAATGAACGCAGAGCGGAACATGCGGGCCCACTTCAGAAAAGGGAAAGAGCTCATTGCTGTTCACGTTTGCGTTACAATTCTATAAGCGGGGCAAGGACAAGCACGGACTGGCTTTGTCGCCAGCATTTTCCTTTACGTAACTGGGCAGTGACTGTGTGAGTGTCTGCGCAGCTTACGTCGATGATGACGGCCCGCGCGCATATACCAGCTTCTCCTACCTTTTTTCGCCCCGTCCTCTTTTACAACCCTCTTGGGGGTGCTCGAACAACGCTTATATTTGCATCGTCCGAAGGCAATAACTCAGTTTGAGGTTTGCGCCCTTTCTGCCCACTTCTTTTTGTTGGGCTGCCGATGGTTTCGTGAAGTGCACGTACGAACTTATTTGACTGGCAACGAATGGCGAAAGATCGGTGTCAGAGAGACGCGAATCACAGCATGATCGACATTAAAAGTATACATATGACTGCTAGGATCGTTGTCCGCTCTTACTCATAACCTCTCGAATGAGAACGTGTACTGGAATTCCCGAGAACACGAGCCTCGTTAGGGTTAGAAGCAGTCATTCAAAACAGACCACTTGCACAAAAGAGCTCGCAGTGAGCGGTTATTACAAAGCAAGAAAACAATGCACTTTACTGAAAACCCTTTTTCTTCAATTCCAGTTTAAAATGTTACGCAAGGCGGTCGTCCAAATTCTTTCGATTACAGGATCCAGAGAACCAACTGCGGAACTCGCCAAGTTGAGCAGCCTTGCACGTCGTTTACAGGTGGCGGCACTAAATTCGCGAAGTTTCTTGTTTTAGGGCTAGTCGATGAATACCTGAGAAGAGCCAGTTCGGTTGACTTGTGCTTGTGCGACGAGCGGTTATGCGCTGTAGACTGTGAAACGTTTCCGCGTAAGTCCTCAGCAGGTTTCCACAGTCGTGCAGGCTTGTTTTCGTGCACCTTCTTCGGACGAAGGGACTGGCACCTGGAGTTTGCATGAAGTTGAATGGCAGCAAACTCGTCTGGGATTCGGTGCTCCAGGCGACGGCGAGAGAAGAAAGCTTCATTTTCGAGGCTTCATACGCATTCGAAGATTCTGCCTTGTAATAAAAATTTTGGCTTGTGATAGACCATGTGCTCTCAAGAAAATGCGCCGTTCATCCTTACGTGCCAGGGCTTTAACCGGCGTTCTACGCCAGTATGACGTTCAGGTAGCTCGTGTCCCGGCACAGATATCACGCCGTCCATCGGCTTGTTAATGTGAAAGACAAACTTCCGAAAGAAAAAGTTCCCTGGCGTCGTTTAGCGGATACCTCGTGAAGGCTGCGTGTATACCCGCGACACAGAAAATTTTCAACAACGTGTGAAGCGAACATATAAATGATGCAAACAAGAAAGAAGCTTCTTCAAATGCCTTGACAGAAACGCAGAAATCCTGGGCCATCGAATCGGTTGGAATAACGCTGCTATTTAAAAAAAAAAAGAGAGAAAGCCTATCTGCAAGGCACCATTTAGAATCTCTTCTCACAGAAACGACTAGTAATACATTCAACAGAAATGATGCAACGCTCCCGCATATATATATATACACGCTGCTTTCGCCACGCTTTAAGGCCGTCACAAGCAACGTTTCATACACTCTCGACCCATTGTGGACGAGACTCCCGTCATGGGAGTGAAAAGGTCTTGTTTTTCTTTGGCCGATGTCTGTTTCACTGTTCATGAGTACGCTACCCGACAAGATGGGCTTCCGTCAAAAGCTCCACTTCATCGTGTGATGGTTCGATAAATAAATACAGCGAGCTTTACTTGCAGTCGCTCAGTACGCTGCGGTACTCAGCTGTTTCAAAGGTGAGTGCCGTCTCGAGCGATGTGCGAGTTTCGTTTCGAGTAGCGGTCACCACCGAAGGTTTGCCTCACTCTTTATTGCCATGTGGTAAACTGAGCCGCACTCCTTTATTATTATTATTATTTTTTATCTAGCAACGTGCGCTGCCACTACGACCGTTGTGGCACACCCCAATGATTGGTGTGAAGCCGCGTGGCGAGCCGAGTTGACATGTGTACATGCAAGCTATAAACAGAAATGAATGTATTACATAAAAGCCGGTCACTCGAAGAATCACGAGCGCGCATGCACTCGCGTTATTTGGCCGCAATGAACGAGGTCGTGCTCGTAAAATCATCACTCTTGGTATCGCAGCCACGTGTCCGTCATGGACACGCGACTTGTCCCTACACTCGCTACATTTTGAAGTACCTGTTTCACTGATAATGACACGGAATCCCATCATGTATGAGATCCGTCGCACAGAACCGGTCGAAGGCAACCGATAAAACCACGACGCATACTGCGCTCAGCACGGCAAAACGATGTAGCCTGGGGCAGCACGGCAAAACGTTGTAGACAAAACGATGTAGCCCTCGAACGCGCAAGCGCGTTCGAGGGCTACACAGAAACCGAGGGGGCTGAGGAAGATGAGTTTCTCGATTTTCGATTGCGGCAAATGGGCGCGACATGTAAAGCGTACCCGAAGGGGCAACTCGCGGCTTGGAGGAGGAACGGGGCCTGTTTCTCCGTTCCCACTCCGCCTTTTCATAGTGTATCTCTGCCTTTCGAGTGAATTATGAGAACAAATTAGAGAGCTCCTCATTTCAAGCTGTAATTAGGAAGTCAGCTCGATTCCTTTTTTGCAGCGATGGCGCTAGCTTCTAAATAATGCAAATGTAATGTCAGGCGTCGCTAAAGGCGTGTAGGAGCGGACACCATAAACTATCTCTTTGTGTTCTCGCCTGCTGAAAGCAGAGCGCATTTACAAGTTAAAGGAGCAGTGCCTTACTTTCCTTAGAAAAATGAAGCTTTAGCAGTTTTTTTAATTGACTTGGACTTTGCTTGACGCTTGTTTCTAGCGCTATCTGCGAGTAAAACATCTAGCAAGCGTCGAACGCGTAAATATCAGCTTTAATATAGTTTCGCTGAACAAAAAGCTATTAAGCTATCAAATTCACAGAAATATACACCGCAAATTCGATTGCTTAAAAAGCCGTAGTTTGATCCAGAGGCACCGAAAGAAGACGCGCGCCACACAGGAGTCTTTTTTTCCTGGCTGGTGCTTTAAACGCGTGGCCTAATTCACAATATCACGTTCCAACCGAAAGTAAAACAGTTATTCAATAAAGCAGTTTCTTAAAGGA
This sequence comes from Hyalomma asiaticum, assembly GCA_013339685.2. Lineage (NCBI taxonomy): Eukaryota > Metazoa > Arthropoda > Arachnida > Ixodida > Ixodidae > Hyalomma > Hyalomma asiaticum. The sequence continues at coordinate 129,919,664 of CM023484.1, forward strand.
GCAGAAATCATCGTTCGTTATAATCTCCACATTTTCGTATAATCGACTCGTAATGAGAATGTAACCGTGGCACTTCTTCGGTCATCAGTTCCCGCTATGTAGGACTGATTCGACTACTTGCGAACGTCGACACCACTACATAGTAGCAGAGTTTCGGTTTAGTTTCAGTTTAGTATTCCTTTAAGATGCATAGGTTCTTTGCGAGCAGTTTTCAGACGAGGGTCTAGCGACTGCAGTGCAACCCTCCGTTAGTAGATACGTTAAGATGATTACCTATTACACCAGGTCAACATTGTGCAATATAAGCGTAAATAAGTGTGAGCCTAGTAGAAGGAAGAAAATACACACAATGCTACACAAGGAGTACATAAAAATGAGTAACATATGAACATTAACATAACACAACATATTGCCAATTACAAACTTGCTTAAGCCCATCATGAATACAATTTTACATAAGTAATTATGGACTATCCATGACTAATGTCTCAAAGTGCAAATGCATGGTTGTTTCACGCAAAAAGAGTAACTTGATATATCTATACACGCTTAATTCTTCAGCTCTGTCTCATACAACCTCTTACCGATATCTAGGCGTCCCCATTACTAGCAAACTGTCATGGTCTGAGCATATCTCTAATATTGTAACCGATACGTCCAGGACCTTAGGTTTCTTGAAAAGAACCCTACGTCTGTCCCCTCCGGAAATTAGGAAAATTGCTTACGAAACCTTTGTTAGAAGCAAATTAGAATATGCTTCCGCCATTTGGAGCCCCTTCCAAGAATACCTGATCGCCTCTCTCGAGACGGTCCAAAATCGTGCTGCCCGATTTATTTCATCGAATTATAATTCACACGCTAGCGTAACGATCATTAAATCATCTCTAGAACTTCCCCCTTTAGTAACAAGACGTAGAATCTCCCGACTTGTCCTATTCCACAAATTATATCACAGCTTCTCCCACTTGCATGGAACACTGTTACTCCCACCCGCTCGAACTTCTCGCCGCCTGTTCAACTCCAACAGCGTTCAACGCCTTCACAGTTCGACCCTTTCATTCAATAAATCATTTCTTCCGGCAGCCATCGAAGACTGGAATTGCCTTCCTGAAGGCATTGCCCTTGAGACGAACTCAGAAAAATTTAAGCAATCTTTAGGCACGCTTTTTCTTAAATAACTTTAGTTATGCACTCTTTTCTTGTTGTAATATCTTTGTAATTGCCCTATGTTTTAAATTTTAGCTCCCTCGTATCCTTGTGTCTACGCCTTTTTTCAGCGGTCATTAGTACTGAATTTTTGTTCTTTTTGTGTGCTCTTTATTTGCTGCAATGCTGTTGGGCTTTGTTACAAGAGTTTGCACAATAATACGTCCCACGAACTCTGTAACCCCCCCCCCCCCTTATGTAATGCCCTGTTCAGGGCCCTTAAGGGTTAAAATAAATGATGATGAATGATGATGCAATTATTTATTCATGATGTATTACGAATGCTTTCCGCTCAACCAACAGGCATACACTATCGAGATTTATGGCTCCATTGAAAACAGCACCATATTTGCGACACACTGGAGAAGCAAGCTGCCTGCTTGTGCTCCCCTTAATCAGTGATAGTCTCGTAATGAGAATGAAAAATCACGTAACAGCAAAATGCTGTTCTCATAATACACAAAGCTTTCCGTTGCTGCTTTACTTCACCTAATTCTACCGTTATGGAGGAAGTTGCGAGAAATCACAACCACATCCCACCACTCAGGAGTGCGAGCATATAACAGCGCAGCGATAATTAACCTGCGTTCGGGCTTACCAGTCCGGGATTTAGCCTGAAGTGGGTAATGTGCTGAACGGCGTGTTCTCAATATTTTCTCTTAATAAAGCAGCAGCTCTATTAACAGGAAGTATTAAAGTGTGCTAGTTCGATACAATTTCAACCAATTGATTGACCGGGTAAAGAAATAATTAGACATTGGAATCACGAGCAAGCGTAGATTGCGCTTTAAACGCGGGGCACCAAATGGCGAGATATTTGTGCTCGGTTAATGAAGAAGATTTGCCAAATGGCGAGACAACCTTTGCTTTTTCTTTTTTTCCCCGTCTTTTTCGGAAACAATCGTCTTCTTGTAGGAGGTGACACACGCTATACGAGGCCCATTTACTGCTGCCAAAAAGACGGACATAATGCAGGCCACCCGGGTCATCGTGCTACACTTCATTCTGATGCTTCGCTGCGTCCACCATTTCGCTGCAGTTGCACTGCACAGCTAGGGAACCATACAGTGCGGTTTAGTTAAACCTTACACGTAGGAAGTCCTCCCCATTACCTCTGCGCCGTGCCTTAATTAAGTTTCATGGAGCTGCTCAAGTGGATCACCTTATTTATTCGCTCTCTTTCTTTTTCTACCAATACTTTGCCAGTTATACCATTGCGTATCATTTCCTCTGCAGAACGGCCTACACGCAATATATAGATGCGACAGCTTAGCAGGAACACTGAAGGCACAGATACGTAACGCAGTTGTTTACACTATACAGAATCTAATTTTGACCGGTGGTGGTTCCTAATACTTGAGACCAACTAGCCGAAGCAGAAAGCATATAATTCTCAACAACTCAATGCCGATATTAAGATAACGAATGTATATATTAACGGAACTTCAATTATTCTTTTACGCGCGCATTACAGCATCTCCGATTGCTGAGTGTCAGTTGGCCGTGGATTTTCTGTAAGAACAGCGTCCAGCTTGGCAATAATTTCGCGGCATTCCCTGCAAAGTAGCTTACTATAAACACTGGAGTATTACCTACATCTGTGCCTCAGTGAACGAAACGATGTTCCGTTCAAATGTGCAACCCGATCAATAGTGAATATCTATGCCACGTTCGAGGGCGGCCTTTAGAATTTCGTGCAGTCCACTCCTCTCAAATGCTGTTCGGGAATATGCCTCGCAATAACACTGACAGAAACTCGATAGAAAGCCGAGATATTTTCTGAGCATTCATCATGAGCTAGGGGTAAGGCGTGAACACGGGAGATGACAAAAGTATTTGAGTCTCTTCGTTCTGTGTGCGTGCATCCGCGCCCTAACGTGTTTCGTCGGCCACAACGTAACCACAAAGAATGTTTAGTCAGTATTCACTTGAGGAGTTTGCGCAAGTAACGGCCGCTGCTTCAATTAATGGTCTAACGTATTATTGCGCCACATCGAACATCAGCATGTGCCAACTAGCCCAATCTTCTTTATTACGCGAGGGCTCCGGAACACCTCCGGAAGTGGTACAAGGAGTACCACTCTCGTGTTAGCAAATTAAGTTCTGCAAAAAAATGTAAGTCAAATCTGTTGTGCCTCCAGACAGCAAAGCTCGCCACATTTAAACGCTGACTTATCGGCGAGACATAACTGAAATTGCACTTACGAAGAGGCTCTATTCGGAGGCTCTATTCCACAATTTTGGTGTTAGATCACTCTGGTAGCAACTTGCCAGTATGACAGCCTGTAGTCAAGCGTGATGACCAAATTTACCTCCAAGCTCGAGAAAAGTCAGTCTGTACCATTTATAGAGTGAAATGCGCTAGAGAGAATGAACAGTTCCTACATATACAAATTGACATTATGATAACGAAAAAAAGTCATTTCCATAGAATTCATTTGGTGGCAGTGGAACATAGAGAGTTCTTGGTGCTGAAGATATCGATTCGAAGTTTGCAAAGTTCCCGATTCACGAGCAGCCAATATTTTCGAGAAAGCAGTAGAGAAAACTCACCTGCGGGAGACTGAGCAGCGCACTGAGCACCCAGGCGGCCAGTGTGAGCCTCTTGGAACGCATGCGGTTTCGAGCACGTTCCATGGGGTAGCGAAGTGCTAGCAACTGGTCGTAACCTATCACCACCAGGATGAAAGTGGAAAGGTAGAGCGAGAACATTTGCATGTACTTGAAGAGCTTGCACAGGGGCTCGCCGCCCAACCACTGCACCGTGACCGTCCAGGCCGCTTCGGCGACCACGCACCACGCGGTCACCATGAGGTCGGCCACCGAGAGGTGCGCCAGCAGAAGGTAGAGCGAGGAACGACGGGCCCGGCCCATGGCCCAGATCGACACTAAGGTGGCCGAGTTGCCGAACAGGGATACTCCGGCGATCAGCACCAGCACCAGAGCCCTCACCAGAGCGGCTCGTGTCAGCTGGGGAGCGCTCTCGACGGGTGGCGACACCGTCCAGTTCGAGAAGACGGGCGCGATGCTCGAGTTGGCGTCCAAGTTTTCCCCCATTTCTTCCACTAGCGGTACGCACGTGGCGTTTGTCGCGCAGAGGCCAGCGGCCTGCGAATGAACCGCCGTCATGGCTAACGTTAGCCGAAGCAGCGCACCAGGACAAAGGCGCCGCGCACGAGGCGCCACGTGCGCGTTGGCTGCCAGTGAAAGAGTAATCGCACCGCGTGCCAGAGCGCGTTCACCGGCGCTTCGGTGCCGCACGCCTCTCCGACTCTACGCCGCGAGTGAGGCGCCCACGCCGACCTTGGGCACCGACGTTTGAGCCGCTGGTGTCTAGATGGCGCCAGCGGGAATCGATGACCAGCTTCGTTCAAGAGAAACGCCAGCGCTCTCTTTTTCTTGCATTCTCGCCCTTTGTGTGGCGTTCCCCCTCTCATTGTTTTCAAAAGCACAGGACTTCACTACTTCCCTTGCTGCTACACTACTTCTATTGTTGCTGTTATTAGCACATAATCATTTGCCTGCTAGCATAGAATATATTCTACTTTCCTTGCTTACGACTCCTTTGCTTTCTATTGGCTTAATTGTAACATTCCCTTTCACGTTGTTACACGCGTGATTTAATACAGTAAGGTTCTTACGTTTGCAAAACATGAATATTGCTTCACTACTGCTTTATCTACTACTACTACTGGTCGTTCTTAATTTGTACTTGTTTAGCAAATCTGCTCCGACCAGTTGACTTTTACTGATGATGTGAATGTTTTTCTTTTTCTTTTGCTGCTTTATCCCACTCTGTAGAAACTCTGCCAAAGGGTTGACAGTATGTTCAAATAAATAAAACAAATAATTTTTCCTCTGAAGACTGTCTTAATTGTTGTATTGTTCTTTTCCTTATTGTGTTTGTGTTTTATTTTATTTATTCATTTAAAGACCTTCGGGTTGTTCCTGAGCTCGTTAAGTACACTACTTGAGGGGTAGCACATTCGCATCAGTGGTTACGTTGGCCAACTTGCGTTCCTTTATGCAGCGCGGAAGTGAAGCTGCTTGCCCGTTAGTTAATAGAACCTGTAATTCGCCCTGTCGCTTTCCGTGGTGTCGGGTAACCTATTGTCAAGTATGCACTATTGTCTACTAACCCTTCCGTAACCTGACTTGTTCATTATGCTGAGTTGGCCCAATACAGCTGGCGGTTACCTTTGCAAGAAATGGCGGGGAAACGACAGTAGCTCGCAATTCGCTATTTTGAAGCACATCACGTCGCCTTTCCGTCGACCAAGATCATTTCAGCTTTCATCAAGTACTCATGCATGCTCGAAGTAATTACGCTTTGTGCTTACAGTTAACATAAAGCAATCCTTCTTTCCAGAAATAAGGTGCTATACCGTACCTTGAACAGGTGCTTGGTACTTTTTCAGTTCTTTAAAGTCTCATTACTAATTTCAAAAGTGAAGGGGAGAGAACTGGGCATACGCAACAATGATATGAATGTCCTAAGAGGCAAAGCAGCTCATCAATGTGTTTGCATAATGCGCAATATATTCATCATCATCATCATCATCAGCCAATTTTATGTCCACTGCAGGACGAAGGCCTCTCCCAGTCCTCGCTATCCTTGCCTGTCCTGCGCGAGCTGATTCCATTTGATGCCTGCGAATTTCTTGATTTCTTCCCCCCATCTTACTCTCTGCCGCCCACGGCTGCGCTTACCCTCTCTTGGTATCCATTCCGTCGTTCTAACTGTCCATCGGTTATCTAGCCTTCTCATCACGTGGCCTGCCCATGTCCATTTTTAAATGCGAAGCATTTCTTAGCGAACTTCGGCGAGTTTGAGCGTATCTATCTATCTATCTATCTATCTATCTATCTATCTATCTATCTATCTATCTATCTATCTATCTATCTATCTATCTATCTATCTATCTAGCCGCCTACGATTTTGTGCTCTCCTGGCCGTTTCGCTAATCGGATGTTTACGAAAATTGGTATGCCACATCATGACTACATGACGAACATAAATGACAGGTCATAACATGAAAATCATGATATGCATGTCATGAACGGCATGATTTACATGCCACGGTCTTGGTGCTCTCCTGGCCGTTTCGCTAATGGGATGTATGCGAAAATTGGTATGGCACAACATGACTGTCTGACGAACATAAATGGCAGGTCGTAACACGAAAATCATGACATGCGTGTCATGAGCGGCATGATTTACATGCCACGGTCTTCGTGCTCTCCTGGTCGTCTCGTTAATGGGATGTGTACAAAAATTGGTATGCCACAATATGACTGCATGGCGAACATAAATGACAGGTCATAACATGAAAATCATGACATGCATGTCATGAGTGACATGATTTACATGCCACGCGTTTCGTTAATGGGACGTATACACAAATTGGCATGCCACAACATGACTGCATCACAAACATAAATCACAGGTCATAACACGAAAATCATGATATGCATGCCATGAGTGACATGATTTACATGCGACTGTCTTGGTGCTCTCCTGGCCGTTAATTTTGTTAATGGGATGTATACGAAAATTGGTATGCCACAACATGACTGCATGGCGAACATGACTGACAGGTCACAACATGAAAATCACGATATGCATGTCATGGGCGGCATGATTTATATGCCAGGCGTTTCGTTAATGGGATGTATACCAAAATTGCTATGGCACAACACGACAGCATGACAAACGTAAATAACAGGTCATAACACTAGAATCATGACACGCGTGTCATGACCGGCATGATTTACATGCCATGGTCCTGGCGCTATACTGCCGTTTCGTTAATGGGATGTATGGGCTTCGTCTACTGACCAGAGGGCGCTACGTGGCTCTCGTCGGGCGGCTCAGTATCGCTAACATGTGCCACTTGGGTAGCACGTATGAGACGCGCGCGCACGGTGGAAACCGAGGCGACAGCGACGCGTGCGTTTCTTCGCTGCTTTCCGGGCGTGCTGCGAACCACACGAACGCTCGCGGCGTCGCCCGATGGATCAGTTAGCCGCAGGTTTGAAGAGCGCGTCTCAAAGGAAATAAAACGAAAGAAGGTGGGACGGGCGGTCGCTGCTGCTATAGAGTTGGAGACGCGCATCGCATTCGCGTATTTCCCTGTCACAGTCTGCCCAATTTTGCTTCTCTCCGCCAGGCAGTGCATTCTGGCACTGATGTCGCACATGGAAAACTCCACTGCACGGAGCCTATACGAAAATTGGTTTGACACACCATGACTGCATGACGATCATAAATGACAGTTCATAACATGAAAATCGTGACATGCATGTCATCAGCGGCATGATCTACATGCCACTCGTTTCCTTAAAGGGATGTATACCAAAACTGCTATGGCACAACACGACTGCATGACGAACGTAAATGACAAGTCATAACGTTAGAATCATGACATGCGTGTATGAGCGGCATGGTTTTCATGCCACAGTCTTGGTGCTCTTGCGGCCGTTTCGTTAACTTCATATGTACCAAACTCGGTATAGCTAGACAACAATGCAAATCCATTTTACGTTCCTTATGCGTGCTTCGCATTTCCTTGATTCCCACTGCACGTGGGATCTGCCAATTTTTTCTTCTTAATGTCGTTCACTATGTCGGCGACCCCCGTTTGTTCTCTGACCCACTCGGCTGTCTTCCTATCCCTTAGTGTAACGCCTATCATTTTCCGTTCCATCGCCCGCTGCGCGGTTCTTAACTTCCTCTCTAGCTTCTTTGTAATTCTCCAGGTTTCTGATCCGTAAGTCAGTACTGGCAAGATGCAGTAGTTATACAGTTTCCGCTTAAGGGATAGTGGTGGGTTACCGTTCATGAGTTGTGAATGTCTCCCATATGCGCGCCATCCCATGTTTATTCTACGGTGGATTTCTTTTATATGGGTGGGTTCTCCAGTAAGTAGCTGTCCTAGGTACAGATATTCTTCTACGACTTCTAATGTATGGGTTTCGACCTTGAATAGACGTTTTTTCGCCGTGCCACTTAGCATTATCTTTGTTTTCTGCATGTTCATCCTTAATCCTACCTTAGCGCTTTAAGTCTTCAATCATCTTTTGCAATTCGTCGCCATCATTGCTAAAGAGTACTACGTTATCTGCAAATCGCATGTTACTCAGATATTCGCCGTTAATCCTGAGCCCTGTCTCTTCCCAGTCTAACCTTTTGAAGATTTCTTCCAAACATGCAGTAAATAGCATGGGAGAAATTGTATCTCCCTGTCTGACACCTTTCTGTATTGGGATTTTTCTGCTTTTCTTATGGAGGAGCAGGGTGGCTGCAGTATCTTTATAGATGTTGGCTATTGTGTTTATATAGCTATCACATATTCCTTGACGACGTAGTGCCTCCAGAACTGCTGGTATCTCTACCGAGTCGAAAGCCTTTTCGTAATCTATGAAAGCCATATAGAGGGGTTTGTTGTATTCAGCGGATTTCTCGATTACTTGATTGACCGCATGCAGGTGGTCCATGGTAGAGGATCCTTTTCTGAACCCTGCTTGCTCTCTGGGTTGATTAAATTCAAGTGTGGCCCTTATTCTGTTTGAGATAACCTTTGTGAATATTTTGTAAAGTGCTGAGATTACCTGTGTATAATTAATAATAAATAGCACACCGCTTAGCCTGCCCGTTCCCCGCCACAGTATCTTCCACGCTTTCAAAATATTCCCCAACAGTCTTCACGCAGTTCCACACACTTTTCTTGAGCAATTCCTTCTGATGTGAGCAGGTAGGTTTTCAATGTTTTGTTTATGGAAATCTCCAAACGCCCTTCGCAAAGGTTAAATGACCTGGCCCTTAGTAACGACTACCAGCTGCTGCATTCAGTTTAAATAAACTGGGAGCATTACAGGCGGGTATATTATTAAAAGGGCGGAAATGAACTTCTATGGGCGCTACAGAAGATGTGTTGAGCTTGTGCTCCTGGTTGTAAAGTAAATTAATCTCGTCGTTAACTTTGTCTTCTCACACAACAGTGTGAACCAGAAATTACTCCTAAACATCAACAAACATAGAGAATTGCGATCCTTAGAGTTCGCCAGCCTTCCGCAATTCATCTCAGATTGAGCTCGCGTGCCTCAATATTGGAGTGCGGAAGCCGCTGGAAATTCCGTGAGCGAACAATGCTGACAGCACGACTCCAGAATACCGCCGAAATAATAGCAGGACTCGACGTTTAATTGAGTTTAATGTTACTTTTTGTACTCAGGCACAAGGAAGTTAAATGTAAATGAAAATATCCCCAGGATGACAAAAACGGGTGGTAATAAATAAGGCTCGTCTTTTGGAAACCGCGGTTGATGTTTTCATTGGCGGCAGTTTGACGAGGCGTAAAAAAGGACGTCGCTTTCAGGTGCGCTTAAGATTACCGTGGCTTAGACTGGTATAATATTTTATCTTTTTAATGGAATCCAACTCTGTCGCGTACGTCACCGCCAGCAATTTTATCTCGCCCAACCAGCCCGCTCAAGGCCTGACTTCGCACCGATCATTTGATAAAGAACCTAAATCGTGGCGCAATATCTCCAAAGCAATATGGTTACGGCCTACGTGGGTGATTCTTTCTTCTCTTCGCGCAGCTTTGTAGCAACGGCTCTATAATATATTTCATTTCACGAATGGTTGCGCCCTATCTGGCCAAATAAAGGCAGTGGTATTCAGGCATCTCCGAAGCATGAGGCGCTCTTAGTTGTTATCGGCGCGGCACTGCCTGCCGAAGACGGCGGCGTAGTTCCAAAATTAAACTTTCCCAATAAATGTGCACGGCAATTATAGCTTTTCAGGAATACGTGCCAGCATTCTTTTTACAAACATGCCTGGCGAAATTCAGCAACGTCGTATAAGAGGCCACTCATATTCAATCGCCTGGCTTTATTTGTATCCTGCACCTTTCGTCGCATCAGGCCACGAACACGTAGGAATACACAAAAGACTATCCAAAAGGTCAGAAAGTTGAGCGAGTTAGAAAGGGTCCATAATCAGAAGAGGTGTGCAAGACACAGACACAAGGCGAAGAAGTGAACAACACGAACGCGGACTATCAACTGAACTCAGTTGGTACCCTCTTTTTTTGGCAAGTCTTCGTGCATATACCTCACAAGTTCTAGTCAGGAACGTAGCTTGAAAAGTGCGGGAATAGCTCTATAGTAACAACGAGCACGAGAAAAAAGTACAAGATACGATAAGTTTCATTACTCCTCCATCGGGAAATGCTGAGAGTCAACAGCAGAGACACCGAAGCACCCTTTCCATCCAACAAGCAAGACCGCCAATATGCGCACGAAAGCACACGTGTGTATCAAAATACGTATCCGTATGACGAAATATATATACACTTACACATAGGATTAAAGAACAGTATAGACAATGAAAACTAGTGCAACTGCAAACATCTGGGCAAGATGAATTTATACAGCAATCGATATGCCAGAGGAGGAGGAGAAAGGAATACGAAAGGCAGGGAGATTAATCCGGGCTGAGCCCGGTAGGCTACCCTGTACTGGGAAGGGGGAGGGAAAGTTCTGGAAGATAGAGAGAGCAAAAAAAAAAAAATAAATGTTGCAGTGACACTGACGTTATGGAAGGTTTGGTCCATTTTCAAAGACGGTTAATTAGGCCAGTAGCATTAAGCAAATCTAGAGGAAAATAAAAAAAGAACACACTAGGCCTGCGCGGAATCGCGAGACAGGGACAGCGCATGCTGGAGGAGCGACCTTCTTAGTGCCCATTGTAAGTGCTTGGGGATCTGGCGAAGTGATCGGGCCATCAGGTATATCGGAAAGCCAGGTCTGCAGGTTGCTGTCGGGCCTGCGCACGTCGCCTGTCGCGCGATGTGGCACGATACGACAAAACTGCTTCACGAGGCAGCGCTTTGTGATAATGATGACAGAAAAGTTGAAGAAGATCGTTTCATAATAATGATGTTGATGGTGCCTCTGTAATGGGTGCAGAGCTACAAACCATGCACCCCTGTGTGGTTTCAAATGATTCCTCGCACTCGTTATGCAATCCACTTTCCTCGCTTGGGCGTATTGCTATTCTGCCACGTAACATTACATTTGTTGATGCGATTCTTCGGTAGGCTTTCTACCTGTTTAGGTCCTCTAGTGACAATTTTTCAAGCACAGGCGTTCCGAAGAAGAAGACGACGAAGCCGTTTCGAACGGCTGTGCTTAACAATTTTCTCCGCTGGAAACAGCATATCGGCCACAGGCCGAGGATCATCGACACCATTACTGGATGAAGATGTAAGCTACAACGTCGTCCTGCCACGTCTACCAACCGGTACTGACGTTTTGAACTCCGTATTCCTTCATGCTCAGTTGAGTGGTAGACCGTACCGTGCTCCAGACTTCCGTGACGCTCTGCTTGAAGTATTGAATACTGTGATATTACAGGCATTGGACAGTATCGAATGAGCCACGTATGGATGGCAACGTGCCCCAGTAGCGTGGGAAAACAGAAGCTCGTCACCTGTGGGCAGGTCACCCGGTATGGAACAGCGGATGACAACGAACCGGGATGTCTCCTTGGTGCTCAAACATACCGCCACCAGAACTTATGACTATCTACGGACACCAACGCCTCGTGCTCATTCCTGCTAGACCACCGCTATGTCTTCGTTGCAAGCGTGTGGGACATGTACGCCGGCAGTGCAAGACGCCGAGATGCTCGCAGAGTCAACGCCATTCGTCAGATGCCAGCGTGTCTATCTACGCCAACAAGCTACGTTCTGGCCAGTCAAGCACAGAAGAGCTGCATCTCGATCCCCTAATTACGGGGCCTGCTGCGAAAGCGTGCAAAGTCAAGCACGAAAACCCCTCCACGCAGTGTACCACAGCTGTGGTCTACGAGATTCCGCTGAGTTGCGGGAGAAGCTATATCAGCCAGGCCGGGCTGTGCGTCAACGACCGTATGAGAGAACATTCAAACGATGTTAAAAAGAAAGATTTGAGCGCCCATCTTCCTGCGCATTGTAGACTATGCTGTTGTGAACCACGGTTTCCTGAAGTAAAGATTCTGGGCAGAAGTAAGGACAAAACCGCACAGGAAATATTTGAGGCATATCGGATTTGTATCAGTGCTCTGAAGTGCGTTAGTGAGACATCTGTATCTGTATGACGCGGAAAAAAAGATACTGGACCTGTCTTTCGCATGATAAGTTGTGTTTATCTTGTGTACACCCTGGCTTCGAGAGTGTTAGCGCGTGTATATAAGTACCTGCTTTGAGCCTAATAAACCGGTTGCAAGTGTGGCGCCTTCTTTGACTTCCCCTCTCTTCACCTCTCGTTTTTTGTGCAAGTTTTGCGCTGCAATTATGTCATTTAACGAGTACCAACTAGCCCAATAAAATGTTATCGTGCGCATCTCGATCATATCATGGACACTACAGCAGTAATCCATACGCCCGGCGAAGCTGCAAGCGCGGCAAAAGACGATGAACACGTGTCTACGGAGACCATGCCCATCATCCGCGAAAGTGCTTCTGCAAACACAAGCGAAAAAAAAGATGCCCCCCCCCCCTCCCCCTGACACGGAGAACAAGAAGCAATAGATACCAGCCAGGCAGTCCCGCACCATGCAGTAATGTTGGAAGAGAGACTGCGTCGGACGTCGCCGTGCAGTCGTCCTCCTAAGTGTTGCCTGCCTTGGTGGTGGTGGTGGGACGCGCCGGTTGTGACAGCGTCTTCAAGAAATTGATGCAAAGAACTGCAGAGGACATGAAGCCGCAGATTCACCTGTGGCTAAAGGCGACGACAGAAAACTTTAGGTGAGCACAATGGCTGCAGCGTTTAATTGCCCCACATGTGTTGCGACACTCAGAAACGTGGGGCTTCAAAGGCAGTTACGCAATGTGCTCTTGCAGCATCACGTTGACGTGGCTGCTGTGCAAGAGACTAAGATTTCGTCTTCTGGTCATGTAGATCGAAACATTTTACAGATTAGGACGTGTGCATTAGCCACTCACAAGGGGCTTCTGCTGGATGCTTTTTGTTAATCAGAAATCAGCTCAATCACTCTTTGACGGCGTTACGTGTTGATGGGGAAGGCCGCCTTACATGTTGTGACATTTATTTTCATTTCCGCCATTGGAGGTTTATTTGTGTCTAGGCTCCCTGAAAAGTAAATGATAGGAAACTGTTCTTCCTTTCTTTAGCACCGCTGCTAGATACCGACAAAGATTTGATAGTTTTGGGGGACTTCAGTTGTGTTTGTGACACCAGAGATCACTCGTACATAACCAATCGTTATGATGCGAGTGCTTCCTCACTTCAGCAAATTATTAACGACAATAATCTAATCGACGTAGGAGCATACGCGCCTTCCTCGGTAAGGTTCACGCATTTTCAAGGCGTCTCTCATGCCCGACTTGACCGAGTTTATATCTCCATAAACCTCTGGTCTCACATTCACAACTATGTCGTGAAGCCTATATTTTTTACAGACCATTGTTTAGTAGCTGTTTCATGGGGCCCCCGAAAATTTGGCAAGTTACCTCCAAATTGGGACTTATGGAAGCTTAACACACACCACTTGCGCGAAGAAACTTTTGTAAAGAAAGTCATAGAATTGATACTTGAAATTACACAGTGTCGACAGCTTCCAATCTTTGCTCGCTGGGAATTGTTCAAAGAGAAAGTTAAAAGGGAAGCTATTGGTATTTCATGCGAGATAGCTCAGAGGAAAATGGCCGAAAAACGTTACCTTCATGACTCGCTTGATAAGTTGCATGCCTTTGAAAGCCAGCAACCCGGGCAGTACGTCGAGGAAATAAATATAGTCCGAGCACAAATGCAGAAGCACGATACGGAAGCGCACAGAGGGGCAATGGTGCGTTCACGTGCTTCTTTCTACTCGTTTTTCTCTCCCCAAACTCCCTCCCCACGCAGAGTAGCATGTCAGCGATATTTCAACGCCGGCTAAATTCTCTGCTGTTCAATAAAGAGCTCTCTCTCTCTCTCACGTGCTTTTCGTTTCATTGATTAGGAACCCACAAAAAAAGCTCTTGGCGATGAAAAGCGATATGCACTTTCCAAAAAAGTACTGCGCATTGAATTACATGGATCTGTGTGTACAGACACGACGCAAATAACGGCCGTATTTCAAGACCATCACAGAAACCTGTTTACAGCTGCTAGGCGTATTGGTGACTATGAAGAAAAAGCGGATCAGTTCATTGCCCTTATGCCATACTTGCAACACCATGATAGACTCATCCTGGATGGGCCCGTAACCGAGGCAGAAATTAAATGTGCTACCGGAGCTCTCCAGAGGAACGAAACAGCCGGCCCAGACGGGCTCAGTGCGGAATTCTATGTGTTATTCGAAGAAATACTTCTACCTTTTATCGAGCTGCTTTTAAAGAGGCCTGTGAACATGGTGAACTACCTAATTCTTCCTGTCAGGGCTATACAACATTAATTCCAAAAAGTACCGACAGCGAAGCCCTAAAAAGGATAAATGGATATAGGCCTATATCACTATGTAATTACGATTATAAGATATATGTCAAAGAACTCACAAATAGGCTGCAAGTTATTTTCATCAAACTAGCTGGGCATCACCAAACGTGGAATACGAAGTCGTTCTATACAAACGAATATACACATAGCACGGTCAGTTCGCGAATGCATTGGCGGAAGTGTCGATCAAGTAGCCCATCTGTAGATTGCCCTCGCAAAGGCCGTTGATAAGGTACAGCGCAATTTTTTATTCCGGCTACTGCGTCACCTTCAGCTAGGCGATGCATTGTACGAGGGCATAGTGCTTTGTTACAAAAGGTGCACAACAAGGTTAATTGTAAAACGCACTCTTTCAGACGTAATCCAGGTGAATTCATCCGTACGTCAGGGGTGCCCGCTGTCCCCTTTACTTTTTGCCATATACATGGAACCGTTTTGTATCAGTGTACTTGTTAATTCTAGCATTAGAGGATACAGGTATGAAGTTGAGGAAATTAAAGTTTTAGCTTATGCGGATGACGTTGCCTTCTCTTGCACCGATAAACCAAGTGTTCAGGAAGCAACAGCCTACAACATTTCGTTTTTGTGACATTGCTGGAGCTAGCATAAATTTCGAAAAAAGTAGAGGATTAGGGATAGGCATATCGGCTTCAACTCCTTGAGTGTTTGCGAATGTTCTTTGGAATGAAGCTCCAATTCGGAACCTTGGGGTCCCTTTTGATAATTACCGTAATAGTGGTCCTCATTCGACGTCTGCCATATGTGCAGCTGTGGTTATAGGTGTGGTTTACCGTCCCCCGAACTCATGTGTTGACGACTCTCTGATGGAAAGTGTTATTGACCTTTGTATCCGTCCACAGTCCGATTACAATCTGTGGTGACATGAACATTGACCTGTAAAGAGATGCTTGCTAAGACTATGTATTTTTAGTGCAATCTTTCTATCTTATGATTTCATCATCTACTCGAGTATGTAACAGGTCCTCGACGCTCGCTGATCATACCTTATGCATTGTTGATCTTGATGTACTGGTAGTTGTTTATGACACTGCAAGAGCTGACCACTACCCAACATATTTGTTTTGCCTCGGGATTGCATGACTCCTCTTCGCCAAACGAATTCTAAATACTGCACAATGGTAAACTGCTCACGCACGCGCACAATCCTGAACACGACGTGCTTTTGTAACCTATACAGTGAAAACCTTCACACGGGATGTCAAAACAATATATTCTGCATTACTCAACCTATAGAAAAATCTCGGTACAATTCTACAATTAGAATTTTTCGGCGTTTTTCGGCGCATTTTTCGGTACAATTTTTCGGCAACTAGGAAGCTTTCATTTCTGTGAAATCCGTATGGCTTTCATTGTAGCCTTGCGCTACAAAACGGGTGGATGCTAATTTTCCCTTTCATAAAGGTTACTCCACCTTGCGGGTTTCCGCAGAACTCATTTGCCATATCGCCAATTCTAAGCGCAATTATGACTACGCCTTCTATCCCTGGATGAATGATAGCATACTGTTTTTATTTAAAAAAAGAAAGATTACTTTTACAATAAACCAAAACACAACAAAGCCAACACGTTTTATAAAGCTCAGTTTAAGTTCTTCTGAAAAATTCATTTACGTTAATTCGGAAAGCAAGGAATACTTACTACACCAACCTAATTAAGCAGCAGAATGAAGATGGAAGGCGAAAGTGGAAAATTGTTAGAAATGATGTAGGATTAGAAGACAAACGCTAAGTTACCCCAGAAAATGTATCTGTTCAGACAGCTAATGATTTAATGATGATTTCTCATGAATTGATATGAACATATTGTTGCACGTATTCGCGAAGAGGACGACGATTGATGGTCGTGCATGCGCTGCGGTGGTGAAAGAAAGAGGAGAACGACGTTAGCGTTAACCACCCGCTGGCTGCTGTTGATCTCGCTTTCGCGACCTCATTAAAGGACCTCTTCATTGCTCAAAGCGTCGAGCGGCCCCGTTTACTCGTTACTCGCGGAGAACAGGTGTCCACGTCGGGGGCTTAACTCAAAGAAGCGCCGGAAAATCCTGATAATTACTAGCTGAGAACGGCCCTCTTGTCCATGGTGAACAAGTGTCTTAGCACAAGCGAACGCCGAACGTCGGTGGGTGTACTTTCGAAGCAGGTCTCCGCATTCGACTTCGCGCAAGAGGGGACAAAGTCGCTGATACCTGCGTCTCCCATACGCCATACGATCAACACGGGCTCAGCAACTCCAATTAGGCAAAAACCGTATCGCGTTTCACCATCAGAGAGCCAGGTCATCAACGAGCAAATTCATCAAATGATGAACAAGGGAGTGATACAAGAGTCAGCGAGTCCCTGGGCAGCTCCAGTAATTCTTGTGAAGAAGGAAGATGGATCTTGGAGATTTGGTGTTGATTATCGACGACTGAATGCTGTAACAAAAAAAAAGATGTGTATCCAGTCCCCAGAATTGACGACGCAGCTGACTGCCTCCATTGTAGTGCCATGACAATTACGTGGCTAGGCAATTCAAGAGCGTGGCAAACGAAAGAGTCCGATGACAATGGGGCCACGCATCGTTCTCGCGTTGAACTCTTAAGACGAAACTGAAGTGTTCCACAACTTCTTGTGCAACTTTGTTCAATCCCGAAGGACGCCTATGTTAGCGCATCAACGCACGGTATAAGGGTTTTTTTTTTTTTGACAAAACAGACGTCTCTGTTCTGGAGTAACTTTACTTCGTATCATGAATTACGTATCATAAACGTTACTTCATCAATGTCACTTCGTATCATGAATTGCAAATGAGTCGCCGCGGGGCTGTCCATGTCGATGGTTAGCCTACGTTAAGCATACTCATCAGCAGGTACTCACGCGATTTGCACAAAGACCTTGATCCTAATGACAACATTTGGCTCAATGCCAGACAATTCGTCATAGCCAGTTTGCTCGCTGACTGCATCTGGTGACACCGATTGGTGCAATGCGTAGGACCTAGAGGATTTTCATTCGATCTTATTCCTTTGCAACACTTAGTGATTATTGCCAGTAATAGGTAATGCTGGCGCGTGTGGAAAGTGAGTATCAATAAAGCTGAGTACCTTCATTAACTCGCTCAATAAGTTACTCGACTGCGGCGGCGGGCGACAACGGACACCAGAGGTGAACCCAGCTCGTTAACTGAGTAAATTGCTTTGAGACTTCGCAGGTATGATCTATGGCAATAAAGTCGCTTTCACCGCCAACAATACACCACACCGCTGTGCCGCAGCGTGTGGTGTATTCAAAGGGACAAGTTGGCGTGGTCGCAAATTACCGGCTGCGTAAACACTTCCGTAAATCTGTTGATGTATGCCTAGCGTCGTGAATGCCGGCTGCCCATTTCGGCGTTCGTTTCCTTCGATGAAATTTCGGCTGCCTTTCATCTCGCCGTGCTTTCCTCTGTCCTGTCGTTCTATGTACCAGGCCTTGTAAACATACCAATTCAGCCAGACGTCCACACCGCTGTCGCTATATTTATACAGGGACCAACGTCTGCGATGTTCTTGTATAAGCCACGCCACCGAAGGAAAGCGTACCCATGCGGTCATTTGCCAAATTGGCCTACTTCCCAGAATGAAACGCGCGGCCTCCCTCCTACATTACGAGCGCCAAGAAAGCACTTCTCCCGATATCGGTGTTTCCACCAAAATTCTGCCATCCAAAGGATAACTGCGTGGTTTTATCTAATTCCTTCCCCGCCAGTGTCGCTTCGGCCGTGGTTGTTCTCAATGCACAGAATGAAAAGGAGACATTGAAAGCCACGATGGTTGCCAGACTTCGCTCGCGACGTCGCAAATCTTGTAGCGCAATCGGGAAGCGCTTCCGCTTTTGCAGCTCCTCCCGTTGGCCGGCGATCGGATTCGCGCCCTCTATCAAATTACCGAGACGAAAGAAAGAAAAAACGCCAACGATTCTTCAGTTTGCACCGCATCCACGAAAAGCAACCTCTCGGGTTTGACGTCAGCGGCCGTACAGCGTGCTTAGGAAATGAAAGTCGAGACCGCGTTTTCTTACGCAACTCGCTCAAAGGAAATGGAAAGACGCCGGGCGACAAACACGGGCGATCTCGTTCGCCTGCACTCATGCCATGGCGAGAATCGTGCTTTTGTCGGCACGCCAAAACGCGTTGGTGCCCGCCGTTGGTGCCGATCTTTTCAAACAGGCGCCGAGGAGGCTGCGGTAACATGCTTATATTTAGGAAGTGGCATCACCGGTGGTGGTCACCTCTAAAGTGCTATGCGAGATAGAATCTCAGCCCTTGCTGCTGTGTTTTTTTTCTTCCTCACGCTCCTCTGCACCATATGTTACCACTTTTTTATACAGTTCGTGCTGAAGAAATGAAGGCAGATCTGAACGCACGTGCCCGCACACCGGCCGTCTCCGTAGACCAAGTGACGCAACGTGGCCCGACTTGGGTGCCACTGATTGTTTAGCATTGGCGAACCATTTCTAGAATCGGTACGCGAGAGTGTGGCCAGGTCCACTGCCAACACTGTAACCTGGTGGATCACTGGGTCGTGCTGTGAGCGTGCACGGTCGTAGACAAATGGGAAGTTACTTTCTTGAGGTTGCGGTTGTGCAACCACGCATGATATGAAGAGAGAAATAAATATAAACAAAGAAATAAATTTCTTCGTTTATATTTTTTCGAAGAAATATAAACGTAGAAATACATGGCTACTCATCTTCATGTAAACCCGTAATTACTGGGGTTCCACAAGGGAGTATTTTAGGTCCACTATTCTTCAATCTCTATATAAATGATATCACAAGTATTAGCACAACACCTGAATATGTCCTGTACGCAGATGATACGACGCTATTATTCCGTTCCCAGAATTGACATAGTATAACTAGGGGTATAAATGATGTTCTTAAATGTCTTAGCACGGGGTGCAATCTGAATTTGCTCCAAATAGATGTAAACAAAACCAAAGGTATCATATTTTCACTACCCCAGGTAAATTTCTCCCTAGCAGACGCCCTAGTTCTGGATAATTCCGCCATAGAGATTGTTGACACTGTCAAATCTCTTGGCGTTTACTTTTACAAAACATTTGTCGTGGGATACACATATCAAACGTGTCGTTGAACGCACTTCCAAAACCGTAGGCGTCCTCGCAAAGTCCCAATTTTTACGACCGAGCAGTGTCAAACTACAGCTGTATGCTTCCTTACGTTCCTCTCAAATGAGCTATTCTTTTCTTGTTTGGAGCAACACGACACAAGCAAACATCGACAGACTACACGTACGGCAAAAAAAAAAAAAATGATCCGCCATATAGCTGGAGAACACTATAGAGCACATACCGGACCACTGCTTACACGTTTTTGCATTATTCCTGCTCAAAACTTTTACGCGTACAATTTGGCCCTCAGATAAAAACAGTGCCTGAAATCTTCTGATGAAACACTACGTACATTAGCTCAACTTAATAAAAGAAACTCACCCTTATCCTTTTCGTAATCCTGAAACCTGGATTATTCCATACTGTCCATTAAATATGAGTGAGCAGATGCTTTCTCAGAGATTGCCAAAACTATTAAAGTACCTGGCAGAATATGAAATATTTATTGAATCCGCCAGTAAGAAAACACTAAGAAATTTTTATATCCTTTCAGTAGTGCCCGTCTGCGAAAAATTTTCTTTCTGATGTTTTAGTTTACATATGTTTCTATGATGTTTTATTTGTCTCGTTTCATAAATGTGACATGTGGTGCTTCCACATGCTGCACATGCCATAATTGTAGCATGAGGCACAGGATGACTCATTGCTGTGCTTACGCATAATGAGTATATTTTTATTGCGATAGCAATTATATGGACAGTCTCGGCTGGTTTTCGCCGTCCCCGTCGCCGCCGTCATGTACCGTATATGTATAAGGATGTATATATATAAAAGTCCCAAAGAAAAATATTTCGTATAAATACTTCCGACGCGCGGAATCGAACCAGGAACCTCTCGCTCCGCAGCGCGTGGCGCTAACCACTACGCCACAAAGAGCAGACGGTTCAAAGAACTAACGGCGCGCCTTATATACACACACCTTTTACCGCTGGCAGGACACAGAGACGACAGGCGCTTATAGCGTTTCTTCACTACCAGCGAGATGGCGCGAGGAGCGCGACGGGCGGCCGCCTTTGCAACAGGAACGCTGTTGAAACAGAGTATCCATTGTGACAGCTTATTCGCGCTCGTTCGGTGAGTGGGCACGGGAGAGCGGCAGCCATGCAGCCGTCGCTCATGAATCCCCTTTTCTACTACGTGCAGCTTTCCATGCTACTTGCACCTTGGCTTCCTTGGTCTCCGGAGATGTCAGCGGATACATCGGCACCGCCCCTGCCTGAGCTACTGCTATCGGAGCCGATGATCAACAGCTGTGGTCTACACGACATGGACATGCGCAGAGCCATCTTTTCTACTACTGGCCACAAAGGGGCGTCATCATCGACTGCGCTGTTCTGCGACGGTATAAGAAGCGCACCTCAACGACCAGTCTTCAGTGGGCACGGGAGAGCGGCAGCCATGCAGCCGTCGCTCATGAATCCCCTTTTCTACTACGTGCAGGTTAGTAATAACTCAACGCTTTATTCCAAGCGTACGAGTAATACTTGCTTGCTGCTTCTCCCGTGCCCAAGTGTATTCTTTCTAACAGTATGTGAATGTGTAGTTGTTACAAAGCAACTTCTGGTATGCGGTGACATTGAGATGAATCCCGGTCCTCGCGATAGTGAAGTACTAGCCGCCATTGCCGCCCTCTCTGAAAAAGTTGATGCACGCCACAGGGAGCTAATGGATGCTTTTCATGAACTGAAAGACAATCAAGAAGCGCTGGCACACAAAGTTAGCGACGTCACGAATCGACTGACCGCTCTTGAGGCAATCGTTGAAAATCTTGAGTGCAATAGATCTGAGACGGAAATCACGAGCATAGTGGCACAAGCAGTTCAAAGACAGAACGTATCAGTACAGTCCCGTCTGGATGATTTAGAAGACCGTTCCAGGCGCGACAATCTCTTGTTTTGCGGCATCCCTGACAACTCAGCTGAAACGTGGGCCCAATCTGAAAGTTTTGTGCGTGAATTGCTTTCAAAACAGCTTAACTTGCAGATGTCCGATGGCGATATTTCTAGAGCACATAGACTAGGCAGCTTTAATGCCAGCAAAAATCGGCCTATTATTGTTAAGTTCTCTTCGACGAAGCAGAAAGATGTGGTATTTTCCCAGAGGGGTAAAATCAAAATCACCGGTATAACTGTTGGGGAAGATTTTTGTAGATCGACCCGTCAGTCGCGTAAGGAGTTGATTGAATTTAGTAAGTCAAAGGGCCAGTCAGGTTCACTGCGATATAACAAACTCGTTATGAATAACAAATCGTATGCCTACTGCGCTGTCACCGACTCAGTGTACGAAATAGAACCAGACGCTAAGACGCACGCACGAGGCAATGGCGGAGCATCTTCGAGTTCATCATAGCTCAGTGCCATAAAGAGAGACAGAAACCATGTGTCGCTACTCTTTACAAATGCACGAAGCGTTCTTAACAAACGCGTTGCTTTATCATCAGCCATCGATTCTTGCTCTGCTGATATAGCTGTGATAACTGAGACCTGGCTATCCGCTAAAATAAAGGACTTTGAAATACTTCAGTGTGAAAAAAATTACAACATCTACCGCTGGGACCGTGATGTTCGTTCTGGGGGCGGTGTTCTCATTGCTGTTTCTGATATGTTCGCGTCTTCAGCTGTACCTATTGTATCTTCCTTAGAACTGGTTTGTGTAAACGTATCTGTTGCAAATCGTGAATACATTTTTTGTGCGCTGTACCGTCCCCCAGGTGCGTCACCTTCATTTTGTAATGACTTGTACGATGTCCTTAATAGTCTTGTAATTAGGTTTCCTAACTCTCCTCTATTTCTTTTAGGCGATTTCAACTTCCCCTCAATACTGTGGGGTAAAGATTCCAATACCGTAAAAAGTGTCTCCTCTGAATGTACACAATTCCTTAGTATCTGTGATGACTTTAATCTTACTCAACTTGTTCATGAACCGACTCGTACAACCACAACTTCTTCCAGTACTCTTGACTTAATATTTACGACATCTCCTGACTTAGTTTCTGAGTTAACTTACCTCCCAGGACTAAGTGATCATTCATTGATTCACTTTACCTTAAAAACACGACATAAAAATACGAAAAAATATAAAATAATACAGGACTTTAGCAAAGCTGATACAAGCTCAATAACAGCTGAACTGAAATTATTTGCAGAAGGTTATTTAAGCAACTTTGATAATCACTCCGTAGAGGAAAATTGGACCCTGTATAAAGAAAAAATTTTATATCTGGTCGAGCAATATATTCCTAAAAGGAAAATTATCGTTAATTGCCGGTCACCATGGTTTAACTCCTCTTTGAAGCGCCTGTCAAATAAAAAGAAAAGAATGTTCCGTCGCGCGAAGGGAACTAATAATATTGATCACTGGGTAGCATATCAGCAAATTCATAAAGAGTATACACATGCGCTTCAGTGCGCAAAGGATTCTTTTCTTAATGATAATTTGCCGTCTGTACTCCAAACTAACCCTCGAAAATTTTGGAGCATTGTCGGCGGTTCAACGACACGGCCCATACAGTTATCTCATAGCGATAACACTATGCTCCCGCTCAGCCAGTCATGTACAGTGTTAAACAATGCATTTGTTTCTTTCTTCAATACAACTGTTCCTGCTTTGTTACCATCATTACCAGACCGAACCTTTTTGCCCATGGATCCTATTGCTATAGATTGGGTTGGCGTCGCCAAGCTCATTGATAACCTGAAGACCTCCTCTTCCTCTGGTGCTGACCTAGTGAACTCAAAGATATTAAAAATAACCGGTGTGTACTCAGCAATAATCCTCTCGAAACTTTTTGAACAATCTTTACAGTACTCAACATTGCCCAGTGACTGGAAGGTGGGGAAGGTGGTTCCCATCTTTAAATCAGGTAATGCTCATTCAGCTGACAACTATCGACCGATTTCATTAACAAGCATCCCATGCAAAATCGTAGAACACATCATACATTCGCACCTAGTAGGATTTTTAGAGGACAATTCTTTCTTCAATGATTCACAACATGGATTTAGGAAAATGTTTTCCTGTGAGACCCAACTACTAACATTTACTAATGATCTGTTTGTAGCTTCTGATCTTGGTTTCGATGTAGATTGCATTTTTCTCGACTTCGCGAAGGCATTTGACTCTGTATCACATGAATTGCTCCTTCTCAAACTAAGTAAACTTAATATCGACGCCAACGTATTTAACTGGATTAAAGATTTTCTTTCAAACCGAACGCAATATGTCACTGCTAACGATTATTCTTCTGCACTTTCTTCTGTTACGTCCGGTGTACCACAGGGCTCTGTGCTGGGTCCATTATTATTTCTCATTTACATCAATGACCTCCCGAACACCGTTACTTTTTCATCAATTAAACTTTTCGCAGATGACTGTGTTATTTATCACAAAATAACGAACCCCTCTGATTCACTAAATATCCAAAATGATCTGAACCAATTGTCCCTATGGTGCGATAAATGGCTTATGCAACTAAACATCAGTAAATGCAAGGTCATGAGAATAACCCGACGTCTTTACAGTGCACACTACAGTTATCACCTTAAAGGAGTCCCTTTGAATGCCGTCAATTCCTACAAATATCTTGGAATTAATATCACGAACGACCTTTCCTGGAAAATGCATGTTGATTATGTAACCTGCAATGCTAACCGCACTCTTGGCTACTTGCGCCGCAATTTTTCCAATGCACCTTCTTCTTTAAAATTAATTCTGTATAAAACTTTAGTACGCCCGAAATTAGAATACGCATGCAGCATCTGGGACCCCAGCCAAACCGCCCAAATCAACACACTCGAATCTGTTCAGAATCGTGCCGCCCGGTTTATTTTGTCCAATTACTCCCGCTACGCTTCTGTATCTACAATGAAGAACACACTACAACTGCCTGATCTGTCCTTACGTCGTAAATGTCTTCGTCTTTGTCTCTTTCACAAAATTTATCATCAAAATGAAGCGTTAAAAAGCCACCTTTTTCTTCAACCTGAGTACATTTCACCACGCGTGGACCACAGCTTTAAGGTTGGTATCCCACATTGCCGAACCAACCTCAGACCAGCAGAGAATGGAACCACCTTCCCGCCTCCGTTGCAGGAATTACTGACATGAGCTTCAAAAGTGCCATTCAAGACATGATATCTTGTTAACTTTTGTTTTTGAAATGTATTTCTGCACATTTGTATTTCTATATTAACCACTCCTTTCTGTAATGCCCTTGGGCTTTGAAAGTATTTGTAATAAATAAATAAATAAATAAATAAATAAATAAATAAATAAATAAATAAATAAATAAATAAATGTGCGTTCGTTTCGTGCGTGCTTCACTTGATAGTTCGCGCTCATCTTCTGTTTGTTCATTTAGCGGCCTCCCCTAGCTTTGTATGTGTAGCTTTGTGACACACAACATATAAAGCCCTTCGTACCAGCACGCGCTGCCCACGGGAGGCGCTCACTTAGCAAGTGCATGTTTGCTACAATTAATATTGCTCCTGAAGCTGCGAGCCTTACTTCGTATAGCATTACAGTTTCTTGCTATCGCATTCACTGCTTCGCCCTCGCGGCGAAACTGTGCCTCTTTTTTTCTTCGCCATTAATGCAATGTCACGTCACATGCCTTGTAAGGGGGCCCGATCCCCGTCAAGTGAACACAGTTTCACTTTTTGTTCGGGCATCCTCCATTTTTTTTTCTGTGTATCGCAAGAAAATGAATATAAACTGAATTGAAAAATTGAATATTTGTCCCTGTGCGGCTAGCTTGGTTTGATCTCACGGAGTTGAAATGGGAAATTGAGAAGGCTGTCTTGCTGGGAGAGTTGGAATTTCGTGATCGTGAAAGGCAGCGCGAAACCACGGACAGATAAAGAGGAACCCACGCACATAGCGCTAACAATCAAATGAAAAACGAAACAAGGGAAACACGCGGAGAGTCCGCGCCACCGAACGGTATAGAACAGGAATAAAACGATAAAAAATAAATGAAGACCGCAAGAATATGGGTTATATATTTCAAGCAATCAGAAAAGCGACAAGGCAAGGTCAGCAAGACCAACGCTACGAGCTTCCTGGTATGCGCTGTGTATATGCAAGCTAGAAGAATCTTTGCTACTTCGAATGCATACAAAGGTATACCCATACACATAGCATGGACGCTTCTGTAAACGCCCATGTATTCTGAAAATGGCGCCTCATGCGGCTTAGCACCACCTATAGAGCAGGGGAAACGTGCGGAGGAAGTAAAATAACGCGGATATAACCGCATATCAGGTAAGAAAACAAGGGTGGCGTCATGCGTGCTATAATTGGCACGAAACTTGCTGTTTGCCTTTGGTGTCGTTGGCTTGCGACCAAGGTGGTATCTTTAAATGCCTTGCATTTCTACACGAGTCTGCTACGTCCTACGTATTCAAATTTCGAACGCCAGATTTTGCTGAGTGCCCTGTCACTCTCCTCTTTGAGTCTTATTCTGTTCCTGCGTCTCCCCTTCCGTCGTCTGCCTTTCCCTTTATCGTCGTCTACTTCCTGTTGTTATATGTGGTCTTGGACATTCTCTTACCCTTAGTCGTCTTCAGTTCTTCTTGACGTTGTCTTCGAACTCGTCCTGGTCCTGGAATGGAGTTTATTTTTCACCTAAATGAGACAGCGGTTACAGACAGCGGCAAGCACCTTCGCCACCATTTTCCACCATTACAACGAGCCCATAACAGCTTCCGGTGTGAAACCAAGCGCTCGCAGAATGGGAATGCGCGAAATTTTGACGCTCCTTGGCTGAAGATGGGTGTGGACCGTCGCTCATTAGAGCAACCAAAGCACCGAAATAGAGGTTTCCCTCAAACTGGAGACGCGCTAAAAAGTTTAATATGGTACATACCAACTCGCCGAGTTATCAGTCTTGCTGGAATACGTTCCCAGTACCTTGGGATCTTTTCCGTGTATTAATTCTCCTTCTGGTAACCCAGCAATCTTGGCTTCATTAATAGCACTGTGCGTGTGCAGAGCTCGTATGGATTCGTGGCGTGGTCGACATTCTATGAGCTGTCGGAACTGTCGATGGGACATAACAGAAGAATATTCCGTATTATTGCTGCGGAATCTTGGCGGCAGGTGACTTACCACAAGGACTGTTTGCGCGTAGCGTGCAACACACAGTGTGGTGGATTTAGCCGAAGCCTATTCCTGGAATGGCGTAAAACAGCGGACAGAACCACGTAGTTCCTTTGGAACATTGTGAGACCTTGTCTGCCACTGCCAAGAAACCGCCAATCCGTGAAGGTAGGGTGGTAAGGCTTGGGGACTACTTCATTCATGAGGCGGACTACCAGTTTCTTCAGCTTGGACCCAAGTTTGCTTTGGAACCGGAGTTAAGTCCACCTGCAAAGCTAGCAGCATCGAGATCCATTTCCCACCTCGTTCCTAATGAACAAAGAGCAAGGTGTGTTTCTGATTGTGTTGACCAATCACAAAAGTGAAATCAGCTCGAGGAAGTTGGAAAAACTCTCAGAAGCTGATTCGGGTAGCAAAAGACTTGGCGGCGAGAGGGTTACGTGTTCTAACCGCTGATAACCGCTGATAAAGAAGGTTGCATTGTTATTTTGCCTGATGGTATGTTTGGTCAAAAATCCCGTGAAGCCATTGAAAAGAATTTGAAAAAGGTTAACGTAAAGCCGGGAAAGCAAAAAAATCGTGCCATTGAGCTATTTTCCTCCTTTAATTTAGAAAAGCTTTCAATTCTGTAAAAAAGCGAGGGGCCTTCATCTTGAAGTGGTTTTTTTTTCTTGAAAAAACGCATAATCCTGGCGGGGGAGCCGTTCCGAGGCATTGTAACTGAAAGGAACACTTCGCAGCAACAAGTAGCATGCTTTATCCAGAAACAGCTTTCCACGTTGAAAATCTGACCCGCTGGTAATCGGTAATTCTGAAGCAGTTGTGCAATATTTGAGTGAAGAAAACCCAAAAGGATGTGGGGCCTTCGGTATTGACGTACAGGACTTATTTTGCTCACTTCCACACCCAGAGTTGTTAACAAATGTAAAACAGTGCATTTGTGAACAAAATGATGAAATCAAATTTAGAAATGAAAGCGGAATTCCTGCGGGAGATTTTACAGAATTACTGATGTTTTAATTGAATTCTACTTTTGTCGGGTGGAATGAAACAATGCATGCGCAAAAATACGGCATATGTATTGGTTCAAAGGTAGCCCCATTCATCATCATCATCATCATCATCATCATCATCATCAGCCTGTTTAGGTCCACTGCAGGACGAAGGCCTCTCCCAACGATTTCCAATCCACCCTATCCTGAGCGAGTTGGTTCCACTTTATGCCCACAAATTTTTTAATTTCATCGCTCCATCTAACCTTTTGCCTACCTCTGCTGCGTTTTCCCTCTCTTGGTATCCATTCCGTCGCTCTTACTGTCCACCTATTATCCTTCCTCCTCATGACATGTCCTGCCCAGGTCCACTTCTTTCTTTTAATTGATAAGATAATATCGGCTACTCCTGTCTGTTCTCTGATCCATTCCGCTCGTTTTTTATCTCTCAGCGTTACCCCTATCATTTTTCTTTCCATTGCACGTTGCGTGCTCCTTAGTTTTAAGTTTTTTCGTTATTCTCCATGTTTCTGCACCGTACGTTAGTGCTGGGAGAATGCAGTGATTGAATACTTTTTGCTTTCAAAAGAGCGGTAAGTTTCCGGTCATGATTTCGTAATGCCTTCCGAATGCGCTCCATCCCATCCTTATTCTACGGAGAATTTCTTTTTCCTGGGTAGGAGTTCCTGATATTAACTGTCCCAGATATACATATTCGCTTACACATTGTAAGGGTTCATTGTAGATTTTAAATTCCTGTTCCTTAGCTAAGCTATTGAGCATAACTTTGGTCTTTTGCCTATTCATATTTAATCCAATTTTAATGCTTTCCCTGTTCAGGTCATCAATCATGTTTTGTAATTCATCACCATCATTGCTAAAGAGCGCAATGTCGTCTGCAAATCTCAAATTGTTTAGATATTCTCCGTCTATTCGAATGCCCTTTTCTTCCCAGTCTAGGCGTTTAAAGACTTCCTCTAAACATGCAGTGAATAGCATCGGGGATATTGTATCTCCCTGTCTCACACCTCTCCTGATCGGGATTTCTCTGCTTCTCTCATGTAGGAGTAGTGTGGCTGTGGAATCTTTGTAGATGTTGTTTATGGTTTTCACGTATACGCCAGGTACCCCTTGTCGACGTAGATCTTCTAGAACTGCTTCTATTTCTATGGAGTCAAATGCTTTGTGGTAGTCGATAAACGCCATATAAAGAGGTTTGTTATATTCCGCGTACTTCTCAGTTATTAGGTTGATAGCGTGGCTGTGGTCCATTGTCGAGTAACCTTTCCTAAAGCCAGCTTGCTCTCTCGGTTGGTTAAAGCCGAGTGTTTCTCTTATCCTCGTAGAAATTACCTCTGTAAATAGCTTGTATATTACTGGGAGTAGGCTGATTGGTCTGTAATTTTTTAACTCCTTTATGTCACGTTTCTTGTGGATAAGGATTATATTAGCATTTTTCCAGCTGCGCGGTACACTACATGTCTTGATACATTTCGTGAAGAGCGATGCAAGTTTTTCAAGTACAATATCTCCTCCGTCTTTGATCAAGTCGGCTGTTATACCATCGTCACCAGCTACTTTACCGCGGGACATGCCTTTGGCAGCTTTTTGACTTCGTCAGCGGTTATACATGGAATTTCGGTGACCTCCTCTCGTTCTATTTCTATTAAGGTTGCATGGTCTGTCTGAGAGCTGTACAGTTCCGAGTAGAAATCTTCTGCTACCTTTACTATTTTGTAGAAACTAGGTTGAAACTAGTTGCAAACGAGCAATGATGCACGTGTGAGCTACCTCAGGAATACAACCGCGCCCAGCACAACGCGCCGACGATAATTCGGTGAGCAGCTAAACAAACCGTTTTTATTAACAGATAGCAAAATGTGTTAGCTACTAGCACGACTACATATTCTCATATTCTCATAGTATTCCGCACAGACAGGAAACCCATGCATGCGACGCTGGACATAACCAACCGACGGTCTCCGATAATAGCAACTCGTAAGAAACGGACGGAGAAAATAGATAGATAGATAGATAGCTCGATAGATAGATTCATGGCGAAATTAACATTGCAAGCGCAATAAGGAATATAATTTACTCCTTGATTACTCCTTGGCTTAAGACAAGCCGTACACTACTAACCTTTACACAAATCTTTGAGCTGGCCGAGAAATTCGGACGAATTTAACACTGTGAATCCACTTCCTATAAGGAATGTGCGCTATAATATGCCTTCACCACCACAATAGATAGTTTGCGTGTCTTTCCTGGGGTGTATGTTTGCGTGGATGTGCCGCTGTATATAGATATGTGTGTATGTGTCTGTGTGACTGCTACCTCCCTGATGCCTATATATTTCCGTTTTGCGTTCGCACGTCCATTCCGGCATAGGAAATTATAGATTTCATTACTCATTGCACATCATGCAACCGCGACTTACAACCAGCGATTTGTTTTGTTTTTCCGTTCACGTACGTCGCAAAAAAATTTCAAAAAAAAATATACTTATGTTTTACCCACGTGGAAGGTCGCAATAATTTCTTTTACCCCAACTTCTTCAACGTTCGGGCTACGCGCGGAATGCGGCGCGTGAAAACATACCTGATTAGCTACAACGGCGCAGTTAAAACCGCTCGCTAAAACACGATTTTCCACGTGCGCCCATCTACCTGTCAGAGCAATTTTAATAACCCTGACGTCCTGGATGTCGGGATCAGCAAAACTAGATAATCGCGGACATTTTGAGACCAAATACTGTACAAAATAGTAACGCGCATAGAAGTTATCGCGCATGAAATGCTTTGTAAGCGTTTACGTTTAACGATGCGGAACCGCCGCTACTGAGGCCGCCAAGAGTCACAGGTTCGACGCCCAACCCCCTCCCTTCTTTTTTCTTTTTTTTTTCCAAGGATGGTTGTCGTAAGCACGAGATTACGTCGGTAGGGGCGCCTGGCGACGGTTGGACACCTGAAAGGCTTTCAGTCGTTCAAGTGCCGTTTACAACTCACTCCTACACCAGAACAGGAATTGGCCTCCCTGGTGAAGTACTTGGCCACCACCTCCCACACGATGTCTACAATTAAACGCTCGCCCTCAGTGTCCAGCAGCTGCAGCAGATCTGTCCACGGCGGCGGTCAGCTCTGTGAAGCAGCAGAGGGCAGTAATAATCATTGGACCCGGACAGGCCGTCACTGGAATCTAAACATTGGAACGTTCAATGCAAGATCCCTCTCAAGCGAAGCTAGATTAGCGGAATTACTCGAGGAACTAGAGGGAGTTAATTGGGACGTCAGTGGCCTTAGCGAAGTTAGGAGAGCAGGTGAAGCTTACATAGTCTTAAACAATGGACACGTCCTCTGCTATAGAGGATTACCCGAAAAGAGAGAATATGGCGTCGGGTTCCTAATCCACAAAAATATAGCGGGCAACGTAGATGAATTCTACAGCATTAACGAAAGGGTAGCATCCGTCGTAATAAAACTAAATAAGCGGTATAAACTTAAGATAATCCAGGGATATGCGCCGACAACGAGCTACGACGACGAACAAGTGGAGCAGTTCTACGAGGATATCGAATTAGCAATAAAGAAAGTACGGACGCAATACACAGTAGTCATGGGGGATTTCAACGCAAAAGTAGGAACGAAACAAAGTGGAGAGCAGGCCATAGGCAACCACGGCGTCGGCCGTAGGAATAACCGTGGAGAAATGCTAGTACAATTTGCCGAACGGAACCGACTCCGAATAATGAATACGTTCTTCAAAAAACACAAGAATAGGAAGTGGACGTGGAAAAGCCCTAACGGGGAAACAAAGAATGAAATCGACTTTATAATGTGCGAACAACCAGGTATAATTCAAGACACAGAAGTAGTGCGGAAGATAAAATGCAGCGATCACAGACTATAGTAAGGGCAAAGATTGTACTTAAGCTAAAGAAAACAAGAGTGTGTCAAATGTAGATGTGTCTTCTAAATATAACAAACAGGGTTTCGCTCGCTTCTTTTCGTGCATGGCAAGTGCTGCCCTGTTTATTTATAAACTATATGCACAGGTCAAGACCCTGGGCAAGGTCGTAGCAGGAGCGCAATATCGGCCATCGCTTGGTGGTTGGTTTTGTGAAAAAAAAAAACGTGATGTTTGATAAACAATTGTGCCGTGAAATTCCGTCGGAAACTGCGCCTGAGCTTCGATTTGAGCTGACTTTTTGAGCGTCGACCGCAGGCGCGTCTACCTATCGCCCACTGGGTGTCTACTACGCCCGATAATTGTGCGTCTGCTTGGTGCATTCGATCAGCGTTGAATTAACCAGACAGCGGAATTGAAATAATCTAATACAGGATATATGGACAGCCTTGTGACAAGGGATGTATGTCAGCCGTGAAAGCGACCCAACGCTTACAGATCCTTTCGCACCCGACACAAAAGAAAAAAAGAGAGCAGCAAAATCACGTCGATAAGGTTCGCGAGACGCAGCGTAAATAGTTCTAAAGGTGAGTAAAGCAGCACTGCAAATAATATGTGTAGCCATCCATCAACAAACACAACAGCGAAACAAACTGCACGGCACATCATCATTGCAAACGACTTTAGTACATGCGACAGTCTGGTGATCTCTAGCGGTGAAGCGTACACTACAGCCGCTGCCTTCGTCACGTAATGAAAAAAATTCACAGCATATCCACGGAGTGAATGATGATGAGTGGACGAAGCTCGGGAGGTTCATCGTAGATCGGACCGAGTTCCGGATTAATTTAGTTAACGCGCACGCTACAAATCCTTATGGTTCAACTACGCACAAGTGAAATCTCCCACCGGCACTTCATCGCAAGTCAAGATCCAGTGCCTATATATATATATATATATATATATATATATATATATATATATATATGTTTGAGGAAGAGGGTGACAAACGTTCGAAACACAAATTCTTTACTAACGTTTCGGCAGGTGGGCCTGCCTTCGTCAGAGTGGTTACTCTGACGAAGGCAGGCCCACCTGCGGAAACGTTAGTAAAGAATTTGTGTTTCGAACGTTTGTCACCCTCTTCCTCAAACACATATTTCTCCGGATCCATCGATTTTCATTCGCTCATATATATATATATATATATATATATATATATATATATATATATATATATATATATATATATATATATATATATATACAGGGTGTCCCACGTAACTTGAGCCAAGAATTTGAAAATGAAAGGCACTTCAGAGGAGAACTGAACCAAACGTATACTATTCGTACTGGCCTATAGATACTCAGGTTATTTTTATTTCCACCTAAAGTAATTAGTTATTTATTTTTAATTAGCTAACTCCTTAATTATGGGCTCAAACCCAAAATATGAACACTGAGCTGTAGAGCACTTTCATAAACCACCGAAAGAATTGTTTCCTGTACGATATGTCTTACGGTGTTAATTTTTCCGCATTCTAAAGAAAGCCCACGAAATTTGAAAATGAGCCACGTGACGGACCGCGAGCGCACTGCTATAGTGCTGGTCTCAAGCGTGCAACCGGTGAACAAGGTCGCCTGCGGCTGCCACGGGGAAGCGACATGATGCTTTGAAGGTGGTCGATGTTTGGGCGTCCGTCTTTGGTTCAATGACGGTGCAAATTCACACTGCTGGCCGAACGCTGCCGCGGTGGTAAAGCGCTCAATACTGCGAGGAAAAAAAACAAACAGCAGTTTGATTCTGATTCACGAAGATCAAGAAAACAGAAGATCAAGAAGATCAAGAAAACAAGAAAATAAAGCTATTTTCTTGTTTTATTTATCCGTCTTGGACGCTTATCTCGGCAGCGCTCGGCCAGCAGCGTGAATGTGCACCGTCATTGAACCAAAGACGGACGCCCAAACATCGACCACCTTCAAAGCATCATGTCGCTTCCCCGTGGCAGCCGCAGGCGACCTTGTTCACCGGTTGCACGCTTGAGACCAGCACTATAGCAGTGCGCTCGCGGTCCGTCACGTGGCTCATTTTCAAATTTCGCGGGCTTTCTTTACAATGCGGAAAAATTAACACCGTAAGACATATCGTACAGGAAACAATTCAGTCGGTGGTTTATGGAGGTGCTCTACAGCTCAGTGTTCATATTTTGGGTTTTCAGCCCATAATTAAGGAGTTAGCTAATTAAAAATGATTAACTAATTACTTTAGGGGGAAATAAAAAATAACCTGAGTATCTATAGACCAGTACGAATAGTATACGGTTGGTTCAGTTCTCCTCTGAAGTGCCTTTCATTTTCAAATTCTTGGCTCAAGTTACGTGGGACACCCTGTATATATATATATATATATATATATATATATAAATATATATATATATATATATATATATATATATATATATATATATATATATATATGGGTGGCCGGTGAACGGTTCTCCAGCGCGAGCAGTCGGTATTTCTCAATCAAGAAACTCGCTAGAAGACGCTGCCTGCGCCAACGTTGTCTCTCGCGGGTGAGGGCGCGTTCTCCTTCTTTGTGAGCTGGTACAGCGTTCATCTAAGAAAGAGCGTTTCCATCGCCAACGTCAGTGGCGGCGAGGGACTACTCCCAGGCAGCGCCTCCTCGTCTCGATTCACCCTGACCCAAGGGTGGCAAGCGGGCACGGCCCCAAGCCACTTCCCGAGAAGAGCCTTACGAGGAGAGCCCGCCGACACGCCAAGGGCCTCTGCGCCTCTCCAGCCTGCAGCCGCTGCGGGGATCCTGAGACTCTCCAACACCTACTCTGTGCCTGTCCCGGACTTGCACAGGAACGTTCGAGGGTCATCTCAGCCTACCGGAGGCAGGGACTTCCCTCCACCACACTCCACCACTTGCTGTTCCCGACTCGCCCCCGTCTACCAGCGCTGCAGACTCTGGTGGACTTCATAGATGAGACGGGCATCGCAGCCTACCACTGAGCCCGGGTTGCCCTCCCGCGCCTCCCCTTTCCGCCGACTTACTTCTGCAGTGCTGAGCGAACCCTGACATCTCTCACTACCTTTCTGTCCTCTTTATTTCCCATCATCCCCTCCCCAAGACGCTGCGCCGTGCTCCCAGTTTGGGCTGCAGAAATAAGCGTCTTTTCCTACCATAATCGCTACCACCACCACCACCACCACCACCACGCGCGCCTTTCGCTCTCTCTCTCTCCCCCTCTCTCTCTCACAAGACAGCAGATGGAAGAGTGAGAGAGCTCGCGCGCCGGGAGGCACGCGCCGAGGGCGAGCGCGAGCCTCCCGGCGTTGCCTGGCGTTGCATGGTACTGTGAGTGGTGTAGGTTACGCGATACGCGTGAAATCCGACCCACAGCTTAAGGAGCTTCGCCCCTAAAAGTGTAGTAATGTCACTCGCGCCACCAACGCTAAAGAAATGGCTTATCCGACGTGCAGTGGGAATGAAGGAAATGCGAAACACGCATCAGGAACGTAAAATGGATTTGCATTGTTGTCTCGCTATACCGAGTTTGGTACATATGAACTTAACGAAACGGCCGCAAGAGCACCAAGACTGTGGCACGTAAACCATGCGGCTCATGACGTGCATGTCATGATTCTAATGTTATTACCTGTCATTTATGTTCGTAATGCAGTCATGTTGTGGCATACTAATTTTCGCATACATCCCATTAGCGAAACGGCCAGGATAGCATCAAGACCGTGGCATGTAAATCATGCCGCTCATGACGTGCATGTCATGCTTTTCATCTTATGACCTGTAATTTATGTTTGCCATTCAGTCATATTGTGGCATACCAATTTTCGCAAACATGAGAGCATCAAGACCGTGGCATGTAAATCATGCCGCTCATGACATCCATGTGTTGCTTTTCATGTTATGGTCTGTCACTTATGTTCGTCATGAAGTCGTGTTGTGGTATACCAATTTTCGTATACATCTCATTAACGAAACGCCAGGAGAGCACTAAGACCGCGGCATGTAAATCATGCCGCTCAAACATGCATATCATGATTTTCATGTTATGACTTGTCATTTATGTTTTCGTCATGCAGTCATGTTGCGGCATACCAATTATCGCATACATCCCATTAGCGAAAAGGCCAGGAGAGCACAAAGTCGTAGATAGATAGATAGATAGATAGATAGATAGATAGATAGATAGATAGATAGATAGATAGATAGATAGATAGATAGATAGATAGATAGATACGCTCAATGTCGCCGAAATTTGCTAAGAAATGCTTCGCATTTAATAAAAACATCCAGGCCTGCTCGGGACGGCAACACAGTAACAGCGTAAGCTGGAGGAGCGACCTTCTTAGAGGCCATTTTAAACGCTCGAGGAAAGTGCAAGTAAAGGTGGCAGGTATCCCCTGAGCCATAAGTCTTACCATTTCGCCAAGTAGGGAAGTACGCGCTACGACATAATTACCGCGGTATTGTAACGTGCAAATCTGTATAACTGCACATCTTAGAGAGTCTCTTGACGTCGTTTTCCGGAGAACCAACCGAACTCTCTTCGGCCCAGCGTCGACGGCGAGCTGCGGTTTGGCCTTATATCTGCACAGCTGTCTGTCGCGCCCGACGTTGCCTTGCTGCAGCCGCGCGCGTAGCTCTGCGATTCGCTTGTTCGGCAGCCGTCCGCACCTTACGAGGAGGCGCCATCAGGTATATCGAAGAGCCAAGTGAGGTTGCTGTCGGGGCTGCGGACGTCGCCTGCCGAGAGACGCCTGACAAATTACTTCAAAACTGCTTGAAAGGGCAGCGCTTCGTAATAATGAGGACGGAAAAGTTGAACAAGATTTTTTTCATAATGACGATGTTGATGATGCCTCTGTAATGGGTGCAGAGCTACAAAGCGCGCACCCCTGTGTTCTTTCAAGCGATTCCTCGAACTCGTTATGCAAGCCTCTTTCCGCGACATGTAGTGGCGTATTACAATTCTGCCTCTTAACATTGCATTTCTTAATGGGATTCCTCGGCAGACGTTATACCTGTTTAGGTCTTTTAGCGCAGATTTTTAAAGCACAGGCGTAGCTCGGTACCGCCACTGTACAAGGACCTATACAGAGGCATAGAAAAACATCACACAGCGCAAAATACAGGTCCTTTCTTTTCACTGTGCTCAGGTAGTTTCTTGAAAATCGTGCCATCATAAATCTAACGCCAAATACAATTTATTTATCGTAACCCATCAACCATCCTCCATACTCTGCGGTTGACACAACGTAGTCGTGTAGCCGTCTGCCAAGCCTCAATTGACACACTCTACGCAAGAAAGGGTCTGCGACATCTCGCAGAAAAAGGAGCCTGTTAACCATTTACCGGAAAAAGGGCTGACTGAGTCCGAGCCCCCCTTCCTTAACACGTCGGAACAAGTTCGTACGGCTACAGCGTTTCCATTCAGAAGCCCAGACAAAGACGGCGAAAATTCTATGAAGCTTCTGCACATTTTTCCTTGAACAGCGCAACACTTACATTACATACCAAAGCTTGCTTATCAAAAAAAGGTTGCAAATAGGGGCCCTGGCAAAAACGGATAAGTGTGCCCCTTTCCACTTCCTCGCTTCCTCCAGCGTGTCTCCAATCTGCTTTTTCCAGTACGTCTCGCTGTCGCGATAATCATCGAGCGGGATCGAGCGGGTAAATACTTGCCAGGTGTCGTCGCCCAAGGCACGTTTGCAAAATGGTCTGGCTTCGTTGGCCACAGTCAATGCCATTGCCCGAGATACTTGGACCAGTCTTTGTACAGTGGAGGTCCTAGCACAGATGTCCTAAAGAAAGTTAAAAAAACGCACGTTCAGCCGGAAACTAAAACGTCTTCGTTAAACTCTACTCGGGAACATTGCCTGTTAAAAGCCTGTTGGAGGGGAAGGGTTTATTTTTGCCGTGGTGTTTACACTGTTTAATTTGAAACCAGCCAGAAACAGTAGACCATGTTTTTATTTTACACTACTGGGAGGCAGCTTATTTTTGGGACGTCTTGCAAAGGACTATAAAGAAAGATTTCCCCCTGGACCCGTATGGAATAAGGTTCTTAAGCATTGATAACGAGGAATGGGTACCCTATGACTTGATCATGCTCACGGGCCTCCACTGTATGTGGCGAGCAAGAATGGCTGGTTACCACTGCGATAAGGACGCGCGGCTTGCACGTGCTTATTTCCTCGAAAGTGTGTATGTTTCGTCGAAACCCAGAAGGCGTATGTGCAACCCCCTGAGTGGCTTTCGAGAGTAGAGCCGCTCACTGCTTTGCCGGAATTTCAATGTGACCAAGCCAGCACCCGCGGATTGAATTCTATGTGTGGAACAGTGAAAATTGCTTTTTTGTATGCCTTTGTTGATACAAGCATTGTACCAAAGACAGGTATTAAAGGAGTACTGACACCAAATTTCGAAGCTGAGTTTACTCTGCTATACAACTCTCCTATATGCGTAGACAGCTCTGAGCAAATGTTAAGCTCAGGAAATGTTAAGATATTTTAATTAGACGTCAAAGTCAATATTCACATGGCGTGCCTACTGACATCGACACTAGCGTGACGTCACGCTACAGTACAAATTTTCGTGACTTCACGCAGCAGTATGGCAAGTTGAGATGACGTCAGGTACGAAAACATGCAAAATGGCCGCTCGTGCGTCACTCTCGGTCGTGTGCTCTCGCCGTTCAGTCGCCGTAGTTGACAGTGCCCGTGAAGCGAGCGAGCGAAGTCGAATTACCTTCTATCGTCGTGTGTGCCCGCGTATAATCGGAAGGCAAGCTCTCTATGGTGCCGACATTTTACCCCTGAAATGCCGCGGAGGTCTCGGAGGCCACCTTAGCTTATCGCAGGCTCCAGAGGTACTCCGACACCCACCGTGCGTGCCGTACGTTGCATCTTGCACTGTGCCGAAGTATTTGCTGTCGTCGTGGGGTCACTATACAAAATTTTGTACATTGTTCACCCCGCACTTGCTGCGGACGCTGTGCGCGAGAAACCACCAGCCGAAAACGTCACGATTTTTTGCGGAAACACGTCACGGGGGCCCATTACTATGCACATACTGTCTCGTGACGTCAGGCTACATGTAGAAACCGAAACCGGCTTTTAAAGGCATGCTGTAAATAAATTTTCACGGCGCTCTCACACTTACCAGTACGTTTTCTGGGCTCTGGAGGTCTCGGCCTCTCATTTCATGCAAAAAAAAAACGCCAACTGAAAATTTTCGTGGCAGTACTCCTTTAAAGGAAAAAAAATAAAGCAGGCGTAGCTCAGTGGCAGAATGCTTGATTGTCACGCAGAAGGTGTAAGGTGTGTGTTCGAATCCACGCAGAGGACGCGGGTTTGAATCCTCCTCGGTCCTGGTTATTCTTTCTATAATTTGCGCGATAGTGGTTACGGACACCGGCGGCGGCGGACAACTACGGCGCCAAAAACGGCCCTTGTTGTGATCTCGTAACATCTTACGCTGTAAAACCTCGTACTTCATAATTCGTCCATTTGTATGCGTTTATTGATTACGTCACCGATCCCGAGCTATGAGACACGGGTGGCGATCGCCGGGAGAGATTACAAGAACCGACGTATCAAGGGCGAGATCATTGTTTGTAAACGCGTTGAGTTCGCTTTTCACTGCATATGACGGGCCGGGGCCATTATGTTCTCGTAAGTAGCGGGCAGCGGCCGCTGTATTGCACGGCAACATTTTCTCTGCAGGCCACGCGTTCAAGCTGGCTAGAAAAAAAATCTTCGTTTTCACAAAACAGTCTCGTTCACTTGAAGACGAAGAGCATTTCATTTTGTATCATATTGCCTAAGACAAGAAGACATGCCCGCCAGTTTTTGGGATGTTCACCAGAGACCCATTGGCTGCTCTCGCCCTTCCGTTCGCGCATATTTTATGGCTCACCCTGCCATAAAGTAGCACCCAGTCAAACAAGAGCTAGCGGCCAATCCTGGTACCCTTTGCCGCACTCAGTCGCGCCAAATCCCCAGCGCGCACAACGAGAGCAGCGCCTCAATTTTGTAACGTTGCAGCGAGCGAACGTATTGTGTTCCAAACAAAGACCTCCGATCGCGCCCCAGGTCCCCGAAAATGACCCCACGAAAGTTTATGCTCCTTTGGTGCACTATAAATACGGGAGCACTGGTTCAAAGACCGAGTCAGAGCCGATGATGATCCTAAACAAAGCAAACATATTCTCATTCAGCAGACAGTTCACAAACGTGCACAAACACGGCTCTTCACAATGCAAACATAGATAGACTACAGCCTAACACGGAACCAACTAACCCTAAATGTAGAAGCTCATGCATTACAACACAGAATAAAACACAGAAGAGTTCGAATAACCAGAGCCACTAGAAGCGTCTGGTAATCATGTACTTCGCTCGTCGATCTCGACGGGTTGGTTTGAGGGACAGCATCCTTCAACTTCTTTCTTCTTTCTCTGTGTCACAACATCTCACTGATGACAGACTGTTGACGGCAGCTCGTCGTCGATTCCCTAAATAGACTTGGGCTGGCATTCGAGACGTTTCGCCGTGCGTCACGTGATACAAGCACGATCAAAACTGAGGGAAAGCTCTCGGCTCAGCTAGTACCTTCTTCGCGCTAGAGGCGCCTCCTTCATGCTCGCAAATCACACTTATCGTCGAGGCGTACTCTCCGCTTCCCCCTTCTCTCTCCATCTGTCTCGCGCGCTCACTCGCTGTGATGCGATGACTGAGTGAAATTTCATGTTTGACTCGAACTGAATCTTTCAATCGCATCTCTATTCGTTCTTACATTGAATTGCGACTCGCCGTTTTGGTATAACATGATAACCGAGGCTAGACAGCGCAAAATACAGGAGGAAAGGAAAAGAGTACAGAAACACTGAACTTCCAATAGTTTGTTGCTTTGAAAATGCTTCACATTACATACAGCAGCACAAACAAACTAGCCATGCGCGACACTCAATTAAGTAGCAGTTCAATACGGGAGCAAGCCAAAGTATATCTTCTCTTTATCAGAGAGAGAAACAGAAGGCGTACGGACACAGTCATCTTTCAAGAAAAACATTTCTTCTTCTTCGATGATTTCGCGTGCAGTATGAT
Source organism: Hyalomma asiaticum (assembly GCA_013339685.2). Taxonomy (NCBI): domain Eukaryota; kingdom Metazoa; phylum Arthropoda; class Arachnida; order Ixodida; family Ixodidae; genus Hyalomma; species Hyalomma asiaticum. Next base: position 129,960,668 of record CM023484.1, read on the forward strand.
CTCGGGGGTTCCCAATGAACTTGCAGTCTGCAAATTTAGGTGTACAACCGCACGTTCTGCAATGGACGGTGAGCCAGATTTGCTTTCACGTGTTGAACGTCTTGAAATGTGTGTGCCGCCCCGCCACGGTCGTCTAGTACTTATGGCACTCGACTGCTGATGCGCAGGTCGCGGGATCGAATCCCGGCCGCGGCAGCTGCACTTAGAGAGAGAAGAAAACATTTATTTAAAAAGAAAGAGAGGTGAAGCCTTCAAAGGGCAGCGCAGTGAGTGGTGTCCCTAGTCCGGGACCCCATTGGTACGAGCCGCCAGCTTAGCCCTCCGGGCCTAGGCCTTTTGGGCCTGAAGGTCCGAGCAACTAAGTAGGGTCGCCTCCCACTCCTCTCGTGTAGGGTTAGTGTTGGGGGCAAGAGCTGAGTTGAGTTGGCAAGCCCAAACCATGTGGTAGGTGTCGGCCACCTCCCCACAGAATTTGCACTTGCCAGTGAAGGAAGGATCGAAATGTTGCAAGATTGCCGGGCACAATAAAGTGTTCGTGAAAAGACGGAACAAGATGCGTTCATTAGCTCTGCCCAGCCCCTTTGCAAGAGTTGGGTATTGGCGATGCCTATCCTTAGACGGAGGCGAAATGTTGAGCCCTGTGTGCTGTGCGACGTCAGTGCACGTTAAAGAACCACAGGTGGTCGAAGTTTCCGGAGACATCCACTACGGCGTCTCTCATAACCAGAGCTGCTTATGGGACGCTAAACTCCCCGAAGATCAATGTGTGTGTCGTGCGTGGCTAGTGTGCGGGTGTGCTGCTGGATATAAGGTGAATAGTTTTCAAAGCAATAAATTGTTGGAGGATCGGGTGCTCTTTGTAATGTGTTATTTCCGCTCCTGTTTCTAGCGCTCTGAAGACTTGGTTATGACACTGAATTTCACACAGTGTGGCACTCTGTTGTGGGCTATAGAAAATTTGATTACTTCGCAGTGGTTTGTTAAGATGATTTTTCTGTGTGTGTTTGATGACCACACCTCCTGTAATTATACACAATTTCTTTCGGTCATTCATACCATGCTACTTTTTACGGCAACTTAGTTCAAAGTCATTTGTGAGGACACTGGCTTTTCGTTGTCAGCGCGAGAACCACGTATATTAGCTCTGACAGCTTTATTTTAAGCGGGCACAACACAAAAGCCAAAGGTCAGAACCTTGCTGCAGCACTGCTGGATAGCTCATGTTATTGAGATCTCTTTAAAAAAAAAATGAGCTGGATATGCGCACTGGTGTATGTTTTTTATTTCGCAAGTAGGAAATTGTGCTATTTGTTCTACTTGCTTCCTGAGTAATGAGTTGACAGCCACTGTTAATTAAACGCCGCGAGCACTACGCGCAGCACACTTTTTCGACGTATCAAGTAGGAAACGCAGCACAGAGCTAATTTCCGCGGGAAGAATCATTCAAGTAAGTGAACTTCATTAAAGCCTCGGGAGAAGTGCCCAGAAAGGTCATCTTTCTAATCAAATTAAAAATTATCGGGGCTGGTATTTTTATAATGCGCATGTCGTGCTCAAAGCAAATCTTTACATTGAAACATAATTGAACATAAATGTTCGGCATAAAACACTCAATGCGAATTCTGGATGTCTACGTTAAGTTTATGCAGCCTTATAGAGATAATAAACATTTTAATACTGTTGCGGCGGAGACGGAAGCTGGACTTCTTTATATATGAAAACCAGGTTAAGTTGCTGCTAGCGTTCCCGCAGCCGCATTTGAATCGTGAGCTGGTGTCATGGATTGCTCATACTTGCCTTCACAAATACCCTTGTTCTCTTTTTATATTGGTGTGAAGCAGAGCACAAAAACCCCGCACGAAAGTGAGAGGACAAACATACAGGACAACTGCTGACTCGCAACTAGTTTTCTTTTTTTTTAAGGAAACATGCAACAAGACCCACAAAGACACAGCTGATATCGTTCGCTTTCCAAAAATGTCGCTTCGTAACGGCTGAGCCTAACCGATGGCTGGCTGATGCAAACCTCTTTCCGTTTTATTAACATGAAGAGCTTCTATAATCTCCCTTGTCAATTGATCCCTTTGATGCGCAAGTCTTGTCGTGTCAGTGAATAACGGCTTGCAGCCACGATCTGAACAATGACTTCTGATGCGTGAACCGGTTTGATTTTTTTAGTCATCTTTTGTGTTCAATCAACCTTGGTGTTGAAACACCGGCTCCTTTCTCCTATATACGTAGTGCCACAAGACAAAGGCAGCATGTACACCACAGCAGTGCTATAATGAACGAATGTAGTCGCTGGAGTGGGCACCTAAAACAATTCTTGGCTGAAACACGCGGTCAAGCCTGGCGCATATTCTTCCGAGTTTTTTAGTAGCCAGAACAGAATACCCTCAATTCGTATCTCCTGCCAACATTCTTTAGAGTAGGCGATATTCTGCGCGCATACGGAATCGATACATACACCTTTTTTTATTTTTTAGGGGCGAAGCTCCTTAAGCTGTGGGTCGGTTGTCACGCGTATCGTGTAACCTACACCACTCACAATACCATGCAACGCCATGCAACGCCGGGAGGCTCGCGCTCGCCCTCGGCGCATGCCTCCCGGCGCGTGAGCTCTCTCACTCTTCCATCTGCTGTCTTGTGAGAGAGAGAGGGGGAGAGAGAGAGAGCGAAAGGCGCCGCGTTGACTATGGAAACGCTCTTCTAAACGCGGGTTCGATCCCGGCCGCGGCGGTCGCATTTTCGATGGAGGCGAAAATGCAGAGGCCCGTATACTGTGCGTTGTCATTGCACGTTAAAGAACCCCAGGTGGTCTAAATTTCCGGAGCCCTCCACTACGGCATTTCTGTTCTCTCTATCTCTTTCACTCCCTTTCTCCCACCCCCACGGACGCTTAGCCGTGCACCATACACCGGCTGCAGAAATTAGCGTCCTTTCCTAACCAAACCACAATCAATCAATCAATCAATCAATCAATCAATCAGATTGATGATGATTATTGTGGTTAGGTTAGGAAAGGACGCTAATTTCTGCAGCCCATGTAGGGAGCACGGCTAAGCGTCCGTGGGGGAAAGGGAGTGAAAGAGATAGAGAGGAGAGAAAGGCCGTAGTGGAGGGCTCCGGAAATTTAGACCACCTGGGGTTCTTTAACGTGCAATGACAACGCACAGTATACGGGCCTCTGCATTTTCGCCTCCATCGAAAATGCGACCGCCGCGGCCGGGATCGAACCCGCGTTTAGAAGAGCGTTTCCATAGTCAACGCGGCGCCTTTCGCTCTCTCTCTCACAAGACAGCAGATGGAAGAGTGAGAGAGCTCACGCGCCGGGAGGCATGCGCCGAGGGCGAGCGCGAGCCTCCCGGCGTTGTATGGCGTTGCATGGTATTGTGAGTGGTGTAGGTTACACGATACGCGTGACAATCAATCAATCAATCAATCAATCAATCAATCAGATTGATGATGATGATTGTGGTTTGGTTAGGTAAGGACGCTAATTTCTGCAGCCCATGTAGGGAGCACGGCTAAGCGTCCGTGGGGGTGGGGGAAAGGGAGTGAAAGAGATAGAGAGGAGAGAAAGGCCGTAGTGGAGGGCTCCGGAAATTTAGACCACCTGGGGTTCTTTAACGTGCACTGACAACGCACAGTACACCGGCCTCTGGCATTTTCGCCTCCATCGAAGATGCGACCGCCGCGGTCGGGATCGAACCCGCGTATTTTGGGTATGAACGCTGTACAAGCTCGCGAAGAAGGAGAACGCGCCCTCACCCGCGAGAGACAACGCGCAGGCAGCGTCATCTAGCGAGTTTCTTGATTGAGAAATACCGACTGCTCGCGCTGGAGAACCGTTCACCGGCCACCCATGTATACATATAGGCACTGGATCTTGAGTTGCAATGAAGTGCCGGTGGGAGATTTCACTTGTGCGTAGTTGAACCATAAGGATTCGTAGCGTGCGCGTTACCAATATATAATCCGGAACTCGGCACGATCTACGATGAACCTCCGGAGCTTCGCCCACTCATCATCATTCACTCCGTGATATGCTGTGAATTTTTTTTTAATTAAGTGTGGGATCATGGGAAGTGTACTTATTCCTTGCTTTACAAACTTTTTCTCGACAAACCACCCGTGCGCAGAGCTCGAACCGGCTTTCATGCTCATCTGCGCAGAACATGCTCTTCATAGCTTCATTAATGAATTGACGTGTTTGTTAAAGTTATCGCTCATTCTTTCAGGGCAAGACTTCGATAAGGATGCCTGTATAGAAGACAAGGTTATGTCGTTTTTTGACTACCTTCGAATGGTCAGAACTATAGTTAAGGAGGTGCCTATCTGAGCGCGGACACTACAACCAGCACACATGATGTTGTTCACGAGTTAATCTTAAATCTAAAAACTGCAATTCGCGCTTGATTCATAATTCCAAGGTGAATGCAGCCCCTGGCTTTATTCCCCGAACACCTTCAACACGTCCACAACAACCCTGCCCAACAAACTGTCTTCGATGAAAACCAAATAATTTTCCAGATAACACAAAGAGATATGCATCAGCCAACCATCGGTTAGGCTGGCAGTTGCGAAGTGATATTTCCGGAAAGCCGACAATAATAGTTATATTTTTGGGGGTCTTATTGCACGTGTTCAGCTAGTTTCTTTGTATGTTACCGTTTTCTTTCTTTCAAAACTAATCTAGTCGCGACTCAGCGGTTGCTCTGTATGTTTGTGCTCTGACTTTCGTGCAAAGGAAACAACTCGCCCAACTATCGAGTTGTTTCCTTTGCAACGTCGAGAGCTGGAGTTCTTAAGTGGACACACAGGGTCTACGCATGGACGCCTCGTGAGCACCGCTACACGAACACTGGCCGCCGAAATGCCACGGTGGCTGGCAGCCCTCCCCCGGCGCAGCAAACCTCCTCAGCTTCCATCGCGTCGGCCCATCCGCGAGAATCGGCAACCCTGAAAGGAATGGATGCAAGACAGTATTTACTCGTATCATAACTACCTGTGGGACGCAGCTATAATGTTGGTCAACGTTATGTTGGCAGCAGGCGGGTACGAGCTGCTGCCTCAGGAGCGCACCTTTGACGCCGGTGGTGGCGACGCCTTTTCGTTCCATGACAGGGTCTTCTTACGCGGTGTGCGTGTCGGTGCAGCAGAGACAGGCGTTGTCTTATACCGTAAAGCATAGCAGTGTTGCCCGCATGGATGAATTACCACTAACTTGAAGAGATCATTGAAGCATGCTATGGATTTGAGCTATCGCGAGACCTTTGAGGAAATTAAACATCGGCGTTTCTCTATAGCGACCTAGTACCTCGAACAATAACTTGAAACGTTTAACTTCGTGTAGGCCTTTCTGTCTCTTTGTTCAAATATCAAATTGGTTCATTTGCAATATAACGTTAACGATCTAACCTTGCTTCCTTTTTTCTTCGCAGGCGCTGGTCAAATTAGTCCCGAGCGCAATTAACTTGGGACTTAGATTGGACGAAGACGTGAAGTTTAATTAGCATACTGCACTGCTTAATCGTAAGAATTGCATACAGATATAACTAAAGGTCTCCATAATTAAAGGGCAATGCGGCAAAGAAAGCTAGTAACGTAGGCAAAATTTAAATAGCCGACGGCGATTTTCCTCGGTGCTCGTCCTATGCCGAGACCGCGTCCGTCTAGTGCCTTTTTGGCTCGGGACGTGGTTCTTGTGATTTTTTTGTGTGTGATGCTCGTTTTCAACTAATGCTATACAGTAGGAACAAGCGCATCTTATCTTTTTGTTCAATATCCACCGATTCTCGTGTTTTCCAAATGTTCTTGCCATTTTACTACGTTTACTTTAAGGAAACACCGTAGTAAAACACGCGCAGCATATTCGCATCTTCGCAATGCAGCACCGTTAGATTCAAGAGTGAGAATATTAAAGTTCAGCTTCACATGGCATCTTGCGTTCTTAGAAATTGAGCACACAATTTTCTCAGCGCTCCCATAAGTAAATGTGAAGAGAAAAATCCCTGAACATAGCAGGTTAGCTTCCTCCTCTGCTCTGCACTGAATTGCTTTGCAAAATGCCTAAAATTACCATACAATGTACGGCAGACCTATAAAAAATCACATCAGTATCATTTCGGAGCAATATTTGTACATACAAAGCAGAGAACAATTCTGAAAAATTTTCACGTTCATATTAGTTAAATTAAGCAGTGCGTCACCTTATTCATATGATAAGTAATATTATGTTTTTTTGCGCATATCTATCACATTTTAAGCTTGCTCCATAAATTGAATAGCTCAGTTTTATACGTTAACCAGTGCTTACCATAATGGTGCTCTTAAAGTCGGGAGATTCTTGGTGCCTCCTTTTCTTCATTTCTTTAGTTGTGGAGCGCTTGCGTCGCTTTCATGGCGTTACGTAGGGGAGAGCAATATAAAAATGCCAAGAAATAAAAGAAACTATTCCCTGGCCTACTATGACAAAAAGACAAACAAACAATGAAAAAATTGGCAGATCCCACGTGCAGTGGGAGTCAAGGAAATGCGAAGCACGCATCAGGAACGTAAAATGGATCTGCATTGTTGTCTCATTATACCGATTTCAGTACATATAAAGCTAACGAAATGGCCGCAACAGCACCAAGAATGTGGCATGTAAATCATGCCGCTCATGACACGCATGTCATGATTGTAATATTATGAGCTGCCGAAGCTTATGAAGTTGATACAGTAGCTTCCTAGTTGGCAAAAGCAATGACAAGCTGCACTAGGGAGATTATAGAAGAGAGCTGAGAAGATTGCTAGATTAGGAAGTTACTGTGTCAGCACCCCTTCTATACATCTATCAGAAAAAGAGATTGCCTATCTTCGTCAGCGCTGAACCTGCACGGTTGTGACGTCACGGTTTTGGTATATAGAGTGTGAACGTGTCACAATAAAGTTGTTAGAAGTTAGCGCAGTGTGTGTCTGCTCGTCTCGGTCCTTGTCCTTTTGCGTTTTAGGTGTCTGTTACGACCTGTCGTTTACGTTCGTCATGCAGTCGTGTTATGCCATAGCAGTTATCGTATACATCCCATTAACAAAATGGACAGGAGAGCTCCAAGACCATGGCATGTAAATCATGGCGCTCATGACATGCATATCAGTGATTTTCATGTTATGACCTGTATTATGTCCGCTCTGCAGTCATGTTGTGCCATACCAGTTTTCGTACACATCCCATCAAAGAAACGGCCAGGCAAGCTCCAAGACCATGCCATGTAAATCATGCCGCTCATGACATGCATATCCTGATTTTCGTGTTACGACCTGTCAATTATGTTCGTCATGTAGTCATGTAGTGCCATACCAATTTTCGTATACATCCGATTAACGAAACGGCCAGGAGAGCACCAAGGCCGTGCAATGTAAATCATGCCGCTCATGACATGCTTCTCATGAGTTTTATGTTATGACTTGTCACTTATGTTCGTCATGCAGTCATGTTGTGCCACACCAATTTTCGTATACATCCCATTAACGAAAAGGCCAGGAGAGCACAAAGTCGTAAGCAGATAGATAGATAGATAGATAGATAGATAGATAGATAGATAGATAGATAGATAGATAGATAGATAGATAGATAGATAGATAGATAGATAGATAGATAGATAGAGTTCGCTAAGAAATGCTTCGCATTGAAAATGAGTATTCTCTTGTATAGGCAAACAAACACACGTACATCAAGGTTTAAACAAGTTTTCAGAAACTTTGAATCTCAGGGGGGGGGGAGGCGAGCGGCGGGGGAGATGTGACGATCCGTGAGGGGCACTGGAGAGTGATTAAGCAATAAAAGTTATTGTCAGTGACATTCACGAGGTCATTTGGTAGATTGTTCCAACGTCTGATTGTTTTGGGGAAAAGGAGTGGTAAAAAAAATCACAGCATATTCACGGGGTGAATGATGATGAGTGGGGCGAAGCTCCGGAAGGAATCATCGGTAAACCGTGAAACTCTTCCGTGCAATTCGCCCCACAATTAAAGTGAAACACTTGAGTAAATGTCATCAAACTATTATAACATCTCGCGCATGCTACGAATCCTCATGGTTCAACTATGCACAATGCACAAGTGAAATCTCCCACCGGCACTTCATACTTCATTGCAAGTCAAGATGCAGTGCCTATATATATATATATATATATATATATATATATATATATATATATATATATATATATATATATATATATATATATATATATATATATATATATATATATATATATATATATATATATATTGTGAGCAACTACTTTTATTCTAGGCGAGCCTCGATCTATGGCGACCAAGATGGAGAGCGAGCCAAGCAGCTGATGATGATCGATGTTGATGGGGGGAAATGTACAAGTGATGATGATGTGCAGAGATGACGAAGAGCCAGTCGTATGTTGAGCTCACACTAATTCCCTCCCGCGATGGAAGCGGCCGCCTGGCCGCGATGAGGAATTACGAAACTCGCCGAATATATGGTTTCAAGCGAGAAACGTGCACGATTTCTGTCCCTCGGCAACGGTGGTCAGATGGGGACGTAAGGGGCGAGACGCGGTAATTCACTGGGGATGTCTGTTCAATGACTGTGTATGGTCCAATAAAACGACTGGTTAATTTTGCACATAAGCCTGTAGCGCGCGCGGGAGCCCAAAGAAGCACCTCATCGCCAGGAGAAAAAGTCACAGCACGGTGACCAGAGTCGTAGCGGCACTTCCGTACCTCCTGGGAAATGTCGGTGTTAATACGGGCGCAGTGACGGCAGTCCGCAAGATGAGAGAGAAATTCTTCAGAGAAAGGAGCTGCTGAGGGTATAGAAGCCGACAGGAATGACACGTCCAGAGCGAAACTTGGTGCGCGACCATAGACGAGGAAGAATGGAGAAAAGCCAGTGGTGCGTTGCGTGGCCGTATTGTAGGCAAATGTTACGAACGGGAGGATTGCATCCCAGTTCGTGTGGTCGGGGGCGATGTACATTGCGAGCATGTCCGACAGAGTACGGTGGAAACGCTCTGTCAGGCCGTTGGTCTGCGGGTGATAACTCGACGTGGTCTTGTGAATGGTGCCTGAGGCACGCAGGACTTCAGCAAGAACGGACGAGAGAAAAGCTTTGCCACGGTCACTGAGGAGAACACGCGGAGCGCCATGACGCAAAAAGATGTTGCGTAGGAAGAAATCCGCGACTTCCGCGGCAGTGCCAGTTTGCAGACAGGCTGTCTCAGCGTAGCGCGTGAGATGCTCAACGGCCGTGACAATCCAGCGGTTGCCAGTAGGGGTCTTCGGAAGAGGGCCGTACAAGTCTACGCCAACGACTTCGAAAGGCGACGCCGGGCAAGGAATAGGCTGCAAGAGGCCCGAAGGAGCAGTAGTTGGTCGCTTGCGGCTCTGGCAACGGACACAGGATGCGACGTACTTGGAAACGGCTGTGGAGAGGCCAGGCCAGGAACAGCGACTTAGGATTCTGTCGTAAGTCTTGTGGTAGCCTAGATGACCTGCAGTCGGATCATCGTGAAAAGCTGCGAGCACCTCGCGTTGTAAGGAACGAGGTACGACCGGGACCCATTTGTTACCATCGACATGATTAATGTAGCGTTGTAAAGCCCCATCGTGAAGCCTGAACTGTGTAAGTTGTCGACGGAGTCGGGCGTTGGGAGGTAAAGAAGAACCTTGGAGACGTCCTACAATGGTTCTGCAGTAGGGGTCAACACGTTGGTGAGACACAAGTACAGATGACTGTTCATGCTTCAGCCAATCGAGCGTCGAGATGGCTGAAGCCGACGAAGGGGACGCGTGCTGTACTTTAGTATGGAGAGTCGATGGTGATTCGTCGTTCTTGGCCAAGGGGTAGCGAGAGAGAGCATCGGCATCCTGGTGTTTTTTTCCGGACCTGTAGGTTACCTCGAAGTCGTACTCCTGTAAACGAAGGACCCAGCGCCCAAGGCGACCCGATAAGTTCTTTAGCGATGAAAGCCAGCACAGAGCGTTGTGGTCGGTTACGACAGTGAAGTGACGACCGTGGAGATATGGGCGAAATTTTTGCACGGCCCATACAACAGCAACGCACTCCATCTCGGTGATGGTGTAATTCCTCTCCGCAGGGGTCAGAGTGCGACTAGCGTAAGCGACAACTCGTTCACGAGAGCTGTTGTCACGTTGCAGGAGAATGGCACCGAGACCATGACTGCTGGCGTCTGTGTGGAGAATGGTGGGTGCGCTCGGATCAAAGTGGCATAACACCGGGTCGGACGTCAGGGCATTTTTCAAAGCCACGAAAGCACTTTGACAATCTCCAGACCAAAGGAATGGGGCTTCACGTGCAAGGAGCTGATGGAGGGGAGAAGCAAGCGTAGCAAAGTTGCGTATATGAATCGCCGGAAGTAAGAAGCAAGTCCGAGAAAACTACGGAGGTCTTTTTGACACATAGGACGGGGAAACTTCAGAACGGCGGCAAGCTTCTCAGGATCCGGTCGAATTCCTTCTTTGCTGACTAAGTGCCCCAGGATCTTGATGGTCTTGCTCGCGAAAGTGCACTTTTTGGTGTTGAGCTGTAGTCCAGCGCGTGCGAGGCAGGCGAGCACTTGGTCAAGGCGTTCGAGGTGTTGCGAGCTCAACAATATATATATATATATATATATATATATATATATATATATATATATATATATATATATATATATATATATATATATATATATTATATATATATATATATATGGGTTGCCGGTGAACGCTTCTCCAACGCGAGCAGTCGGTATTTCTCAATCAAGAAACTCGCTAGGAGACGCTGCCTGCGCCAACGTTGTCTGTCGCCCTCGGCGCGTGCGTGCCTTCCGGCAGGCACGCGCCGGTGGCTACCTACTACTACTACTGCTACATAGATCGGGGACGCACGACCCACGCCTTAAGGAGCTTCGCCCCTAAAGGTGTTCTGGAGCTATGGGCGAATGGGTAGGTAAATCCCGATAAGGAGAGGTGTCAGACAAGGAGATAACATCCCCCCGATGCCATTCGCTGCATATTTAGAGGAAGTTTTCAAACGTCTAAACTGGGATGAAGAGGGAATTCGAATAGACGGAGAATATTTCAGAAATTTAAGATTTGCAGACGACATTGTGCTCTTTTGCAGCGATGGAGATGAACTACAAAACATGACTGATGGCCTAAACTGCGAAAGCATTAAAATTGGCCTAAACATTAATAGGCGAAAGACCAAAGTTATGCTCAGTAGCCTAGCTAACAAACAGGGCCCGTGTTCACAAAAACAACTTACGACAAAAATGCTGGTAAGAGAAAATTTCAGCCAATCCTGATGCTGGACATATCATTACAGAAGCCCGCTGACCAATGGCAAAAAGCACTTACGAAAGAGAAGTTTTGTGAATTCGGCCCCTGGAATTTAAATTTAACAGTCAACCTTTAGAATGCGTGAACGAATACGTATACCCGGAACAGTTACTAACAGGAGCACCTACCCATGAAAAGAAAATTCTTCGTAGAATAAAGATGGGCTGCAGCGTATTCGGAAGGCATTCCGAAACCATGACTGGAAACTTGGCGCTGTCACTAAAGCTAAAGTTATTCAATAACTGCATTCTCCCAGTACTAACGTACGGTGCAGAAACGTTGAGGATAACGAAAAAAACATGAGATGAAATTAAGTAGCATGCAGCGTTCAATGGAAAGACAAATGATAGGTGTAACGCTAAGAGATAAAAAACGAGCGGTATGGATCAGGGAACAGACAGGAGTAGCCGTATTATCTTATCAATTAAAAGAAAGAAGTGAACCTGGGCTCGACATGTCATGAGGAGGAAAGAGAGCTAACAGATGGACAGTAAGAGCGACGGAATGGATACCTAGAGAGAGAAAACGCAACAGAGGCAGGCAAAACGTTAGATGGAGCGATGAGATTAAAGAGTTTGCTGGCATAAAGTGGAACCAACTCGCTCAGTACAGGGTAGATTGGAAATCGTTGGGAAAGGTCTTCGTCCAGCATTGGACCTAAAATAGGATGATGATGATTATTATTAGGTAAGCGAGTGGGTATCTAATCTAGACCCAGAACATAGCTGTAGCCATTGCTGTCTCTGTCACCATTATATGCTCTCTACATTAGTTTGTGCCTTAGTTTATGCCTACTACACGCATCAGATCCCATGCTAAAGGGGGCTTCATTGCTGAAACGCTAGAGTACGGGCGTTAATTTTGATAAGCAAATGGTACCGCTTGATTGTGCAGTTTTTTTAAGGCTACTGATGAGGCAATCTTGATATGGCTCCCATGTCACGCCGCGATATTCAACTATTGATCTCAAGTGCAAAAAAATATAATGTTCCTTACCTCCGCGCGTTGCCAGTTTGATATTTATCCTAATGAAATGTCGAATCTTACTTGCCTTTTCTGGGAGTGTTTCGGCCTGTTTATTCCAGGTAAGTGTTTCGGTCAAATAGACTCGTAGGTACTTATATTCAGGTTGTATTGCCACAAACTTGCCATCTATATTATATAGGTGCAGTATTTTGCCATATTTTTGAAAAACTTACACTAGTGCATTTTTTGATATTAAAATTCATGTTCCACATTTTACAACAATTTTCTATTCTATGTAAGTTCGATTGCCATAAGTTTATATCAATTTATGCAGCAAATTCGCTGTAGACCACACAGTCATCAGCTACTAGCTTGGTCGGCGATGTGATGTTTTCCACAATGTATATTAAATAATTCTGAAGATCGCACGCGTTGTGGGAATCGCTGTTATGCGAAGCAGTCAGGAAGCAAAAATGCCTATCACAAATTTTTCGGCATTTGGTCAAGCGTTACGAGTGGGATCAAGGTCTTTGCGAAATGCGCATGAATGGGTGTATGCACGTCGACAGCACCATATGGTGACTGTATGGTAGCTCATAGTACGACGTAACACTGGAACTCACGTTAGTGCACAGCACGGACGTAAGCACTATCGAATAAATGTGCACGCGAGGGTGCGCTGATGTGTGTAACACAAGGGTCGCTCGTTGGTGTACTCCTACGGAATCTAACAAGCTTGGACTAAAGCATGTCGAAGCATAGTTGAGAATATGTATTGGTTATCACATTGCCATGATAGAGCCTAACGCGCACCAGAAGTTCAATTCCAGTTACACAAGCGCAATCATCAGATATTCCGCTGCAACAGCTTTATTTACTATATATATATCGTGGGAGGAGCCGCCGCAGCCTAGCGGTAGTGTGCATGCTTGTTCAGCACTTCGGGGGTGGGGGGAGGCTGGGGGTCTCTGGTTCGATACCCCCCACCACTTCGTAGTACGCATGTGCGTCTGTCTGCTTGTTATGTTTGCATTTCTATCGCAAGCTACGGCAAACGGTATGCCTTTCTTGATTTTAGATTTTTTCTGATGATGTATTAAATATGTATTATAATCGTTTCTTGACTGTCATATGATGTATAAAATTCAAACAGCTATGGCGTATACGCGCATACTGCGGGCAGAAGATGACAGGTATGAGCCAAGCGTGATTGCAGTATCTTTAATTGTGACATACACGATGAGCAGATCACGTCAGTGATGATGAATGATTAGTTTTTTTTCCCGCACATTTATACCCCACCGGCCAAGTATTAAGGCATATCAGGTCAACGAAACGACCAGGAGAGAACCGAGGCATAGCCGGCTAGATAGATAGATAGATAGATAGATAGATAGATAGATAGATAGATAGATAGATAGATAGATAGATAGATAGATAGATAGATAGATAGATAGATAGATAGATAGATAGATAGATAGATAGATACGGTCAAAGTTACTCAAGTTCGCCAACGCATGCTTAGCATATAAAATAATAACGGGTTCGATACGCTCCCTTGGGGAGCACCTAAGGTCATAGGTACAGGTGAAGATTGCGCCATATTCCAGTTCAAGAGGACAGATTGGCTTCTTTAATTCAAATCGTCTTTTACCCAATTTATAAAATTAAATTTAACAGCTTATGGAAAGCAATACCGAAACCTTTTCGAGAGTTACTAAATCTGCATTTAGGTTAGCGGTGTTGTCAGTGGCTTTCGTATGAAATGTTGAATTTCTGTGAGTTGTGTGTTGCACGAATAACGTTTCGGAATTCGTGCTGGGAGGAAGCAAAGAAGCTGTTTAAATGTTTCCACGTTCCAATAAAAAAGTCGTTTCATTCAAGGACTGCGAATATATAAATATTCAGAATGTGCTGGATTATTCTGCAACATATCGATGTTAGTGAAATCGGCCTGTAGTTTGATTGATGACTGGAGCCTCCTCCGCACATCTTCGTTAAAACAACAATTGGAAACGCTGGTTGAAGCATTCCGCTCTCTGACGTCACTGTTTCGCCGTCAACAGGTAGACATGGTACAGATACGTCTTCTGTTCGATACTGTTTCACATATTTAAAAACGACTTCGGCTTTCCTTTTAGTTGTTCGTTTAATTTAGCAAAGTAGTATTTTTCAAATACTTTCAATAAGTGATTGATTTGTTGTAAGCGTTCCTGATTAGGTAGAGGGGATTAGGTACAAACTGCTTGATAGGTAGGTCTCGCCTTCCTTATCAGCTTGGGTATCTCTCCGTTGAATCAGGGTTTCTGTTTTGTTTTTTTTTTTTTTTTCAGTTTCCACAGAACATGGAGTTCAACTAGTTAGAGAACTTTATCACGAAATGTTGACCACAATGTTAACGGACAGCGTATATTGGACATATGCTGAGAAGTAGGGAAACATTGTTTTGGTTCGGTACTGCTAGCAGTATAGTCGCCACTGTCGTAGCTGTAGAGGTTTCTTTGCGGACTCTGCGTCACCGGCACTGGCAGCGTGTTTAGTTCCGTGATGACTGCCCTGTGATCGCTAATACCTGGGCAAAGAGTGGTAGTTGATACTAGGTTCGATTTATTAGAAAGTACCAAGTTTAATATTGAGTTTGTGGCGTGGGTACTAGTACGTACGGCTTAGATCCATGCAGCCCAAGCAGTTCTTCAAACCCATTATAACTAATACGAGACCTGCTGCCGGCCACGCTTCCGGCATTGCAAGTGAAATTCGGCAAAATGACGTCGCCCCCAAGAAATGTGCTATTTCGCATTAGGAATAGCATGTAAGACAACTGTCCGAAAAAGTCGCTGCTGCCTGGAGGGCGTTGAATGTCGAGAACACCGTAGTTTTCCTTTTCGTAAATTCAGAAGGCCCCAGACTCACTCGGAGTTGTTTTCAAATTAAATTTGTGTACTCAACAGGGCATCCGATATTAAAACAAACACTTCTTGACCATGTTAATCGTTCCTATAGATAGCAAACATAGCGGAAAGATTTCTATATTAGGTACAGAGTCATCTAGCCACGACCCTGAATATGACGCAGTCATCATGTAGAATTCTTCACGTTTAGGTGAGGTAGCACGTATCTTTCAGAAAATAATTAGCTAGGAACGGCACTTTGGTATTACAATTTCCGTCCTTCATTCTTCAGATATTTTAACAAGGATGAATTGATTGTGTATTTCACCCTTGCACCACGTGTATTTATCGATTTCGCAAGGAATGACGCATGGATGGAAAACTAACATACGCGAAATCTCACGCGTGCGACGAAATAACGGACATTTTGCTGCGTATATATTACAGATAATTCAGGGGGAAATTAACATAAATCTTTGAGAATTACGACAATGTCTGGTCTGGATTGCAAACGTCGCACTTAGCACAATAAGAGTGCTAAGCAGCATACTGCCGGTTTGGCACTATTCATCCCTTCGTAGCTGTGAAAGTAACGATGCCAAGAGCGCCATTCGTTACAAGAAATGAAAAATAAATTTGTGTTCCTCTTGAGCCGCAAAATATATTATCTCCTAAAATTATACGTTAAGCGTTCATTTATCCCCGTATAGCTGTATCAGCATCATTTTGTATTCCTTGCACAAAAAAAAAAAGAGTTGATACGTGAAAACAACACATCAACGGATTGCATATTCTCTCGGAAGTGCATTCTAAAGACTCCGGCAAGCATTTTGCCGCACCTCTCCTCACAACAGATGCAATCATCGTGACCTCCAAAATCAGTTTTCATGAAGCAGGAGTTGTCATGCAAGCACCACCACTATAACGCATATGTCGCTGTTTGTCGGGCTGGCACTTTCGTTCATTCGCTTGTTACGCGCACTCTCACGCAGAGAATTTTCCGTGCAAGAACCGCAATACAGTTATGACTATATTAGTTTGTCCGCGGAATTCCTTACGCTTAAGGGTTTCCGAATAGCTGAAACGTGATCGACAGTGGTGGTACCTGATGATGCATAGCCTGGTACCAGAGACACAAGTTATGATATTGAAGAACACACAGCACCGACCAAAGTAAAAGTAAATATATTAGTAAAAGACATTTCGGCTCCCGCACGGAAGCCTAAAAAACGTCTCGATTTTTAACAAATATATTTACTTTTACTTTGGTCGGTGCTGTGTGTTCTTCATGTTATTCCCCGACCAGACGGGATACCGTCCAGCTCTAGACTTCAAGTTATGGTATTACTGTTCCTTCCACGTTTCGCTTGAGTGCCACTGCAAAGCACTGACGGTGGTGTGGGCATTAACTTACAACACTTTTTCATTATTTACTTTCGATGGGAACACTCACGCAACTAAAAAAAAACAGTTGACATACAGTGACGCAAACCGCCACAGAATATCGCTACCAGTTCAGCGTCTGCCGTGATCACGATCAACATGATGAGGCAAAATGATGAAATAAAGAAAAATGTAGCGACACGAAAAGGACAAAAGCCATTCTGCATGGTGCTCGTCTGTCTCTTTCGTGTCTCTAAATCTCCCACCGTTTCTTTTTGCGCCTGACCACGTTTAGCAAGCTTAGTCATTACTAGCCGAAAAATGAGCGCTTCTAGAGTAATGTTTCGCGTTCTTGAATACAAACTCTGAACTGCAGCTGCTACAGGTGTGCTACTTCTCCGCGGAAACAGTACGTCAAAATTTCTTCTGCCAAATTGAGTTCAGATCGAAGGTAAGCATTTGAAAAAAAAAATTAGCGCAGCTTCCACTAGCGGCGCAAGGCTACCGAAGATGATGGGCAGTTGGCTGGTACAGATCATCATCATCATCTTCCTCTTCTTCGGCAGCAGCATCTTCCGTTTCTTTCTTTCTTTCTTCATCTTTTGCTTCTTCACCCTCTTCTTCTTTACCATCATCTTCTTCAACTACTTCTGGTAACGCGTCGTTGCGATGTCACGTTACGTGATATAGCACGATGTCGAAACCATACTAGGTTATGCTGGTAGATGTAGCGTGGTAAGGTCATTTCGAGGTCTTATGCGTGATACGGATGAAAGAATGAACAGCTCGAATAGCTTCGCTGCTAAAACTTTTTTTTTGTTCGGGAAGGTCACAGCGTGAAATGTGTAAGACGACGATACAACGCCCCACGTTATTTGCCATTGCGCTTGGAAACACGCCCAGACATTGAAACCGCGTTGTTTTTGAGCAACGCTGTGCTGCTTTTCTCCCCTCACTTCTCTGTTTTCTTGAAAGAAGTAACGCATGGCCACCCGAGGGGGCGCCGGAGTGTTAGGAGAAGTATCGCGTCTTGGAGTTTCCACGTGCAGCCGATGTTCACATCTGCTACGTTAGAACACTTCAGCCCTCCTACGCCCATTGCTGAGGGCAGGCGCTGTGCTGAGAGGGTCAGTGTATGTGGCACGTGGTTGTACGTGTCTGAGTACAAAAACTTACTCCCAGCGCCTCCAGGTCCCCGTAGTATCTTCCTTAGTAAATGAGGAAGAGGCACCTAAACAGTTGGGAGGGTAGTGAGGTGGTTTTCGAGAAAGTAAGAGAAATCACGATCTACAAGGTCACCTGAAGCGTTGTCCCTCTTTACGGCTTTCTTTTGCGAAGACAACCAGCAGAGAGGAAAGTGCGAGAGTTGTAGGAGGAACATATCTTCTACTTTCACTCTATTACCTGAAAGACCCCAATTAATAGGGGTATTACATAAGCGGTGGGAATACATTGTTACGCAATGTGCAAAATACGTGAGCACTGTTACCTGAATCCGCACAAATTAGTAGACCTGAATAAGACAAACAAAAGTTGCACAAGCATATAAGTGCGTTTACACAAGTCACTTACATTGTGAAAAGTGTGCAGTAAAACTCTCCATAAGCGTACGAGGGCCAATGAGATGATGGCGATTTTGTGGAGCATGTTGTTCCAATCTGTAACAGCATGGCAAGAGAAGGAGCCAGAAAAGGGCGCGCATGCGAGGGCGGCCCACTCGAAAGGTGTGTCGTGTATGTTGACATGTTCGGGCTGCGGGGAAGACATTGGGTAGTTGATTAAGTGAGGTGTAATGAAACTTGTGGAAAAGTGAAATGGTTCGAGTGCGCCGGCGCGTACAAAGCGCAACTAAATTCAATTGTTTATTTAGTAACATATGTTGAAGTCATGAATAATCAGAAGAGATAAAGCTTGCGGCGCGGTTTTGAACGACTTCGAGTGCGTTGATGAGACATGTTTGGTGTGGATTCCACATCGCAGATGCATATCCAGCTTTGGTCGGACTATTTACTGGTAGACCAGTAGTTTAACAGGTTTTGGGGTGCGTTTTACGTGATGCTTTAGAAAACCGAGTGATTTGTCAGAAGGTGAAATGATGTTGATGTGTGTGCGCCAGGATAGGTCGTTACAGGCAGTAACACCCATAGGTACTTTTCGGACTGCGAAGCACGCACGGGAATGTTATTGTCTATTGGTAAGGAAATGAATCGAGCCGATGAAAAATTACTATCAAGTTGCACTTCTGAGGATTAAGTTTCATTACCCAGGGGTCGCATCATTGATGTAAACAGTTAATGCACTTCTGAAAGAGTAAGCTTCGATAAGATGTGTTAGTAATTGTTCCATAAAAGACGCAGTTGTCTCTAAAGGACACAGTCGACACACGAACGTTGCAAGACCATGCAGGGGTAGGTGAGTACTGATACAAGAACAGATTCTTTGGGTACACTGCAAGTCACTGCTAGAACGTTAGATGAGCGCCTGTAACTGTAACGAACTGAGAGCGGTTTCTCAGGAACGCTTCAATCCATCGCAAAATGCCGGGGTTAAGGTTCGCAAGAGAAATCGTTAGTAATAGACGTTGGTGCGGTACCTCGTCGAACGCCTTCGCGAAATCTAGAAGTATCGTGTCTGTTTCGAAGTTAGAAATAAGTTGGCGTCAATACCAAACAGGGGCGAATGGCCGGTTGGTTTCTCAAGAAATGCCTTTGCAGTGTCCATGCTGTGAAGAACGAAAGTATGTGTTGGAATCAAGAAACTTCATGATTTCGGTGTATATGAGGCGCTCCATGAGCTTACAGGGCACGCTTTTTAACGAAATGGGTCGATAATTAAGCAGGCAAATCCTGTCGCCTCCTTTGTAGATGGAACAACCTCCACACCTTCCAGTCATACGTCATTTTTCCAGCTGAAAGTCATTGCGAGAACAGCAACCACAGGAAGCCGCGGTGACGTGTTTAGTAGTCTTTAAAATTTAGAATTAATGTTAGTCACCCAGGCTGACGGTGTGAATTTAAAATTGTCAATTCACGATGAGATACGTTCTCGGAAAAATGTAACGGTAGGCGCAACACTTGTTCCATTAATACTCGAAGAAAAAGGGGGTAGGCTTTACTGTAAACACGTAGACAAAAGCGGCATTAGAAAGGTTAGAGCACTCTACATCGTCAATCGTTTCACCTCCTTCATTAGTAGGTCCTTACACTGTGCCTTTCTTGAGCGCTTATCACGTGTCAGAATTTTTTTAAATGTTAATAATTAAAATTGTAGCGTCGCTCACTTGTAAGCGCGCTGTATGCCGGCTTTCCAAGCGCTTTGGAGCTTATTAGATTTAGCGTTATGACCACCAAACATATGGTGAGGAGCGATGCGAATAAGACGGATGGTCCAAATACCATTCGGCTCTGATTGCACGGTTGGCCTGCCGCAACTGGCAATGAGCGCGCCAATGGACGGCCGGAGCTTGACACCAAATATTTAGAGCTACTGATCACGTATATTCACCATGAAAATAAAAACGAATAAAGAACACGCGGCGAGAAACCGAGCGCACAATTTTGAGGTTCTTTGATCAGCATGCACCAATTATATATACGTGCCTTACGTACGTGCAGTTTTTTATGACATATAAAGAATCTAGTTTTCAGGAATATTGATTCATGGTGCAGCGTCCGAAAATGTGTAACTTGAGTGGCATCTCTATTGCGCTCGTAACTGGATGTTCTATTCCCCGGAGACGCTCAGTATACGCGTACTACTTTGGAACAATTAAAGAACGTGCATAGATTCGAACCCCGCCATGGATTTTTCAGTTTATCCTTGGGAGCAATCTCCCTCGTCCATGAAAAGCAAACGACGATCGAGCATGCTCTCACGTGCCTTATATACCAGCCCGTCAAAAAGCTGTGGAAAATGTGCATGCTCTAAGCGTTCCAGTGCTTTTGCCGCAGGGGAATCAACTATAGTCACGGTAAAAAGTAGAAACGAGGCTAAACGGCGGCTTTATGCGCGTCGATCACCTTTCCGTACCCACGCAATGCCTATGTCATTGATAACACCATTTGCGCGGCGCTGACGATGTTTTGTTTGGTCGTTTAAATAAACGAGGCATTCGCTAGAAAATAGTGTTACCTGGTTCCCGGCGTTCTCACGAGCCCCCGCTGAGTGCACCGCGGCGCGTAGCGGGAAAGGAGCGACGGCAAAAAAAGCAGCAGCACTGCATACGCTGAGATGCAGCAGGGCGCCCTGACGAACATAATGGACGGCGTTTACAAAGATGCCGACATTTATCGCTCTACATTGTAAATATTTCCTATTTGATATGTCAGGCACCGCAGTATAGAAGTTCATTGACGCTTTTCTTAGCCGAAACTTTCTTCGCATCGGATGGTGTTGCATGGATTCTTGGAGAATTGCAAGCAGAAGTTTCCTCGTGACGATAAACGAGGTTACCGAAGCACTCGTGTATGAAGTCAGGACACGAATAGCAAGGGCATTGCATTGCATTGTGTGATGTCACTCGTGGGCGCAGTGGATCTGCCTGTACGGGCGCAATAGAACAATTCTCGATTTGCCGCCTCGGCGGTATAGGATTTCAATGGCGGCGAAATGCCGAAATACCCTTCAGTTGGATTTAGAACTTGGTGAAGAAACTTCAGAATTCAAAAATAAAACTGTTTACCTGTTCGTCGGCCTACCACATGTCTCATACTGACATGTTGGTTTCGAAACGTAAAGCCCCATAAGTCATATAAATTAGGTACTGGAAATGGAAGCCCCTACCGTGTTTTCATTTCCCCCTTACTTTTTTTTCTTATTTTCTTTTATAGCACGTCAAACTATCAAAGTGAGAGACAACGAAACCGCACCGTTTTCAATTCAACGTGCGCGCAGTGCCTCTTGACAAAATGTTGTACACATCGCCAGATGTGACTTCATTCAGACTTGTGCTTGCACGGTGCACGTTTATAAAAAGAATGAGTAGAACAGAAAAAATAACACACACACACACACACACACACACACACACACACACACACACACACACACACATATATATATATATATATATATATATATATATATATAGAGAGAGAGAGAGAGAGAGAGAGAGAGAGAGAGAGAGAGAGAGCTTCGTCAGTAATGTCTCGCTCGATGCAGTGAATGCTTATTATGCACGGGCGTGATATGCATAGCAGAGGCAATTGAAGCTCTCCGCAGAGCCGTTGCTGCTTAGCGGCGCAGCACTGAACGCCAGTGGAGAGCGAGAAATCGGCTCTTGACGAGAAAATTATGCAGGGGGAGCAATTCACGCGTGAAAGCGGGGCTCCTTGCAGTTTCTGGCGCCCCTAGTTTACGCATGATTGCGCTTATTCGCCACGCACAAAGAACATTACAGGCCGCGAAGCTCTATAATGCTGCAGCCACCACCGTCACTTGACGTCCCACTCAAAACCCCTTGCAAAGGTTGTACTCCCTCTTATGAGTGACGTAAAAAGGGACAAAAAGGCGTGCGACATGTGAATACACGTGGAAGCATTTGCGACTTACGCCGCTGTGGCGATATAGAAGATTGCGCTAGGCTCCGCGGAAAATTTTGCAAAGGCAAAAGGGGTTCAACCACCGACTTGGGGAGCACACATCGTCATTAAAGGCGGTAGTGAGTCGTGTGCACCAAATCGTGGATTGCGGCTGTACACGCCTCCATTTAGCAGCACAAAGCAAAGTATTGCAACTGCAGTAAGCAAAGTTAGTGGTCAGGTTTGGCAATTGTACGCATTTCCAGATACGTGTCTCAGTGCCCGTCGGTGAGATCGAGAAAGACAGAATTTGCTTGCCTGCGTTAGAGGCCAGAATGCGTTGGCGGGCTAGTTGGTTGTCAGGCATATTCGAAAAGCGCGCGCGCGCGCGTGTGTTTGTGGGCGCGTGCGTGTGTATGTGTGCGTGTGTGTTAAATGTTCTTCTCCGTCCGCGTCCAGTCGTCTGTTCGAATATGACTGCGTTAGAGCTTTGTAGTACATGCAAGCCTTCGTGCATGACGATTGCTTCTAACGTTTGTCAGCGCCGGCGCCTTTCCTGGAAGCAAGGCTGATAGAAGCAACTCAGTTTCGGCAAGTTCGCATGCGGGATAGCACAAGCTTGTGGCTGACGCCGTGGCCACGCAATACTAACGGCGCTGCGGTCGCATCCGGATGCCGGTTCGACGACGCGCAGTCTGCCGATGCATAGGCTCAGCGGTCGCGGCAGATTTGTAAAATCTACCCTCACTCGCTCGTGTGCGTCGATAAATTTTTCCTCTGAAAACAGACATGGCCTCTTTAACTAAAGGGGCCCTCTAACACGTGATGACTACAGGAAGAAAGCGCCACTGATCGATCATGCAAGCTCCTGTGAACATGTCCGCCATATATAATTGGACCACATGCAGCCAGGAATTTGCAATCTACATTCGAAATACATCCGCAAGGCGCCTGCTGTTATTTGAACAAAACGCGTCATATGAGGGCACAGACTACGAGTTGGAGAACCGTTGCCGTGGCTGATTCCCAGCTGCAGTCACTGTCGTGAGGTGGTGCCACGTCCCAGGGATTATGGCTGCAAACTTGTCAGTCGTCACCGCACAAGCGCTCAACGAAAAAGAGAACAGACATCGTTCAAGCCCACGTGGTGCGCTCGAGTGGTTCCTTCCAGTTTTTTTTCAACAGAGGGCACGTAGGGACGAAAGGACAGCGAACGCGCTCGGGCGGTAGAACTCCACCAAAACCTGACGCTATAAATACCTAACAGATTTCGAAAATAATTGCGGCACGCGATTCGCGAGGCAATGTGCTCCCAAAATGATGTCCCTCGTTGGATGCTTAGAAGATCCTGCCCCACCTTTAGAACTAAAAGTGTCGCAGGATCCCTTGAAAGTTGCATTCTTTTCTTTGAACACGAGTGCAGTACGAATGGTAAGGGCGACGTCCACGCTCCGGTGTAAATGCCTGCGCTATTCAGGGACTCTACTCCCATATCGATTCGGACTGGATGCTTCTGCCAGGTAGGGCATTGTTATTATCGACTCAACGAGATTGAATAAAATACCAGTGGCACCCCAGAACCGATAAGAACACCCGCTTTTTGTTTAAGTTGTTCTCTCTCCATTCCACAAATATGCACTGTAAATAAAACGCCAACTCTTCTAGGAAACTTTCCAGGGATATGCCACACTTGTCAACCAACGTAACTGCCACAACTGCTATTGGCCTCGAGATCTTGGAGTGGCGCCCTCTCGCGTGTGACGTCAGAGCGGGGACTCCGATTTCAACCGCGCTGCAGCAGCCGCTGCTCCTGTACGCGTATCGTCTGCTTCACGTGAGAACTTTGTCGAACGAACAGCCTCGCGACGGTCAACTAACGCCTGCAACGATTGTTTTCGAGTGTAATCTTGAACTTGTTTTAGTTGCGGCCCAATCGACAGGGCCAAGAAATCCCCCGGATGGCCGACGAGTGCGCCGATGCCACCGACCGCATTGCTCGTAAGAAAGTGAAACTATGTGTGAGTGTTCGCGCTCGTTATCTTGTTTCCGCCGTACGATACTAATTAGTTTGGGTGTTTCTTTCGATATTAAAGTAAGCGTGCCGTTCTCGAGCATCTACAAGTATGTAGATAAAGCTTGCGAAACGTCGCGGTGTCTCATCGAGGGCGAGGGGGTGTACGACGCAGGCCACGTTGTTGAATGCGCGGTCGAGGCCGTCAACGGAGGTCGCATCACCGTCGCCGCTCTCGTCCTCCAAACAAGTGGACTCACCAACCCACCGCACAACGTCTCTGTCGTGATCGACAGCAGTGAAGTGGCCAATGCTCGCTGCTCGTGCAAAGCAGAGTGAGGCAATGTCAACGTGTAACATAACATAGAATTTATGTTCACTGCTGGTCTGCAGTTGGTGTCGAGCTCATATCGCCTTTTGCATTGTGTTAATGTTTCTAAATTAAGAGGCAAGTTCACTATTGAGACTAGTTTGAGTGTTTAATGTTGGCACCATGAAATATTTAATCGCGGCACCATTTCTATTATTTCTATAAATGAAAAGAGACTTCGTAGGTGACTTCGTGGCTTCGTAGGTAAAATACCTATGTACACCATCCAGACGCAGCCGTAGTCTCATACATCCTGCGCCGCTCAGCTGAGCTCACGAGGCGCGCTTACCCGCGAGGCGATTCGGAGGCCGCGTCGTCCGCTCCTTGTCTAGGGGCCTTCGCGGCAGGTTGTGGGACGGCACCGCACCTGGTGTAAGTCGCCTATGCTTATAGCCTGCGTGCAATAAACGGCTTAAGTATTGGCGAGGCGCTTACACACGGTCACAAACTTACCGAAGAGTGGCGCGTACGGTGGGTAGCAGAAGTCACTATCCGCGAAGTGTTTGCTGCACACGGTCGATGAAGGCGTGGGGCGCTTTCCCATTCTGAGCTTGACCATCCACTTCTTCTTCAGCTTTGGGTCCTTAGGATAGTTGTGAAAGCTGACGCCTCTTTCACGAGCGGACGAAGTACACTGAGGCACAGAGCAGTACTTCACCATTGCGCAGCACTCGCCGCGGAGACAAGCGGCCGCAGTTCTAAAAAACAAAGAGCCGTAGTTCTAAATGAACGTTAAAAGCAGACCCACGGTTGTTCGAACAGCGTCAGTAGCCACCATACGCGAGATAACCAACTGAACTGCTTTTTTGTTGAGATTTACCGCAACGGTGGCTTCAACACGGCGCTGGGCCTACGTAGCAGACGAAAGCGCGCGAATCCCCGCTCTGACGTCATACAAACGCCGTTCGCAGCGCCGCGATCGGTCGCACACCAGGCGAATAACAAACTTTTGTTATATATGTTTGGTGGAAAAAAGCTTAGGGCATGCTTGTCGGGCAAGGGAGGAATGTTTGTGGTTATGCCGGAGGGTGCTTTAACGGAAAAATCGGAAGCTGCTGTTCTGAATAGTTATGTTAAGATGGCGAAAGTGAAGCATCAGGGCATCGCTGTGCTACAAGAAAGTAATCTAGGCGCTCTCACTAGTAGAGTAAAAAAAGGCAAAAGCGTTAAAAGCGAATTTCGGCGTTTTTTTTCAATATGTATTGTGATATCGCTGTTGTTCCATAGCACTGAGAGTCCTGTATCACGCAGGGTGGCTCAATTTCTTCAGAAATTTACTAATAATTTTAAATAACTAAATGAACTGTAGATTTAAACCAACACCGAAACGGGTTGATAGTTCGGGCAGCGTATACGATGACGTCACAGCCTCCCCGCCATCAGAAATATGGAATTTTATTTATTTACTTATTTATTTATACAATACTGCAGACCCTAATTGGGTCCATGCAGGAGCGCAGTACATAAATAGATACATTCATGAATAACAATCAGAAACTAACAAAAAAAGCACGACTAAATAAGAGGAGTTTAAAGCACACCGAAAAAAATTAATAACAAAACATCAGAAACAAACAACGGTATTAAGAGAGAACACATTGCGCACGCATGAACATTTGCTAATACTCTTGCAAGATTACTACTCTTGCTAATACTCTTGCTAAGGCTCTTGCAAGGAACGAAGGAATAATCCACGGGACAATAGCGATAACATTAAATTATATACGTTCAATAGAACCTGCTTTTATTATTTGTAATACCTTCAGGTTATTCCAATGGTTTACAGTACATCGGAAGAAGGAAAATTTAGAGAGGTTAGTTCCGGTGTTGTATGGTGTTAAAGAAAGATTCTGACGAATCCTTGTTCGACGTGCTGTAAGTGGTGCCACAGAAGCCTGTGGGTTAAGAGACAAGCAATTGTTTCTAAGTTGGAAAAGAAATTTTAACCTGTGGATTTTCCTTCGGAGTTGTAGTGTCTGAACATTATGTTATTTCAATGGGGCATTGGGGCATTTTTTCTATATTTAGTAATATAAATCTAACTGCTCGGCGTTGAATCATCCCTAGTGCACTGGTGTTAGTTTTTGTGAAGGGGTCCCATCGATGCAAGTATATTCGAGTTTTGGTCGGATGAGTAAAGTGTAAGTGGTGGTCTAGTGGTTATGGTACTCGGCTGCGGATCCGAGGGTGGCGGGATCGAATCCCGGCCGCGGCGGCTGCATTTAGAAGGAGGCGAAATGTTGAGGCCCGTGTGCTGTGCGATGTCAGTGCACGTTAAAGAACCCCAGGTAGCCGAAATTTCCGGAGCCCTCCACTACGGCGTCTCTCATAATCAGAGCTGGTTTTGGGACGTAAAACCCCACAAAACAACAACAGTAGCATTGATACCACACCTGGTTCTGATACAATATCTGGGTTCGAGTCACATGGCATGCGATCAGGGCTTACAGTGGTATCGCAATTAGAAAATACACTTTGAAAATAACGATTAAAGTGCACCGGGATACACTTCTTATCGACGACGACGAGGCCTTCGTGAACAATTTGGTCAATTGAATTTGTTTTCCTGCTTAAAAAAGGCCAAAATTTTTGGGGTGCTGTGCGAATGAAGTTTGGCAATGTGTGGTGAAAATAACAGCGCTTAGCTATCCGTACTTGTTCGTTTAATTTATCGTGCATTTGGTGAATAATAACACGTGAGGCTCGTCTTCGCCTTGGGCGCTTTACTATTCCTTTGAGGTGCGAACAATAACTATAAGTTATTGTTCGCACGTGCTGCTCTTCTCCTCTCTTTCTGAGGACGGGGAAGACTGTGCAAAGGCGTACATAAACGGACGCTGGAGAAGGCAGTCGCCGCCCTGACGAAGACAAATCCGCTTATCGAAACGTTGGCTCCTGCGACATTCCCTGTTCTAAATCGTATTTTGCAATCTTTTCATCGATTCAAGCATCCATCTTCCCCTTAGCACCTCTTCTAGTTTGCCTTTCTTTGAAAGTCACTTTGGTCAGTGATTGATGCTTTTGGTTGTCTTTGAAAGCTTGCCTCGTTACATCAGCTGATGTCCTAGGCCAATTTCCCCTTTCATATCTGAGTCACATTTGAGTTGTTTTGTTTATATTCAATTGTTTTATGTGATGAAGATACTGCATAACATGATTGAAAGCGGCTATAACACAGTCGTCCATTGTTCTGTCTGTGCTCATAATAGGATGTGCTGCTCCCATGCTGAAAAGCGCATAGTCGTTTGGCTGTTGATTATTGTGTGACTATTAGAGCTCTTTCTGTAAGCCTCTAGTCATTAATACGTTCCAAATATTTTTAATTATTTCTTCTGCAGTTCCTTCTGAATATTTGTGGTTTTATTTTCTCGCATTTCTCATTTTCAGTTTTTTTAAGCTTGCACAAGTCAGTTTCTCAATAAAATGTTGATCTAGCAGTGTTTCGACTTCATGATCATTGGCACAGAGACCTCCTTGTTGGGCTGCTTGCCAAGAATCTGTTTATCCATCACTGTGGAAAGATATGTCATTACTATTTTTGGTAGATTTGCTTCATACTCTACAAATTACATGCTAGATTGATTTTCTCATTCATGACAACCATTTGTGACTTAAATGCTAAGACTGGTTAGGCCTTTGGAGAGAACTGTGTGCCTACCCTTATGAAAATGAAAATTGAGTTTCTGATGTTAACCTAATGCATTCCTTATGTGACATTAGACTGACATTAGAAATGCAAGGACTAATGAGTTTTAGCATTACGCATGCATTAGACACTCAAATGACAATGCACATGAAAATCTCAAATGACCGAAGTAGTCAGAGTTTCAGCTACCCTTCCTAATGTCAAAACACATAACAAAAGTGAAATGTGAAGAGTTCTAATAATATTTAAAAATGCAAGGACTAATGCGTTTTAGCATTAGGCACGCATTAGACACTCAAATGACAATGGACATGTAAATCTCAAATGACCGAAGCAGTCAGAGTTTCAACTACTCTTCCTAATGTCAAAACACATAACAAAAATGAAATGTGAAGAGTTCTAATAATATTTAAAAATGCAAGGACTAATGCGTTTTAGCATTACGCATGCATTAGACACTCAAATGACAATGCACATGTAAATCTCAAATGACCGAAGTAGTCAGAGTTTCAACTACTCTTCCTAATGTCAAAACACATAACAAAAATGAAATGTGAAGAGTTCTAATAATATGCCGCAGTGTTAGTTTATATTACACGTCTAAACATTCAACTTTTGTCTTTCGGTTGTCCTAAACGCTAAAGAGCACCTATTCCATAACACTTTTGAATCGTGTTATAGTAAGAAATCTAAAATTGATGACAATTTGCATGTACAGGCAGTTGACATGTATGTTAAGCATGGGAAATATGAGTAGCAATGACTAATGTGTTTTAGCATCACGTATACATTAGGCACTCAAATGACCGCGCACACAATGACTTCAATTGACAGAAGTATTCAAGGATTTGAACTCCACCGCACGGCAAAACACGTTCCGGCCAATCATAAAGAGATCCCGCCGTAATGTTAAAAAATTCCAACGCGCTTCTAAATCGTGTTGGAAATTAATTAAATTTCGAGGCAGGGCACATTCACTATAAGCAAGTCGCAGTCGCGATCACACGAAAGGCGATGTTGAGGGCAAAGTACAAATTTAGGACAGTCTATAGTACTCCCATATCTGACCCATATAGCGAGTTTTAATAGTCGGATATGCAAGAACAGCTGGTCATTAGTTACAAAGCGTGATGCTGAGTCCCACGGTGATCCTTTCTTCCGTATGTCTAGAGTGAAACAGATCTCTTCAAAGGGGTTCCAAAGTCATGCGACCTACACCCTCTCTCTCTCCCCCCACTCCCCGCCCCACACTCCTTCCTCACCATCACTCTTTTAAAGGGACACTGAACGGGTTTTGAATTCGCGAATTTATTGCGAATTCGGTATCCGCGACCTCTTACAACATGCCTACGGAGGTTTTTTTCGCGATGTTCGATTAAACAACGGCGCTATAAGCGAGCAAACTTTGATCGTGGGAACGCCCCCCCGGCGCGCGCGCGCGCAGGGGCGGAGCATGGGAGAGCTAGACACGTGGGGAGGTGACGTCATCGTCAGGGTCGAGCCGCCGGGCCGCCTGCGTCGCTCAGTCAGCTCAGCTTGTTTACTTCGGGGTTGTGCCTTGTTTCTGCTGCGATCTGCCGCCTAGTGAAGCATCAGATCTGCCAGTTCGTAGGGCTTCTTGCCATTGCACCGTTCTCTTCTTCTGATTAGAGATTTTCGCCATCCGACATTCACTAGCTGTGTTTGTGCAAGGTTGAAGTGGACTCGCGATGCCGAGTTACTGCGCAGCATATGGCTGCCGCAGCACTTACGGTCGCGATGAGGTCGCTTTTCACAAGTTCCCTCGTTATCAGAAGATGGCTGCAAAATGGGCCGCTGCAGTTAAAAGAAAAGACTTCAAACCGACGAGATCAAGCGTGCTGTGCTCCAAGCACTTTCGTGACAGCGACTACGTACGAAGCCCGGCTCTCATGCAGTCACTGGGATTCCGCTGGCGTGCCATTCTGCTGCAGGGCCACTTCTAACACGTCCTTGTCGAGGCACACATTTTTAATTTTTTTTTGTTGTTGTGATTCACCTCCGTTGTTTCTTGCGGTCGCGAATCTGCCGAATTTCGAGGCAGCAGCAGCAGTCCTCCTCCTCTTTCCCCATTTGCACGCAGTGCGTGCATGAGCACCCATGGTGAAAACACGTGTACACAGATATCAGTACGCAGCATCGAAATCAGCTACTCTACACGACAGTCGCATGCTTTTAACGCAGCTAATATACCGTTTCCATTTTAACACACCATCATTGTAGTACTGGGAAGAATTTAGAAAAAGCGACGGCATTATAAAAAGCACAACTGCAATATATGAGCCAAACTATCCTTGCGCAATTTTTCAGCGCAGTTCAGAGCACATGTCACCATTGCGGCAAGAGCGGCACTCGTCTGGCTTTTTTTTTTGTTGTTGTTGTTGTTCCTCGCGGTAGCATACTGACTCTTCGCGTGCGCCTTGCCCGCTGCGAAGTACGATACTGACTGCGAGCACGAACAGCTGATGTCTCTGCACGATGCCCGCGCGTAGCGCGGACCGTGCCAATACGCGGCTAAAAGCGAGTGCCGATGCTGCTGTTTCTTATCGAATTTGATATCCACGGATGAACGTATCATTTGTAACAGTTTACTAGAGTGCAATTAAGCACTGACATGCATCTTATATGTACCAGTCTATGTTTCCGGCGCGAGTGGAGGTGGCTGGTTGGGACTCGCTTTCCTGTGCCGCTTCAGTCGACGCCCTTACAGTAGCGACCGGCTCGAACATGTACGGATGTACAGAGAACTCGTTCCGACTTTCACAGTTCGCCATACTAACAGCAACTACACGATTTCAACAGGTAAACACGGCATTGCCTGCCGGCGAGCGCAGTCAGCTGTCGTCACCTTCCTGACGATGACGTCATGGAGCTTCGACCAATCACAGCGGCGGCGAGACTCGCGATGGGGGCCGCGGCGCCTGTTGCTTGTTTTCGGCAAAATAAAGCTATTTGCGTTGGTTTATGCAAATTTTCGACTTGATTTTCGAGTTCGCCGCACGAAATTACGTATCATGACACCATAATCTCGTTTTTTTTAAAAAGTGGTTCAGTGTCCCTTTAAGGGGAGAGGCAAGCAACGCACGAGGTGCGGCAGCTATGTCGCGCGGCGAACAAAAGCGGAGCTGTGAAGCGAAAGTTGACAGTTTTCGAAGCTTTTTCGGAGGGGGCGCCACTGCTACGGGACAACTCTGCCGCCTCTCGCCGCGCGGGCGGTTCCGCGAACCAGTACGGGACGAGTTTTCTGTGTGTGTCGACGAAATTCTGCACCTCGCTCGCACGCCCTGTGACTGCAATGTGCCGAGGTGCTTCACGTATTGTGCCATTGCCTCCTATAATTTTGGTTGTGCACGGCATTATGGCGCGCAACTGCTGCGCGCCGCTGTGTGGCACAAACGCAAGGAAGGACCCTCAGATCCGGTACCACGAATTTCCGTGCGACGTAGATCGCCGTAAAGTATGACTAAAAAACATTTCTCGACAGGGAATAACTGGAAAAGCAAGCGTGTGCGGGCCAAATGACAGGTAGCTGGTGTACTCACGTCGCTTTGCTGACGGTGGCTATAAGTCCACGAAGCTCAAGCTATTGCTTCCAACGGCTGTTCCGACGGCAGTTCATGCACTTGGCATCAACGCTTCTACCAAATTGTGTGATATGTTGCGAACTGTCGTGTGACAGGGGTGAACAAAGCCACACCGAGGAGACCTGTAAGGTGTTTCTGAGCAAACTGTTGCGGCAAACAGGGCCGGAGACCTGAACGCAACTGTTCAGCGGTTCCAACTCGCTTACAAGCCTCTGTTACGGAAGGTGCTGCGACTTTGATGCAACGAGTCGCCTCTCCGTGGATGTACATGTTGTAACTTCTAAATAAAGAAATGAGCCTGACACCGCTTTCCTCGACCTTTTTTTTTTTCAATCAGCCAATCCAAACTAGTTCCGTCCTTACATAGAAATACAAACGCGCGTCTACGAAGCGGTTGAATGCTCATTTCAGTGGCGCACCGACGGGGGGGGGGGGGGTTCGGGGGTTGTAAACCCCCCCCCCCCCCTTGAGGCCGACCTAACCCTCCTCCCACTCCGTAACTGCTCCTATGTCCTAGAAGAATGTGGCGCTAATGTCACTGCAAAACGCCGAAAAAAATAATAAAAATCATCATCATGGATGTTACTATTATTTAGCATTTTATTTGCTTTTTTTACACACGCAACAACTGTGTAAGCGCATGCCCGGCCCTTCGTGAAAAATTGAACCCCCCCCCCCCGCCCTGGCAGAGATCCTGGGTGCGCTACTGGTTCATTTAATTGTAGATGTCTGGCTGATATTTATAAAACGCTGGAACTAAAATACCATATAAGAACAT
The DNA here is from genome assembly GCA_013339685.2 of Hyalomma asiaticum. Classification (NCBI taxonomy): domain Eukaryota; kingdom Metazoa; phylum Arthropoda; class Arachnida; order Ixodida; family Ixodidae; genus Hyalomma; species Hyalomma asiaticum. The sequence continues at coordinate 129,993,201 of CM023484.1, forward strand.
GATTTGGCCAGTCAAGTAAGTCGTATGCATGCATTTGCAAGAACGTCTAATAAAACGAAGATCTTGCATTTCAGCCACTATAGAAGAACGCCGCGCCATTGCTCTATTGTGTTTATTTCACAAGTAGATTTATAGTAACAAATTTCACAGTTTGTCCCTTCATACTCCTTTGCGCACAACTCGACGCATTCACAACGCGCGTAGTTTCATGCGAATTCATGGTCGCACACAAGCATTTAACTCATCACCACTACCTAGAGCGTGCACATTGGAACGGTCTTCCTGATCACAGTGTATCCATTGCTAACCGTGAAACATTCCGTGATAACCTAATTTCGTTGCGCTTTATCATTGTATAACGTTCTACTGCTTGTAATATTTGTCTTGTTTCTTTCTTTTATATTTGTCCCTTTATTTTTTGTTATTTGCTGAATTTTTGTATTTTTCTATTTTGTATATACGGATGCCCCTTTACTCAATGCCCTTCAATGGGCCCGTAAGAAATCTTGAATAATATTAACAGGTTTTTCTTTCATGAGCGAACAAGCGCATCAAGCGAAGCAAGTATTCAAGCAAGCGACAAGGAACTTGCCAGTTATATTGAACGGTGGTCACGCGTCGAAACCTGCGGCAAAAGTGCGCGGTTCGGGCTCGTGCAAGTCCATTAGCGGCCCAATGCCCATACCGACCTCCTGGGTATAGTATAGTATTCATGTTCTTGCAGGCAGCGTAGAGATCTTATTTTGACAAAACAATACGCAGTCTTGCGTGTGTAAAATGCAAACTCTCAGCGCGCCGCTGCGCGAAACATGCAGGACCAGCGGCTCATCCCGCGCGCGCTTGTCCCGTAGCAGTGGCGCCGCTGCGGCGGCGCGTAGAACTAGGCTCGTCACGCATGTTTCGGGCGACGTCGCAGGCCGCACCACGTGCGTTTTTATCCAGCGGCCGTGGGCAAGCGAGCACGTGTACGACCAGTTCCCCCTCACAGACGCACCCTTCTCCACCACAGCTTAACTCTCTTGCAGCCCTACCCCCTTCTTCTCTGGCGCAGCATTACACGCCTTTCACCCCCTTTATTTCCCCAAGACGCTTAACCGTGCTGCCGGATGGGTTGCAGAATACACGTCTTATTCCTCTATGAACCTATACAACCCACCTACCAAGTCACGGAGAAAGTAATCAAACCCTTCGTTCATCCGCCATGGCGCTGTGAAAGAATTTGACGCTTGGAGTACAAAACGCATTGCCTTCAAGATTGGCAATGACTTATCAGACATAGGACTCGGAGATAGGTGCTGCCTTAGGGGAGTGTTTGGAAATCGCTAAGTGCTGAAGATAAAAACATAGTTAAACGCACACACAGAAAAAAAAGACGACATGACGAAATTTTTTTAGTGTTCGTGTTGTTTTAGCTATAGTACAAGATGTCCCAACTTGGCACTCTGTTGTCACTCGCTTATTTCTCAAACTGAAAAATGCATATCTTGTGAACTGTATGCAAACAGCGGGAAAAGAATGCAAATGTCCCAAACCTGCGTGCAGTATTGCGAATACGTCTTGGTTTAAAAACAAAACTTTTCTTTATAATAACACTACACTACCGCCACCTATGTAGTTTTACGTTTCAACGTAAGGCAGCGGTTGGAACAGTGCTGTTGGCGCAGCGAGTGGGAGCGTTGGTGGGAGCAACGTGCTCGTTCGGTGCTTGTGTTTTTACGATGTTTATCGCTAATATGCGCGCTTATTGTGCTTTTATCATTGTTGTTAGCCGCCGAGAGCATATATGCCGTGTGCCGGAACGTTGTAGGGTATGTAGTCATCGGCGGACGCTGCATCGTCGTCGTCTACGGCAGCCACAACGGCCGGACAACAACATCTCTGTCACCGCGCTCAGTGCTGTGTTTTTACCACAATGGTGTATGTGTTATTCAAGTTGATTGTGCGATTCGTTGGTGAGCGTTCATCGTCACGCAATGCGCGTCGCAGCAGTGACTGCGGTAGTACACTAGCCCGAGCCTCCGACGTTTGACGAGACTGTCGCCGAATGTCTACATTGTTGACCTCAAAGCTGAAGAGTGCACAGCGGATGTCCAGCTTCGGTAAGCCTAAGACAGCCGCTGAATTATGTAACCAGCATTTTCATTGCGTTTTGACTTTTGTTGTGCAGGAAACAACTAAGACAACCCGGACAGCGTGGTAAAGCAGGAATGAAGGGCTGAGCATGGCAGGTATGTTTGTGCTGGGCTTTGCTTTCCGAGTACCTAAAAAATTATATGGCGCGGTTACCATGTCCGCTGATTGCAGCCAGAAGATGGTGATTAAGAATCGTTGCGTTACGCGTGCCTGTGCTCCGGCAACGTTCAGGTCATGGCTTTGTTATTCCTTGGCTGTACTAGGTACATTACGATCGCCCGAAGCTTCTTGATAGAATGCGTTGTCGCTATGAAAAGGGGTCTTCCACGTGACGACTAGTACCCTTCGGTCATCGCGTAGCTTTTTCACACTGGGGATTAAACAAAAGTTCCGCAAGTTCAGTAAAATGAACCAACGTGCAAAGAAACTATAGTGGAGTGGAGCACGGTAGAAAAACACCGTGGTGTCATCGCGCATCCAGTGTTGGTTTGTGGCTTACGTCTCATCTTAGTTGCGCCTCCGACTACCTCGCTGCGTGTAACTGTTTGTTCCAGAAATTGACAGGAGTTTTAATCTCGCTGCACGGTGTTACGGCTTGCAACATTTACGTGGGTTAAAGAAGCTCACTTGTGCTTTACGGTTCTCTTATTTTTTTCATTCACTTCTTTTAAACAGCATGATACCAAAAGTGCGCTTTTATTTGCACGATGTGCAACTAAGATGTGGCGTTCAGTAAAGTTGGTAAAAACACAGCTTTAATATTTTTATGAGGTTGTCAGTTGGAAAAGGGCTTACATTTTTATGTCAACTGTGTTTGCTGAAGGTTGGAGAACAGGGTTCGTGTTTTTGTGAAGTGTTAACACAATACAGAAAAAAAAAGAATGAAAGAGTAGCAATGCTTTGAGCGTGCAATATGTGCATGTGGATTGGCTCTAGGGCAGCAAGGATTACTTTCTTGAAAGGCTAACATTCATTATGCAGTACACTATTTTTTGCATAGTTTAACTGTCAGATATACATGGAACACACAATCCTCACCAATCAATCTTTTTAAAAAAAATTTTGCTACAAGGGCTAGTGTAATCATCTCCACATGAGGAATCCGTTTGGCAATTTACATTTATGACCTTTTATTTGTGAAGCACATGTGTGCAAATTTGGTCTGCAGTGACATTTCTACAATAAGCTGCAAGAAGCTGTTACTTCGCTAATACTTCAAAGAACAGTGCTAACTAAACTCATGCACAGACTGTGCTTGCCCGTCGCTCTTGCTTTCTGTGTACATGTTTCATAAGTGGTGTTTTTTCAGTGTGGATCCGTATCAGCAAGCTTTCTTAAATCGATTAATATCTGTTCTTAAAGCGCTGTGTGCTTATTATTTCAGGGCCTTTATTGCCAAAACACACCGTGTTTGTTGTGTGCTACATGTGCCTGCTGGACTCTGCTTTTCTGAAAATTCATTAACGTTTTTGTGTTGTTGGTTATGTACGCACGCAGTGATGACGATGGCGCTGCTCAAGGCGCTCAAGGCGCTCAAGGAGAGGAGAGCATGCTGTAGGCGATGGATATGTTCTTGCAAGCCCGTACAAGTCCTCTTAAGTGGTAGGCATTTGTTTTATTCAGTGCAAGTTGATAGTTCTTACATTTCGCACCTATTGAGAAAGCCCTTGAGAAATTCTTAGGCAGGGGAGACATGTGACAGTCCATTTAGTATTGGTGTTCTACTTCGCCTTTGAGCTTGTGCTACCCATTTATCACAGGATGTGCTTAAACCTTTTGTTAGCACATGTAATTCTGATTAGTTCTGCATTTTAAACAGTGAGATTTTATATCATCTACCTCAGCAGGGCTTTAGCATTGTATGTAAGGTATTTCAATAACTTTGGAGCACCCATACAATGTAGAATTAGCAGTTTTATTGTTGATATTTATCTCGGAAGTTTCGTGAAGTATTAAAAACCTCAATGAAAAGTTGTGCAACCCATATGCTCGCACATAGGGGATTCCCCCATTTTCAAATGTGTTTACAACCACCATGTGGTAGCGAGAACCTGCTAGCAGAATGAAGCGTGTAAGTATTATCTACTTCCTCTGAAGCAATGCACAAATTGGTTGAAGGAAAGCTCATGGAAGACAGGAACAGTGCTAACTACCAACAGGGGGTTACGAAGAAGAGTTAGTGCATATATTCCACTATGAAAAAAAAAAGAGAGGGAGAGATAATTGTGCTTACTTTGTTTGGCAGCAGTTGACGGCATACAAGCAAGTTTGTCACCTGCTTACATGAAACGCCTCCACAGTTTTCCTGTCCTTGTTCATTATAAAGCTGTCTTTATTTTAGAAACGTATCTGCGAAGCCAGGTAACAGGGCTTCGCAGATATGTTTCTTCCACTGCACAGCTAAACTACTTGTGTATGCACTTTTGAATTCTTCTGGTGTTGCATCACTTGGATTTTAACAATTGCCTGTCTGATCTGTGTTGCCCTTTGTATAAACACAGTTTCATATTTTAAAGGCAATTCATGCACTAGATCAGTTTACTGGTAACATTTTGCATAATTGGTCATGAAAGCAAGTTTTTTTTCTCTTTTTTTTTGTCTCAAATCAGAAGTAGCCAGTGTATATGTGGAACTATATGTCTGCAGATTTTTTTTTCTTTTTGGGCTTTTTGCAATTTTCTTGTGACGCATATATATGACATGTGAAACTTTAAACAATGTGTGATTTTTGGTTAAACTAGTTGCAAATTTAGTACTGTTCTGTTGTAATTTACGTGCTTGTATGGAGTACCCTTTCAGTGTAAGGGGGGGGGGGGGTGGTACCCTTTCGTGATTTCAAGGATGTAGCAGTATCTCACACCGAAGTTTAGATTCTTCTGTGGTTTGTAAATGAAAACTATCAGCAATCAAGCATACTGGTTCGGACAGCTTCCATGCAGCAGCATAACTTAGGCCTTGTATTTTGAAAAAAAGCTGCGTGATGTGAATATCCTAAATGCTTGCAGAAATAGGCCAGCACATATTGTATGAGTATACAGAACGTGTTGGCCTGTTTCCACTACTGTGCTGGTTTTTTAAACTTCTTGTGAAGGCAAAGTACTACTGCTGTTTGTCCTACACAAAAATAAGATTAGGTAGTTGAATATTGAATGCAGATTGATTATTAGTGCAGCTGATAAAAAATATATCATTACATTGTAAAATGGCATCAACTGTAAAATGTTTTTCGCATGTGTTACACTTCAGCACCTGCTCACTTGTTGCACTAAGCAGTATAGAAAACCAGTATTGGTGCTGCTATGCTTCAATGCTGTGCTTAATTTTCACACATTTTCTTGCAGGTTGTGCACTAGCTGCAGCTTTACCCATACAATCGGTGGAACAAGACTGGCCCTTCGTCATTGCTGTGTCAAGAAATCAAATAGAAAATTGCTTTCTTCTGTGAATCTCTCTTCATGTCTTATTTTTATTTGTGAGTGTAGGAGAGTGCATTCATAGCAAATGTAGAAATCACTGAGATAGCCCCTTTCATTGCCCTGTTAAATATAGATCAGTTGTCGCTGCTGTGCTTGTTTCGAAATGCCTCCATCATTTCATATGCGTTAGGACTGCAGTAAACCACAAAACGAAAAGGAAAAGGATTCATCTACCTGTGCAGTGAGCATGCCTTTGCATGAATGTGAAGAATGTAAGTTATTAATGTCTTCATGTTGAACCGATCGTACGGACGTTCACTTCCATGACATTAGGTAACAGCCACAACACAGGCATCAGGAATGCATGGAGCTCACCAGAATCTTGAGCATTAGGAGCTCTATAGAACAGTGGTCAATATGTAATAAGCTGTCATCAGGAGTGCATCATAACAGTGCGTCAGGAGCTCACCGGAATCTTGTGCGTTAGGAGTGCATCAAAAACTCATGCGCCAGGAGCGCATCAGAAACTCATGCGCCAGGAGCGCATTAGAAACTCATGCGTCAGGAGCTCTATAGAAAAGCGGTGGCCAATATGTACTAGACTAACATTAGGTATACATCAGAATAGCTCATCAAGAGCACATAAGAAACTCATTCGTCAGAAGCGCATCAGAAACTCATTCATTAGAAGCGCATCAAAAACTCTGCGTCAGGAGCTCTATAGAAAAGCGGTGGCCAATTCGTACTAGACTAACATCAGGAATACATAAGGAAAGCTGGCACTACCCCCACTCTGCAGCAGTGAAAAGATTATGGTGCAGCTGGTAACATAATAGGGCGCAGCTACAACAATAAGGCAAGGATGGCGTCCTCGGATCGAGGGTGCCCCTTAAAATTATGATCCTGTTGACACCTTCAGAACCACAGAGTTATTGCCCTAGGGTGCAGAAAATTCTTTAGGGCCACTTGAACCCCTAAGGCGTTAGCTCCGAGTGTGGAAATATATTCTGACGGTGGCCACCAGATCAAAATTTTGGTTGGAGTGCCCCGTTCCAGGTCACGATTCCTGCTTTCAGGGGTGCTACCGCGTAGCGATTCCTTTTTTCGTTCCAATGCCTTTCGGCGTTACGTCACTGCTGTCGTCATCGGTGGGCGGCGACGCTTGACGTACTTCAAATTGCCCAATCGTAAGCGGCCGCTTTTTCTCCTCTTTCTCCGCCGTTCGCGGGCTTGCATAGTAATTATGTTTGGTAAGGAAGTAGTTAATAAAATTGCGGTTGCGCGCTTATTAGATGAAAATGGCTTAGTAGCATTAAAACGCAAAAGCGAAGGAAATATGAGGCAAACAAAACGCAAACACACGTGTATTTCTAGTCGTAGCCACATTTGCGCCGTACGTGAATCCAAGCCATATCGCTGAGCGCGAACAAAATGGCAACCGTTGTGGGAAACAGCTGACTGTGTTTTCATCGGTTATTCGTCCGTATCATTTGCAACTTTGGCGCAGAAGCGTAGTACTTTCGCCTGGGAAGAAATTCTACACTCCTCATTTTTCCAGGAGTGACGGAACACTGAACTGAGGTGAGCACAAACTGCTACTGCCGTGGTCTGTTGCCGCTACGTGCATTGTTTGATGTGCGCGCTTTGTTTTCCTGCAACAGGAAGCTGTTCGGAAGACAACTCGTCATATTATCGGACAGTCAAGTGGAGCATCGTGAACTGGCCGCGATCAAGAACTCGCAAGGTAGCCAGCGCCGTTTGACGGGGCACCCCTACGGCACAGCGTAATTTCATGAAATCTGTGATCAGCTGCAGTACGTTGCGCAAGCTACCAGCCACTGTCGTCGTCGATCCGAGAAAGCTGCTGCTGCATTCGCAAAAGTAAGCACAGGCACTACATTACCTTGTTTAAATGACAGAGATTGCGAAGCTAGAAATGAGAGCACGAAAATAAAGTGTACTGGGGTGTGTGCCATAAGATTTTGACATCAATTTTTAGCACTGCTTAACTAACGTGTTGTGATGTTCAGTGATTTGTTTTACGCGCCTCACAGACGTTCGAACGTATGAAATGGTGGCTCGTGTTAATGTCTGTAAAAAATACAACTCGGAATATACAAATGGTGCCATTTCTCTTTTTTTATATATAAGTCCTGCACAATAAGGGGCGCTATTTCTCGAGTTCTTAGGGAAGTAATGGTTGTCACGCGTATCTGCTATGCTCATGATATGCAGCTTGCCAAGTAGGATATTTGCCTTCTTCGCACCCATGTGCGATTTACTCATTTAACTATTGTCTACCTTGTGAAATCGGAACTTAGTTGTTTTGTTTAAAGCTGTGAACGTCAAGAAAGGAAAGAGCCAGAGCTTCAATGTTGAGCTTTCCACGTGAAGTGTTCGCATTTGCTTTGCACGCATGGCTTTTGTTTGTGCTCTGTGCAATACCAAATTAGCATAGACCCCCCTTCCAGCATTGCTCGCTAAAGTCGGTCAGTACGTGTATAAGTGCAGATACATAGAGGTACAGTTGCTTACTCATTTTCACATAACCTCTGTATATGAAAACAAAATGTGGATGTTCTGAAAAATGCAAGTGTATATGTTGGCTAAAGGTAGGCATGCTTTTATTTCTGTATGTTAGTGTGCATGTAAATTTGTGGTGCTTCAGTACAGACTCACATAGCATTTGTGCATGAGCTTACAATTCTATAAATTGAGATCAAAACAGTAATGCCGTGAGGCCTCGTTAGCATTGCCTTGCACATAAATTGATTTTGATCTTTTTTTCAACTAGCACAAGGAATCCGAGAGGCCGAGCCAGCAGTAGCTGGGCGCACAGCGCCTGGTGCAGGAGTTCAGGGTGCCAGATGACATCGAGTGCCTGCTGCAGCAGCTTGTCTATGCCCTCACCAAGTTTACTGCCCCAGCTCAACCCCACTCCCCCTCCTTGACCTGCCTCATTAGAGTATGCATGCATAAGAGCGAAAATTTTCATTATGATACTCTTTTTTTTTTCTTCAAGCTACTTCATGTGCTGGTGATGCAACTTATGACAGGAAGTGCTTTTGACAGTGTTTAAGTGAAGCATTAATTCACTGTTTCAATTATACCACAATAGGGTAGGAGTGTCCAAAACACTAGGCTGTGCCAAAAGCTCACTGTGGAAGCGTAAACTTCCAGGCATCCCATCATTGTCATGTAACATCAGACATGACGGCACACTGCAAATCTGCATGTTCATTGTAAGAAAGCTGTAGGTTGTGATAACCTCTGGTTATGTTTTCCCGACTTACATGCACAAGAATCATTTTACAAAACAAAACTAGCTGATAAAAATTTCTTGCCTATGCACGTGTCTCTGTGGTGTAGTTGCCTGTATTTAGTCTTTCATATGTGTTTTTTTACTCCTGTATCTTTCTACTTTGATTTATATGTTTAGGTTTATGCTAAAAGTTCTTTGTTGAACTACAGACAATTTCTTGTTCCTTTCTACCATTTTATGTTTATAGGATTCATACGATAATATATTGATTTACAACATAACACTAGTGTGCATGTAGGTCCATTTTTATCACAAGATTAGCAGAACACTTTGTTGGACTAATTGGTATGCAATCATTTGTTTTGTGGCACTGAAAAATACAAACCACAAGAGAGTATCAGTGACCTGTCTCATGTGTGGCGCTCATCCCTTATACTCTCTTGTGGTTTGTGTATTTTGATGCCAAAAAGCAAATAATATCAAGAGATGTTCTTGTATTTTATGCGTTCAATGCGAGCTGTGATTAGTTATTTTTAATCCTGTTTGAAGGCATTTTGTATGCTGCAAGGTTTTCTTAGGTGCAGTATTTTCCTTTCTGGTTTATTTGTACAATCACTGCGCAGTTCAATATGTGGATGCATACTTAGTTTTGCTGGTGAGCAATCCTTTTTTGTTTTGATGCTATTCAGCTTATCAGAGGTTTCGTGGTGTTACCTGTGATATCTTCTGATGCATACATCCACGATTTTTCATCAGAGTGGAAGGTCACAGCAATGTTGTGCCTGTGCACTGCAGAAATTACACACGCTTAGAACACACCTTGTGTTGCATAGGCAATGTGGTGCTTGATTTTAAACATATTCATTTCAATTCTTTCGACGCTGTGTTTCATAAAAAGCAAGTAGCTGCTTTATTTGTATGCTGTCAATTAATAGCTTAGAGTGTTTCATAATCTCCTACAGCACACATTATGGAGCGAGTTAGTTGCTGAGAATTAATGGAAAATTGTGCAACATTGCAAGAAATCCCACTGTATTGGTCTACAACAGTTTTTTTTTTTTGCAATGCACAGTTCATGATGTGTAAGGTGGTAGTCTACACAGTAATTATATTCCTGTATTAGCATTTGCAGGAGTGTTCTACTTACACAAAAACAAGAACTGTAGATTTATGCTGGAAGAAAGCGCAATGATGTTAGTAACTTTGAGCAATTTATTTACTTGTCATTTCTACATTTATGTTGCAGGCTTGCTTCGTAAACATTGAACTTGCCACACGTTACAGTCGTATTTACACATACAGCTGCTCTTCATGTACATTGGTCTACAATGAACTATTTGCGTTTCTCACAGCATGGTGCAGTCCCCCACCCCGCCCTCCCACTATTCTCATTCGTAGGGCATGCGAGGACAGAATAAAATTATGGGTGCTAAATAATGAGTGCTGTTGCAAATGTTTACATTAGAGGTAGCTTGGCATGTGCACATTTCCACTGGCAGCAGTAACTTGTACAGAACAGAAATAAAATTTTGGAGTATCCTGGTTACTGCCTACCACTTTTTTTTTTGCAAATGCAGGTGGTTTTGCTAATGATCAATCAGCCTTTCTATTTTTTGTAATGTAATCGCACTTCAAAGGTAGCCAGCATAGTATTTGTCAGGCCGGGTAATGAATTTCGGTGGCATGTTCACCCTCTGAAGCGAATAGCGTGATGGTTATGTGGAAGAGTGGTGGGGAAAGCGGAGGTGCAGTGAATGAGACTCTTGGTCGAGCACAAGGTATTGTGCTAGTTGCACTTTTCTGCAGCTGGTGGCTTGCAAGCTTCCGTTGGAAGTTATAAGATGAGCAGGAAGCTATGCAGAACATTATCCTGTCTTACCGAACCTAAAAATCACAGCCACAACAGTATGTTTGCCATCTGTGTAACAACAGCTTGAGCAGTGAACTTCATTCCCAGACAAATGAGAGTTTCAAAAAAAAAAACGAAAACAGTTGCAATTTCGCAGGAGATACTGGACAGTTTGCATGCACATGATGACAGCTGCAACAAGCATTGAAGGGGCTTTCATATTTTGTTGCTGTGCATGACACACTGAATTGAAGCATACTGTTTCATGCATCACGTGCAACGCTCTCAAAGTTGGTGCTCTTTGTGCTGTGTACTTCCACAACCAAAAAGTCGTACATTGATTGAATAGATCGAGAAACAACAAATGCTTTGCTGGCAGCCATCACCATCACAAAAAAAGCTTGCATTGTTGGTGAAAAAATCAAAATGCATTATTTCCTATTTTATGCTAGATGTTCATTTGTCAGAACACTATACCCCTGCTTTCTTTTTAATGGACTGCATGCACAGCCTTCCAAGCGTTCCACCTTATGTAGTGGAATATACCATAAAAAAAACTTGAAATTCAAGAACAATCCTCTCCATTCTAGTGACAGTCATGCAACAAAAAGCCACATTTGTGCTGTACTATAATGCAAAGTACTCATTAAATACCATATTGTTTCACATCGAACATTCTAGAGGTGGCTTTATACATCTTTAATGACAGCATGTAAACACACTAAATGGTGCATGGTTGTGACCACGCTCCAGTACGCAGCATGTACTCTGTAGTTTAGTCTAGTGGTGGAATTACTTGAACAAGGTAAGTTTCCTTTTTGTCAAACATCTCGTACCACATTTGAACAACGTGGTGTATGGTCAGCAGAAATGATATGAATTGATTCTTCGATGCCAGTAAAATGGCCACAATATTGCAGCTACGCTTTGTTGTGCTTAATGATGTCGCAGTTGTTGCACTTTTATCTGTACTGTCCTCAAATAATGTGCATGCAGTGCCACACTTTGCAACAACGGTGTCCCACACTGCACAGTGTTCTCATATAAATACAGTGATCTCGATCTTCTGCTTTGGGGCAAGCCTTGTGGGACTCTACTCCTGGCTGTTGCTGCTGATATCACCTACGTCCAACTTGAGAAAGCCCTCATTAAGTCTAAGCTTGCACAGTGCAGCACACGCTGCAGTGAATATTGGCAGTGATGTCTTGCGCGTGGAGTGCTTAGAAAGATGGCCAGGGATCGGGCTCAGAAGCCATGGCTGCAGTGGGTAGCCAGTCACCTGCATGAAAATATAATCAGTACCATAGTCAGCTGGCAGCATTTTTTTTCGAGGGGACACAGGCATGCACACACACACACACACACACGCCTGGAATATATATGCACAGGCATTTGTTTGTGAAAGTGAAAAATATTCACATTAGAATTGGAACAATTTCGGAGGCGGGTTGTCCATGGACCCCTCTCCTACTTATTCTTATGGTAGTAGTGCACCAAGCTGTGTGCCATCGATTTACAAGAAAGTTAGTACCACAAGGAATAATGCTACTTCACTGCAAAAGCTGCGCTGAACCTGCCTTAATGATGTGATCTATATATTTACTTCTTCCATCAACTTAGTAGCAACCTCCATTAAAAAAAATCCAGTGAGTGCACTGACGGGGGCTACTTGTTCATCTTACAGCAGGCATGCAATAGTGCACTCGTAATTTTGTTAAGAGAGAGAGAGAGATGATGGGCGGAAGGCAGGGAGGTTAACCGGAAGAGAAAATATCCAGTTTGCTACCCTGCACTGGGGAAGGGGTGAAGGGAGACCGAAAGAGATGGAAAAAGAATAAAGAAAGAGAGAGGTCAAATCGCGCACACACACAAGCACGGCATGTGTCACAGACGGTTCACGAGGCCCGTTGCGCGCAAAAACTTGAGCACAGCCTTCGTGGCTTTCTGCTGCGAGACACTGTCTGTCCGGCATTCCAATATGGTTTGCTCGGACAGCGGTCGACCATCAAGGCGTGACAATTCTGTGGCGAGAGTCTGTCGCTGGGAGCAGTACCCAGGGCAATCGCAGAGGACGTGCACAATTGTTTCCTCGCTGCCGCAGTGAATACAGGCAGCACTGTCTTCCGGTCCAATGCGACAGCTGAATCTTCTTGTGAATGACGTGCCTAGCCACAGGCGGCAAAGTACGGTAGTTTCACAGCGGGTAAGCCCACGCGGAACTCGAAGTTATAGTGATGGGTCGAGGCGGTGCAGACGGGTATGCAGAAGACCAGGAGTGTTCCACAGCGCTATATTCATATCACGCGCAAGCGAGCGAAGTTTTCTTACTGCATCCGTTCTTGACAGTGGGATGGCTTGCAGCACTCCAATTTCGTGGGCACGTTTCGCAGAATTATCTGCGTGTTCGTTGCCGATTATTCCAGAGTGGCCTGGTAGCCACTGAAACGTGATGTCATGGCCTTTGTCGGTTAATTCGTGATAGAGCTGTCCTGTTTGAAGCATTTTGTTAAATTTTGTTAAAAGCACTGTTGCACAAGGTATGCTCTGCAATTTGCCACTACAGTCGTAACTTCGCAACAAAACCGGTTTTCTCTTATTTAAGGAGGCATTCGCCTAGCTCTACAGTGCGCTCCGACGTCGTAGCCGAATTCCGGTCGTATGCAGTCCACAGCGAGAGAGCGCACATCCGCATCGTAGATATAGGAAAATGTGCGCGGTGACAACGCATTAGCAAATGCAATAAACCGGCCAACCGTCATATCTCACACGATCACCTCCAATCGCCGTCAGGTCCGATGGAAATCACGATCGCGATGTGCGCATCGCGATCTCCATCGCACTTCGCTCACATCAGCGCCAGACTTGATCCGGATTAGTTTAGGCCATGCCCTTATGAAAATGAATGTTGAGAGTCTAATGTCTACCTAATGAACTCTTAATGTGACATTAGACAGTCATTAGACTTGCAATGGCTAATGTCATCTGGCATTACGTTCACATCAAAAACCCTAATGTCAATGCACATGGGGGTTTCTGGTGCCAGAAGTACTCAGACACCCTAATGTCAGTGCACATGAGAATTTCTGGTGCAAGCAGTACTCAGACACTCTAGCGTCAATGCACATGAGGATGTCTGGTGCCAGTAGCAATAAGGGAGCGTAATGTCAAAGCACATGAGGTTTTCTGGGCGAGTACTGTTTCATTGCAGTACCTAATGTCAAAACACGTCATCACAAATGCAACGACCTAAGGGTCCAAACCCTGGGTCCCGGGTTCTGAAACCGGGGCCCATTCCATGGGATGGGTCCGAACTAATTGCATCAATTTTTTTAGTTTGCAGGCCTTTTGCTGAGTCACTGTCTTTTTTGCTGAGCCATGCTCATCATGACCTACTTCTACGATCATCCTTTAGCGCTTCCTTCACTTCCGATCCCATTCCACCAGCTTGTGAGTTTTAACTTTTTTTGCCGAGTCACTGTCATTTCTGCTGAATTATGGTGATTATTGAGCATACTGTTTTGTCACCATTATTATTACCATTATAACCTTTCTTGTGTCAATTACGATCACAAATTCTTCATTCTTGGACACTTGGGGTTATTTTGGCCTATTTCTAAGCTTTACCACGCTTGTTATCAGAAATAATTTGATAATTATCATGATCATGTGTTTTTATTTATAGTCATTGCTTATTATTTATATATGATAATGCGACGTTTGTAATGGTCTTATGAAGTTAACGATTTTTTCACGTATCTTTTGCCGATTTATTAGTGCCTTCTTGATGAACAAGTGTGCCCCCTTTCCTTCCCCCCTTTTTTTATGATGGTTCTACTTTCTCCTTCAATGTTCCCTACTAAATGTTCTGTTTCCGTTAAACAACTGCAAGTATTCAAAAGCCCCCCAATACGGCGATCTTCCCCTTTCCACTCTTTCATTTCCTTTCCCCCAGCACGAAGGACGCTCAGCCGTTCTTGCCGTGGTCATATGCGTCTCTCTTTGTTTCTATTCACGAATCTCAGCTCTCCCTACTCCGTAGTCCTTTCCTGAATGAAATCACAATTATTTTGCCCGTGCCTCCTATCCTAATTTTATAAAAGGGCGGAGGAGTGCGTGCATCTGTCACGAATGAAAGTCTGTTTCCCGCATCATGGCACTAATAGAGTTACTGTATGTGCTTCCTACGGGAGCAGAGTTGCGCATAGGTCTGCCATCTTGCACATTCATTCGCGTTAAGAAAGAAAGCCGTTCCTCTCGAATGTAGGAGACGGCACGGCTCTGCGGCGACGTGCGCTTTCTCGCTCGCTTATTCCATGTCGCTGCCGGAAAGATTTCCGATTCCAAAAAAGAAACAGAAAGGGGACTCGAACAAACAATCAACTTATACACAAGTGGTGTTATAAACAGTTCGATGGCCCCTACTATCGGTATAAGCATTTTCTTAATAACAAATGATAATACCATTCAGGACAAAATAAAATAAACAACACGCTCGTTTCAGATCGTTATTGACGCAGCTGTATGAAAGGTAAAATAGGCACTTTGAAAAACGACGAGCGCAGATAAAACAATGCAAAAAATTATCTGCCGAGAGAATTTTACGCATCTAGTATATCTGGCGTAGTATATAAACAGGATGCAGCTTCAAAATTTTATGCTGCGTAGCGCTCTGCGCGTATTCACACGTGCACATTTTTTTTCCCTTCCGGTCTAATTTTGGTCACCGGCTTGCCAGCTGTTACTAAGGGGGCGTGAGCCCTGCATATCATGAACGTTTATGCCTACTATATCGCAAAAATGTTGTTAATGAGAGTTACAATTAACCCATGTAATCAGATTTTGTGTGTGGCGTGTGTAGGGGCGTGTATTCTAAAACGCACTGTTAAGCTGAAAGAAATAATTCGTCGCACAGAGCTGCCGACATAACCTGTAGTGCTGGTTTCGACGGCTGACCACGGCTGAACATTTTGCTTCAAGTGTCACTTCCTCTTTTATTTATATTTGTGGCGTGTGTGTGTGAAAGAGCAGGTGAAAGAGCTGGCGATTGCCAACACCGATATCCAGTTCAGCGAATCGCAGATTTGGCACTGCCTTGTTCTTCTCTCACTATGAAACAGGCCGCTTATTAAAACGAAGTGCCCAATCACGAAAATTTTCTGCTTTTGAGCCAGCCTAGCTCTGCCTGAACGTCGGACTCGGCTGAGGCAGTAGTGGCGCGGTGGTAATTAGCAGCCGTGGTGACGCGGCGAGCGTCAGCGCAAGCGCAACCGTGAAGTTGGCTTTCCCCAAAAGAGTGCATTTTGAGCGCGTGAGCGCTGTTGGCGAATGGGAGCGCGAACGGCGCTTTCTGTCTAAAGCCCTCTACCTCCAGAAGTAGAGGGGCTTTAGCTCTGTCAGAGACGTTAGCTCTGTTAGCTCTGTTCCCCGAGGGGAACATATACAGTAACTCTAGGCAGTAATACGCAAAAGCGCAGCCTTTGAGATCTGAGTCCTCAAAGATCTCTTTGAGATCTTTGAAGACTCAGAGATCTGAAACGCATGCGGTGCGGTTTTGAAACGGCGTAGTTCAATAACTCGCTTGATTTGCCAAAAGAAGCAAAATTATCATTGAGAAACTAAAATAAGCAACGGCATTTGTGATAATAGTGGTTTCTGAAGCGATAAATATACCTTTCTTTTTTTAAAAATATATTTTGTATTATAACACGACAGTGCTGCCACCTATGCAGCTGTAGCAGTGGAATTTGCTGAACAGTCCTCTTTCTACCGGGGCCTGCGTCGCGTGCGGAGCACATGTTTTGCGCTCTCGTTTGCACTCTTTGTTTATCAATGTTGTGCGCGCGAATTGTTTTCTTCTCATCATGGGCGGGCATCGAGCGGACAAACATCGCGTGTCGGAATGTTGAACAGCACCGAGTCGGCAGCGGACGAGCTTCGACGGACGTGCAGCTTTGTTCGCGCTCACAGCAGTGCCATGTGCCGTGTTACCACGTTTTTTCCGATTATGAGCGCGCGTGATTCGACAGTAAGTAAAACTTCCTGAAAGAGTGAGCGATAACCATCTGAAACAGTTCACGTCCCAGTTTTGTGACCAAATGTGACTGCGGCTTTAGAGGAGGACAAGCGAGCACCTTTTGACGGGACCGTCGCCGGGTGTGTACGTAGTCGACCGGAAAGCCGACGAGCGCACAGTGGACGCCAAACTCCGGTAAGCTTATACGAGTTGCGTAATTACGTTACTTGGTTACTTCACTGTGTGACTACTCTTTTATGCAGGGGCCGAAAAATATATCCTGGGCTGCGTTTTCACGCAGCACGAATGATGCACCATTTGTCGGGCTATCTGATAATGTTTTGTTCTAGGATCTGTGCTTTCCTTGGCATGCATACAGTTGCGCGAAGCGGCTACCGTGTGCGTTGATTAAAGCTAGAATAGGTCGATTAATGCGCGTTGCCTTACGCCATTCCGTGCTTCTGCCGTGCAATGCCATGTACTGCCTCTTACTGTCTGTAAGAGACGATCGCCTGAAACTACCCGTAACGATATCTCGTCGCTTGTCATGGTGGTAATATAAAATGGAAGTTACCTTTCAAGAGGCTGGTAATAGTGAACTGATGTGCAAAGCGTGCGCAGTGCAGGAGACAGGAACGCAGATAGAAAAACACACGGTGCGTAACCGACTGCCTCCTTGCACTTGCTTGTTGGTCAGCAATTAATATACTTTCTCTATTGAGAGGATGTCTTCGCAACGTCGAGGCCTGTAGCAGTTAAATTTGTTCGCGGAGCTCTCTGGAAGGTAATGTATTTGAGTTAATTGAATAGCTTTAAACCTACACCACAGCAGGTGCAAACAGGAGCATCGTAGGTGCTTATTTTGGTT